>CAUDMG010003280.1:40000-75000 GCA_958450375.1 Homarus gammarus
CAAACAGGTGATGATGAGGCGGTGTGAGGCTCAGACAGGTGATGATGACGCGGTGTGAGGCTCAGACAGGCGATGATGAGGCGGTGTGAGACTCAGACAGGTGAAGATGAGGCGGTGTGAGGCTCAGACAGGTGATGATGAGGCGGCGTGAGGCTCAGACAGGTGATGATGAGGCGGCGTGAGGCTTAGAATGATGAACTCAGCCGCCACTACCACCTGCACCTCAGAGGCTAAATGCCAAAACAGATGACATCCTTTGAGGTAAATGTCACAGAGACTCACGAGTTAAAAGTGTCCCCCCACGTCTCCCTGGCTCACCTGAGAGGTTTTACGGTAATATAACTAAAGCGTATCTTGTATCAGTTGGACTTTAGGCATGAAGGTGTGGTTTTGTGTTAATTAAGGTGATTTTAAAGCCCTGGTGGCAGGCTTCATCGTGGCTACCTCACCATAATCACTATCATCACCATCAACCTCTATCATACCCCCCATTCATTATCACTATCTCCTTCACCATCATTACCGCCCCTCATCATCATCACCTCCGCTACAAGCCATTACCACCCTTACCATCATCACCACCACCCTCACCACCATACCTCCCTCACCATCACTACCTCCCTCACCATCACTACCTCCCTCACCATCACTACCTTCCTCACCATCAGCACCTCCCTCACCATCACCCTCACGCCCCATATGACCTGGGAGGCAGCAAGAGCATCAGTGTTGGTTATGAAACAGGAAACAGCGTGTAAGAGCGTGAGCGAATAGCGTGGCGGAGCATGAAGGAGGAGGGTAAGGGGGCGGGGATCAGCCGCGGCGGGACATCACTGCTCATGACAGATTCAGATTCATAAAGTTGGTGCCAGGAAGTGTGTGTGTGTGTGTGTGTGTGTGTGTGTGTGTGTGCCACCCAGGTCGCTCACCTATACCAGTCCATCCACAGGTCATGACTGCCGGCACTCTGATCCTTGACGAAGTGATGTGCCAGAGCTCTATACTGTTCCACCTCTTTACTGATAAATGTATGCTGTGTAACTTGCTGGACACACACACACACACACACACACACACACACACACACACACACACACACACACACACACACACACACACACACACACACACACACACACACACGCATCAATTCCTACCCTGCATCTATGTTTCTTTGAGTAGCTTAGAAAATATGGCTATATTAACTACGGAATTCACTCTTCATTCTCCACAGTCAATGGTGGTAACATGTACAGGTGAAACACTCTTCAGTAACACACAAAAGTGGACCACGTTACACCTGCATGTGACTTAGTTTCCCTCAAATATAATTCCGCTTAATGATCTTGCCAAGGTAATACCCCCAGTGTCTCTATGTACTTATGGTCATTATTGCCTGTAAGTTCTATACATGCTGACTTGTTTTGGTTGCCAAGTTCATCATCATCATCATCATCTATCAGGTGTTCCCATACAGCTCTGTCTTAGCCCATAAACTTCCTGATACATTTATATGCTGTACCTGAGCCACCACTCAACATTGTAGTACTTGGCTTTGTCAGTAAATCATATAGTGACGAGTAAAGTGTCTAACATTCTTCTTAGCTGTTTTCGAATCAGTGGACGGCGGGCACGATTATGATGTGCTATACCTTGACTTTAGCAAAGCCTACGACAGAGTCCCCCACGAAAGACGAATAAGAAAAGTGGAGGCTCGTGGCATTGAAAGAGATATTATAAAATGGATTAGGGCGTGGTTACAGGGCAGGAAACGGCGAGTGAGCATTAACTGCAGTAAATCCAATTGGGGTAACGTCACTAGTGGAGTACCCCAAGGCTCAGTACTTGGACGATTACTATTTATTATATACATAAACGACATAGATATAGGCTTAGACAGCAACATAAGTAAATATGCTGACGACACTAAAAGAGGGCGTGTAATTAAATATGACGAGGACTCCACAAAACTATAAGAAGATCTAAAAAAAAAAATTCGCATGGTCGGAAAAATAGCAAATGAAATTTATTGTGGACAAATGTAATGTACTTGGTCTAGGTCCTCTAGGAGATGTAAACAGAAAACAAGATATCAGATGAACAAGGTTGTTGTAGAGAAATCCGACTGTGAGAAAGACTTGGGAGTAATGATAATTAGGAATTTTAAACCAAGACAACAATGTGTGTTTGCTTGAATCAAGGCTAACAAAGTACTTGGGTTCTTACAAAGGAGTGTTAGTTACAAGACTAGCGAGGTCATCCTAAGACTTTATCTTGCGCTTGTGAGACCTCACTTGGATTACACAGTTCAGTTCTGGTCACCGTACTACAGAATGGATATAGAATCCTTAGAAAGAATCCAGAGGAGAATGGCAAGATTAATCCCGGGCATTAGGAACCTTGAGTACAGAGACAGGTTAAAGCATCTTAATTTGAACTCCCTCGAGAGACGTAGAGTGAGGGGCGACATGATAGAGGTGTATAAATGGAAGTCAGGGCTAAACAAAGGTGATATAACAAAGGTACTCAAACTATCCAACCAGGAACGAACATGTATTTAGTTTGCTACAGTATATTCTGATATTGTCGTAACGCTCTCTTGGATTTTGCAAGAATCTCTCTCTCTCTCCCCCTTTCTCTCTCTCTCCTACCATTTTCCCCCATCACCCTTCTCTCCTTCTACCCATTCCACCCTCTCTCTTTCTCCCCCTCCTTCCCTCCCTCCCATTCCACCCTCTCTCTTTCTCCCCCTCTTTCCCTCCCTCCCATTCCACCCTCTCTCTTTCTCCCCCTCCTTCCCTCCCTCCCATTCCACCCTCTCTCTTCCTCCCCCTCCATTCTTCTCTCCTTCCAAACTCCACCCCTTCCACCCTCCCACTACCCCAAGGTCGTGTTTTTGTAGGCTGGGTGACCTCTTCTTCGTAAATTTCAGGGCTAAAGAGCATGAGCGGTGTGTGTGTGTGTGTGTGTGTGTGTGTGTGTGTGTGTGTGTGTGTGTGTGTGTGTGTGTGTGTTTTTTGTGGTGTTATGTCATGATGATGATGATTATGATGGCGGTAAATGTTGAAACGCCGCCGCCAACACCACCTCCTTGACGTGTCCGCCATGACTTGGAGGAGGCCAGGCACGGGATGTGTAGCTGTCAGTGTGTGTGTGTGTGTGTGTGTGTGTGTGTGTGTGTGTGTGTGTGTGTGTGTGTGTGGTAGGCTATGTGGATATTATTATGTGTATGTACTGTAATGCGAAGGTGTCTGTCACGCCTGTCTGTACATGAAGCACCATAAATCCTGCTGTATAACTTGTTGTTGGGTATGGCTGTATATGTCTGTGTTTGTAGGGGTTTATGTATATATTCTCCACCACATCACATGACTCTTATGTATCACGAATACCTGTACAGCTGTGAACAAAATTCCCTGGACACTTTTGGTAAGACCTGACTTCTTACCTGTGATTCATGCAGGTAAGAGGGATAAGGGTTTTAATATGTATCTACTTCAACCTTTTCTGCATCGTAGAAATTTTGTGATATGTATTAGGAAGAAACAGTTTATTTCATGATAGCTGAGGTGTACAGTACAGTCTCACGCGACAGTCTAGGAAGAATCATTATTGTGTTGTTCTACTCACTACAGCACACCTTATCTCTAGTGTCGATATGCCAAACACACGAACCTTCTCCTCTCTTACTGTCACGGAACTGCCTCAAGCACACGTCCACGCATCAAAATCTACAACGATGTGGCATTAACCCCTTGTGTACGGTGGTGGAGCTGGGGAGTGAATAAAACTGTCTGGCGTTGACCATAATAAAATATAAAAAGTGGCGTCCCCGTAGTGAAGAGTTTAAGAAGATAATATCCTTCTTTCTCAGAGGATACAGGCCACACAGTGTTACCATGTGGGTCACCGCTGAGAGAAACTAGATATTTATATAACGTGTATATTCCAGTATCCCGGATTCGTAAATACTGACCAGAGTAAAGCTCAGTCATCCACATAAGTCCTGTCGCCTCTCCAGTTGTTCCGGATTCGTGAACCCAAAGCAGTATAAACACCGATGCATTATTCTGTTCATAAACGCTTCGGATTCATGAGTCACGAGGGAGTTGAAAAGCCAATAATTTCTAGAGACTAAACAACCTAAGAGCTTTCGAGTACAGGTGTGATATTTGGTCAACGTCTCCAGCCCATATGATTTAGACGTTAGTTAAAAAAACACGTCTCAACGCAAACTTCCTGGGCAGAAACGTCGCACTTTTGACCGGAACTTGAGAACAAAAGGTGGTCTCCGGGGTCATTAGAGTGTACTGTACTGTGCTGTACCGTACCATCGTAGAGGTGAATACAGTACTGTGGTTTACTGTACATAGATCCAAATCTCTGTGTAATACTCTACTGTACTCACTGGGTTAATTATTTCTGTTCTTTGTACTTTACTGAATGACGTACTCACAGGCCACTAGCTCTCTTGCCTCCAGTACACATGAAGTGCTTCGGAGAGTTAGTTATGATATCAGATTTGATTTTAATACAACTTTTATCATACCTCATACGAAACCTAACCTAACCTAACCTAACCTACCTAACCTAACTTAACCTAACTTAACCTGACCTAACCTAACCTAACCTTCCTCTTAATATGAGATTAATCTTTACGTCGTAGACAGACACGTATTAAGAGGAGGCACCAGGGGCAGAAGTCACAGGGAGGCAGAGGTCACAGGGAGGCAGAGGGAGATCACTAGAGAGGAACGTGAAGGAGCGAGTTAGGGCAAAGATCACGTGACCTAAACATGAAGAGGAATAAGACAAGTGAACTACGTCATCATAAGGTGAAGGACAAGGTTGTTAAGGGATTACATAATGAAGGCAGACAGTGTGTGTGTGTGTGTGTGTGTGTGTCATGACGGCTGGTTGACGCGCCAGAGCAATTCTTTTAAATTTCAAGATGACGTAGGACAGTGTTGTGTGTTACGTCACATCTGTTCTACACTGTTTACGAAGGAGAGGAAGGGAGGGAGAAAAGGTAAAGACGGAAAATGGGATAAAGGGGAGGGAGGAGATGTAAACAATGATGATTAACTGTAGTAGATGATGACTGATGGAGCAAGAGAGAATATAAGTGCTGTATGTATTTAGAAACAACGCTGAGGAGGACACACACACACACACACACACACACACACACACACACACACACACACACAGGCTGGTAATTTCATAGTTTATATTCAGGCTTATAAGGTAACCTGTAAATAACTAATGGATAAAGGTACAGTGTGTTGAGGATAAAGTGAACGAACACACTGGTGGCAACACAAGGAAAGATGCGTCAATAATTCAGGTTATGAAAGTGACCCACGAGTGAAAGGTGAGTGTTATATCATGTTACTGATACAATAATGGATTAAACTGGTAAGTATAACGACAGGACAGGGTAAGGCGTCTCGTTTCCTATCCTGATGGTCCCTGGTTCGCGCAGCTGTGAACGAGGACCTGACGTTACCGAAGGGGAAGAGAACGTGGTCAAGTGTAGTGCCCGCTACATTGAATTGTTGTGTACCGAAATATTAGTATTCAGTGTGTGTGTGTGTGTGTGTGTGTGTGTGTGTGTGTGTGTGTGTGTGTGTGTGTGTGTGTGTCCTCTTTAGAAAGCGTGCAGAAATGCGAGATGGTTGTATACACCTCAATAACTATAGTCGCTGTTGAGAAATGTCCGAATGGTGGGTGTGTCTTCTATGTCCCTCAACACCAGGTGGCCACAACTCACCTGGTCACCTCCTCTGCATGCTGATTCTGCTGGTGGTGATGCCTGCTCTCTGCTGGGGATGTTGCCTGCTCTCTGCTGGGGGTGTTGCCTGCTCTCTGCTGGGGGTGTTGCCTGCTCTCTGCTGGGGATGTTGCCTGCTCTCTGCTGGTGGTGATGCCCGCTCTCTGCTGGGGATGTTGCCTGCTCTCTGCTGGGGGTGTTGCCTGCTCTCTGCTGGGGGTGTTGCCTGCTCTCTGCTGGGGGTGTTGCCTGCTCTCTGCTGGGGATGTTGCCTGCTCTCTGCTGGGGATGTTGCCTGCTCTCTGCTGGGGATGTTGCCTGCTCTCTGCTGGGGGTGTTGCCTGCTCTCTGCTCGGGGTGTTGCCTGCTCTAGTAGCCGCCTGGCAGTACAGTACCTGCATCCCTCACCCTCAACAAGCGGCAGTTAAGGCCATCATCTGTGGGCCACCAGTCGTTGAACACAGCCTCCCAGCCTCCCTCCAACACTGTACTTTTACCCCTTTCAACACTATGATGTACCCGCCAGACGCCACGTAACAGCAAGTACAGGTACAGAGACCTCACAATGATAGCAGTATGTACTCAACCTTCCGAGGTGAACCATTGAGTACATATTCTAACACAATTCTATTTATGTCTGAGTGAAAGCATCTATCTATCGATCTATCTATCCATCTATCTATCTGTCTATTTATCTATCTATCTATCTATCTATCTATCTATCTATCTATGAATTACTTCACCTGTTTTGTATAGGTAAACCTGTACCTGTAACAACATTTCTCATTAATACATCAGAACTTCACTTGACCAACACGTGGGGGGGTAAGGAGAGAGAATGGAGAGGGAACCAGCTGCCAGCCCTGAGGTGGAATGAAGGTCCAGCCTACTGCGTATTACCGTCTACCCAGTGACCTAGTGCACGACCTCGCTGACACCACCTTCGGGAGAACTGACACCTAAACCTCCAACACCATACTTCTAGGTAGGTCCTCACTCTCTCTCACCACGTCAACTACGCCCCACTGTGGAGGTAAGACGGTGAAGGATAGTAGGCGTATGGTTACCACGTGGTTGAAAAAAGGGTGGTGGTGATGTGAAGGGCGGGAGGTGGTGGGTGGGTGGGGAGAAGGTAGGGCCTCACTTTTCTCCTCCTCCTCCGCCTCCTCCTCCTAGACCTTCTCCTTCCCCTTCTCTTCCTCCCTTTCCAGAATGACTTTAATATTTGGCAACCCAGCTTATTTTACTTGATGATTAAACACCTTCATGTTACCTGCTGGGGTTAGTTTGGGTTAGGTTAGGTTAGGTTAAGTTAGGTTAGAGTAGGTTAGGTCAGCGTTAAGGTAGGATCGGTTAAGTAAGTTAGGCTATAGTGGTTAAGCTTAATTTGATATCAGCTGGGGTGCCTAATGTTCACATGGTCCCCTGCTCATCCTTCCCTCCTCCTCCACCACCACCTCCCACGTCGTTATTGTCCTCTGGCCGGAGAGTTAGGCAGCCCCTGGGCACAATACCACCACACAAAATGCTAACAAACGAATTCTCTCTGGACAATACTCTACCAGACAATAATAAGACTTAAAGCCACACCATATATCACACCCCCCCTCTCCAAGTAAGGTGTGACAGAGAGCCCAAGAAGCCACACCATCCTCTTCCCCCCAGGTAAGGTGTGACAGAGAACCCTAGAAGCCACACCATACAACACTCTCCCTCCAGGTAAAGTGTGACAGAGAACCCTAGAAGCCACACCATATAACACCCTCCCTCCAGGTAAGGTGTGACAGAGCCCAAGAAGCCACACCATATAACACCCTCCCTCCAGGTAAGGTGTGACAGAGAACCCTAGAAGCCACACCATATAACACCCTCCCTCCAGGTAAGGTGTGACAGAGAGCCCAAGATGCCACACCATATAACACCCTCCCTCCAGGTAAGGTGTGACAGAGCCCAAGAAGCCACACCATATAACACCCTCCCTCCAGGTAAGGTGTGACAGAGCCCAAGAAGCCACACCATATAACACCCTCCCTCCAGGTAAGGTGTGACAGAGAGCCCAAGATGCCACACCATATAACACCCTCCCTCCAGGTAAGGTGTGACAGAGAGCTCAAGAAGCCACACCATATAACACCCTCCCTCCAGGTAAGGTGTGACAGAGCCCAAGAAGCCACACCATATAACACCCTCCCTCCAGGTAAGGTGTGACAGAGAACCCTAGAAGCCACACCATATAACACCCTCCCTCCAGGTAAGGTGTGACAGAGAGCTCAAGAAGCCACACCATATAACACCCTCCCTCCAGGTAAGGTGTGACAGAGAGCCCAAGATGCCACACCATATAACACCCTCCCTCCAGGTAAGGTGTGACAGAGCCCAAGAAGCCACACCATATAACACCCTCCCTCCAGGTAAGGTGTGACAGAGCCCAAGAAGCCACACCATATAACACCCTCCCTCCAGGTAAGGTGTGACAGAGCCCAGTCAACCATCAACTTTGTTCTGATTTTCCTTTTTTTCTCACTTCATCTTTTTCCCCCCTCGCCTTTTTTCCCCTCATTTCCCCCCCCTCATCTTTGTCCCCTCCCCTTTTTCCCCTCATCTGTTCCCCTCACCCCCCATTTTCCCTTCATATTTTTTCCCCTCATCTTTTTCCCTCACCCTTTTCCCCTCATCCACCCCATTTTCCCCTCATCTTTTCCCCTCACCCTTTTCCCCTCATCCCCCCATTTTCCCCTCACCCTTTTACCCTCATGCCCCCCTCATCTTCCTCCCCTCATCTTTTTCCTCTTGATACACATAACCTGTTTTTGGTCATACACACTAAGGTAGTATCGTCTTCACTGTTTATAATCTTTTTACAGGCACGTGGCAGACGACAACACGTGCCATGCATACACAAATATTTCCCTCCCCAGGTGTAGAGTGTAGACGTTTCCTCATACATACATACATACATACATACATACATACATACATAGAGTTAATTTATGGCTCAAGGCTCATCATTATTTTACTGTTTGTATATACACAATGTTAACCTAACCTAACCTAACCTAACCTAACCTAACCTAACCTAACCTAACCTAACCTAACCTAACCTGACCTTCACTGAAACTTGACTCTTGTTTTTGTTTTTCATTTGTTTAATCATTTTATTTGTCTCATGTTATTGTTTATTTATTTATTTATTTATTCATTTTTTCTACTAAATAACAATAATTAATAAATAAATATATTCTCATAAACCTAAACCTGTTCTTGGGTCAACGTTAAATATTTTCTTTAATATTTAAATCTTTACAGACAGGTTGGGACCAGCACGTGTGTGTGTGTGTGTGTGTGTGTGTGTGTGTGTCTGTGTGTGTGTGTGTGTGTGTGTGAATCTGTGTGTCTGTGAATCCGTGTGAGTCTGTGAATCTGTGTGTGTCTGTTAATGCGTGTGTGTCTGTCAATCCGTTTGTATCTGTAAATCAGTTTGCGTGTGTCTGAATCCGTGTGAGTCTGTTAATACGTGTGTCTGTAAGTCTGGAACCAACATTATGAGCCTAAAACCTCACCATTTTTTTCCCTCCCAACTGTTATCATTTATATACGTCTTTACACAACCTACAGTACACACATAACCCGTCGTCCGTGTCCAGTTAACAGATAGTGGTAAAAGCTACTACTGATATGAGTGTTTACATGATTCCCCCCCCCCCCCCCCCCGTCTGTCTGGACTTGGGCTTATGTTGCACGACCACATTCTTCAAATACCTGTTTCTGTGTGTGTGTGTGTGTGTGTGTGTGTGTGTGTGTGTGTGTGTGTGTAGGTTTTGTCTGTCATAAGGCGGACAATTTTTACCACTGCTGGTCGTCTGTTTTGGTCTTTGTGTTTATGAAATGTTATAATACTTTAGGTGAAGATATAAACAATAACATTTAAATCAGGTATATTAAGTTACTGAATATTCTAAACTTGTTATTAATAATATTTCTATCAGAGAATATTAAAATAATAAATATTAAATACGTGCAAAAATTCAGGTGTTTTTGGGGGCAGGTATCTTAACAGTGCACAGGAATTTAAATTTAAAGGTTCAAAGTTGGTATTACATTGATTTCTAGTTACACACACACACATACACACACACACACACACACACACACACACACACACACACACACACACACACACACACACACACTCCATTTTTGACACACGCACTTCCCTCTATTAGTGTCACTCTACAGTAAATGTACAACTATTATCATCTGGGCAAAAAAACAGTCAGTTATTAGATATGATGTGTTAATCTCACCGAGGACAGGTCATAATGATGCGTTGTGGGTTCTTTGTGGTGGAGTCATGCAAGGAGGGTGGTTAGTGCCCCCTGCATCTATGTCTATGCCGTGACAACCCCTAAAACTGCTGTATTTTGTAGTATATTTGACTAATCATTTTCCACGTTACAGCTGAAACCGTGAAGTTTTGAACTATGGAAAGTTAAGATATATATCAACACGGATTTTGTATGGCCATAGAAGTTATATAAAAAAAAACACAATATAAATACAATGTCATCAAGTAACTCAGAGAAGCGTGTGAAGAAGTCTCAAAGATTTACTCCATAACTTTGGGCATCTTCACGTAATTGGGCGTCGAGACGGACTAACGAATAATGTAACGACAGACAGGTGGATATTAACAAGATCCCCCCTCCCCCCTTCTCCCCAGCTCATGTAATAGACGATAAAACAAATCGAGTTTTCGGGGGTTTAAATATTTTCCAACTACAATCATGTATCTTTTTTCAACCACGCTCTCTACAAACTTCCTTCCAACAAAATAAACATATAAAAACATCTCACTTACCCTACCCGCAGTGAAGGCCTTGAGTCACGCTGCAGGAGTTGCCTTACCTGCAAAACAAAACATTAGGATATAGTGTCTGTGAGGCACGACACCTGATACAAATTCAATTAACTTCACACAATGGCATCAATTTTGTCTGAACATATTAAGTGTTTGTAAGTTGAGAATATCAATAAGTGTGTGGGGGAGAGTATCAGCACTTTTCTACCTCTTCTTACTACTCTCTTTACCCATCCTCTCACCCTCGTATTCTGTTTCCTCCTCATCTACCCAACACACAAGTGGAAATTGAGGAAAGATTATAGATACAAACTCTTCCCCGTGTCAGGGCTCGATCCCAAGACATCGATCTCAAGTGTTAAGCATTTCACCAACACCCACTAAGTCACGCCCAGGCTATACACAGTCTTCCACAGGCTAGACGACTTGCTGGTACTCGGTTCTAGCTTGACCTGATGATATTCCAGTTACATCAGCTGTTACACCGCCAAGAAACCAAATACATCCCACACGCCTTGATCACATCACTGTACCACATCTTATATAAGCTGAGTGATGCTTTAACCATGATTGTATCGTTTTAATTACACGTTGTAACTGTACCCCAGTGGTAAACCATTCTTCTACCTTCCCCCAAGTGAGTGGTCCTGGGTTCAGTTCCCATCCTGAGCCTGAGAGGAGGGCTGGGGGGTCCTCCTCCCCGTGTGCTGGCTCGTGTCGATGATGGAACAATGGACCAGCTGCTCAATGTTAGGTTAGGTTAGGCTAGGATAGGTTAGGATAGGTTAGGTTAGTCAGTAGTTGTGTCCGATCTGCCAACAAGACAATAACTTTCTGGTATATTAACGTTAACCACACAAGACACAGCTGACTGGCGGACACCTGTGATGGTCATGTGTTTACCGCTTGACCATTCTTATCATAAAACTTAACCTAACTTAACTTAACTTAACCAAACCTAACCTAAATAAGGATGACTGAATATATCTCTCTACTGACGCTGAGGTCCTTGTTTATTATCTACCCCATGTTGGCCAACCATCCTTGCATCATTGTGTAAGTCATAAAATTAAAAGCTTCTGAAAATCCCCAGTTAGTTGGAAATTTTAACGCGCACATCTTTCAGAATCAGGCCAGAGTCACCCCCCCCCCCCACACACACACCAGTTACGAGAAGAATACAGATGAACCTTCTAATTAACGTAGAAATTAACATAAGATCCAGACAATTAATGTTAAGTGTCGTAGTTTATGTGAGCCAACCAGACACGTTCTCACATCCTCATTTAGCGGGAAACTTTACAGCGTGTATCTCTGAGAATCTCTTCCCCTGGCGGATAGTTTAGGGCAAGGCAACGACGGCTGGACACCTGATCCACACCCACCAGTTACACCCACCCACACCCACACACATATCAAGGTTAACTTCCCGGTACGTGTGGAAGATGCGTAAAATTAGGTAGAGATAAAGATTCACCGCAAAAACAAAATAGACGATAAGGGTATTCAAGGGGTTAAGTCATTGTATTCAAGGGGTTAAGTCATTGTATTCAAGGGGTTAAGTCATTGTATTCAAGGGGTTAAGTCATTGTATTCAAGGGGTTAAGTCATTGTATTCAAGGGGTTAAGTCATTGTATTCAAGGGGTTAAGTCATTGTATTCATGGGGTTAAGTCATTGTATTCAAAGGGTTGTCATTGTATTCAAGGGGTTAAGTCATTGTAGTCAAGGGGTTAAGTCATCGTTCTCAAGGGGTTAAGTAATCGTACTCAAGGGGTCAGGCAATCTTACTCAATATATCCATACACTTTACTTAGTAGTTTGGCACCCTCAGGAGTTTGGCACCTTCAGTTGTTTGGCACCCTCAGAAGTTTGACACCCTCAGGTGTTTGGCACCCTCGGTAGTTTGGCACCTTAAGTAGTTTGGCATCTTCAGGAGTTTGGCAGCCTTAGGAGTTTGGCATCCTCAGTAGTTTGGCACACCTCAGGAGTTTTGGCACCCTCAGTAGTTTGGCACCTTATGCAGTTTGGCACCCTCAGAAGTTTGGCACCTTCAGTTGTTTGGCACCCTCAGGAGTTTGGTACCCTCAGTAGTTTGGCGCCCTCCGGTGTTTGACACCCTCAGAAGTTTGGCACCTTCAGGAGTTTGTCACCCTCTGGAGCTTGGCACCCTCAGAAGTTTGGCACCCTCAGGAGTTTGGCACCTTCAGTTGTTTGGCACCTTCATTAGTTTGGCACCTTCATTAGTTTGGCACCCTCAGGAGTTTGGCACCCTCAGTAGTTTGGCACCCTCAGGAGTTTGGCACCCTCAGGAGTTTGGCACCCTCAGTAGTTTGGCACTCTCAGCAGTTTGGCACCCTCCGTAGTTTGGCACTCTCAGCAGTTTGGCACCCTCCGTAGTTTGGTGCCCTCAGTAGTTTGGCACCTTCATTAGTTTGGCACCCTCAGAAATTTGTCACCTTCATTAGTTTGGCACCCTCAGGAGTTTGGCACCCTCAGTAGTTTGGCACCTTCAGGAGTAACCAGAATTACACACTATAACATTACTTGGGTCCTTAACCTTACATCAACCATACCACAATTAACTGTCTACACCACTCTCCCCTTCACCTCTTTGCTTATGTCCGTCTTAGGGAAGTGAGACAAAATGAATAAACCTGAGACCAAAAATTTAAATAACAAGTGTCAATGAGGCTAATATTGTTTTCATCAACATTAGAAATACGAAAAGAAATTAAACTTATAAAAAATATTAATGGGTCTCTACAATGTTTTTCCACCATCTTAGACACGACGTAACAAAACAAAAGTCTAAGTTGTCAGTGTGTGTGTGTGTGTGTGTGTGTGTGTCCTAGCCGCTCCCAAGAAGAAACTTGCTGCTTAACTTAACATCTTCTGAAAACCTCTGGGTCGTTGGCCTAATTATTAAACTGGTTAACAAAAGCTCTTTCATTACGTACTTGTTACTTTTATTATAATATATTGAAAAATTGAATTAGCAAGAAACACAAGGCTATAATACCACCTTAGCATTATATAAATTACATGTAAAAAGTCAAAATAAAAAAACACAGATTCAACAAAGAGAATTTCCCTTCACTATCAACTGACAGATACGGTAGAGAGAGTAACATGCCTTTGATCAGTACAGTGACCATATTCGGCTGGGTCTGGGTATACTGTCTATCTCACCAGCCTACAAACTCTTACCATGGTGAACTAAGTGTGGTAACCTTATCTTATCTTCTGTTTGAGTGATAGGAAAATGATAAGGTTATACTGTGGGAATTATTGAATGTATGTAGAACGCTTGGGACCATCATCTCTCTACGCCTGATTTGTAGATTAAATAAATAAATAAATAAATAAATGTTAAGAAAAAGGTCAACAAAAGACATGATTGCCGAAGGGAAAAAACCTACATATATGATTTAAAATAATATCGGTCATTATATAAGGTCAGAGGTCAGGGTCAGAGTGAGGAAGGTCTAATTACTAAAGCATTTAATGACCAGTTGTGTGTTGTAGGCCAGAGTGTGTAAGACAGACAACAAGAGAAACATGTGTTGCGCAGTATAGGCTGAGGGTCACAAGGTACTGCATGTATATGTGGCCATGGCCCTCCCCCCCCCCCACACACACACCATCCTTCACTACGCTTCTAGAATATCACCCGGAATTCCTATTGTCCGTTCTCCTTCTCCTCCTCCTCCTCCTCTTGTCTGTCTGTCCGCCTATATCATCAGTTAGTCCTTCACCTTCTCCTCCTCCTCCTCCTCTTGTCTGTCTGTCCGCCTATATCATCAGTTAGTCCTTCACCTCCTCCTCCTCCTCCTCCTCTTGTCTGTCTGTCCGCCTATATCATCAGTTAGTCCTTCACCTTCTCCTCCTCCTCCTCCTCTTGTCTGTCTGTCCGCCTATATCATCAGTTAGTCCTTCACCTCCTCCTCCTCCTCCTCCTCCTCTCCCTTCACTTCCCTTTCCTTCTCTTTAATTCGTCTCTCATTTTACTTATTGGGTGGGTGATGTAAACAATGAGTGGCTCAGTTCAGCCTCCTCACTAATACTCACTCCTGCTGCCCGCTCAATCACCTTTGACACACGTAGTTCACGGTTGTTCTGGAAAATGACCCGGACTTAGTGCTCAAACACTCCCTCCCTCCCTCCCTAGGCGCGTATCATCAGAAATCTTATTAGACCCGCACGAACGACCCGGGACGGCCTCAATCTTCAAGTGACACTCGGGAAATATTAATCCAGTACCAGGTAATTGCTGGAGGAGTGCGGAGGACGAGTGGATGCTGTGTTCATTTCCTTTTCTAAGGGTCACTGGTTCGAACCAGGGGCATTCCCAGTCTACCCAACTGTAAATGGGGAAGTGAAGGCAGTCAAGTTGCAGTGCCGTTTACGCTGCCTCACGTACCAAAGTATTCTCTATCCACACCGTCCCTATTATTCTAAGGTCACTGTGTCAAAGGTCAAGGTCAGTGTTGTAGAGACACACAGAGAAAGACACAAACAGAGAGAGAGAGAGAGAGAGAGAGAGAGAGAGAGAGAGAGAGAGAGTACAGCCAGCCAGGCATTCCTACACACAAACACAAGATACGCAGACAACCTCAGTGCACGGCTATCAGGTGAGTCCCAACAGGTAGTGGTGAGCGCGCGGGCAGATAAGAGCGAAGCAGACAGCACGAATTGCAGAAAGAATGCAGTTTAGAATGAAAGAACCAGACAGGAAATACATAAAGAGAAGACTAAGAAGGAGAGATAACAAGTAAGATAGCGGAAAAGTAGAAAGCGGTAGAAAGTAAATAGGACACGAGAGGATGATGACCTATTCAACCCCCCCCTCCCTTTACCTCCCTCCCCTCTCTCCATCCATCACCCCTCTCCCCCCTCTCCCCCCCCCCACTCTTAAATATTTTCGGGGCTGCCTTTATCAATCCCCTTCCTCCTATATAGAAGTTAATAACCCTTACTGTAGTGACAAATAAACACATAGCTGGTTTATACCCTCCATAAAGCACTAATGAAGGGGATAACAGAAAGAAATGTGACGATAAGGACGAATGAACCAGGAGAGAGAGAGAGAGAGAGAGAGAGGGAGAGAGAGAGAGTAATTACACAGAAAGAATAACAGAAGGTAAATAAGACGGAAATAAATGACAAACTCACAACAAAAAAAATAGACAAACAGAGAAGCCTTATAGAAAAGTTAACCCCGAGCTCGACTACTGTATGAGACAGGTAACTTCTGACGCAGAGAGCTCACTTATACCGAAGAGCAGTATAAGGTAGCGTATAAGGCAAGACACAGGATGAAGAATAAGTTGAACTACGGTAGGTCTAGTCTGTTAATATCTCAGTAATAAACCACGATTTGTTTTAGTGAATTCTGACTGACTCGATGATAAAAATTAAAAACAATGAATAAAAACTTTATAAATAGCCTAAGATACCACACGCCTCTCTCTCTCTCTCTCTCTCTCTCTCTCTCTCTCTCTCTCTCTCTCTCTCTCACCATTACTTCTCCCTCTTTCTCTCCCCTCCTTTTCTTCTCCTTCCTTCTTTCTCCCTCCTTTACTCCTGCCTCTGAACCTCCCTTAAAACAGGATACAAGAAGGTGCTCAATAAACTAGCACCCGAGCCCACCTTACACAGGATACAAGAGGGTGCTCAATAAACTAGCACCCGAGCCTACCTTACACAGGATACAAAAGGGTGCTCAATAAACTAGTATCAGAGCCAATGTGAAGTAAATCTGAAATCTGACAAAGTTTACAAGACAAGAAACTGAACGACCAGCAGATTTAGATCAGCTGCAACACCTAACCTAACCTAACCTAACCTAACCTAACCTAACCTAACCTAACCTAACCTAACCTAACCTAACCTAACCTAACCTAACCTAACCTAACCTAACCAAACCTTCCTAATCCTTACTTCACCAGCGACCTCAATAATACCGGCTGAGACATGTACCTCACAGACACCAAGCACAAGAAGATAAGTAAAATATAGTAATTAAGAAGGGAGGAAGATAGGAAGAAGGAGATACATGATAGAAGAAGGAGGAAAAAGAGAAGGAGAGAGGAGAGGAAAACAGGAGTAAGGAGAGGAAGCAGTCTAGTGGGTACGACCAAGAAGTTAGTTGTCAACATTCCTCCAGGGTAGACGTCACACACACACACACACACACACACACAGTACTCCACCAGTTAGTGCAGGAGGAGGTACCCGCTAGGCTGCAACACGCCCCCTCCTCCTCCTCCTCCTCCTCCTCCTTGTTGTTTACTCTTGTCTGCCTGTGACCGTCGCTCCTCCTCGAAACCTCCCCCTCCAGCTGCTTGTATCGCCTCACACTGTTGACACCCCCCTCATACTGTCACACCCAGTCCCCCACTACATGTTCTCTCACCACTTCCTTACCCCTACCACCCTCTACCCCCAACACCCCCTCCTGCACCACCCCTCCCCCACCACCTCCTACCCCTCCCCACCACCTCCTACCCCTCCCCACCACCTACCTTACCTCATTCTACCTGTTGTCACTCAGTATAGTCCCAGACCACGCCTCATGTCACTCACCCACGTGCGTTTTGTTTACACGGCGTCTGGTCAGAGAAACATCCTGCCCTCACTTGTTTCGCTCTTACCGAAATGTATTTTGAGAATGACAGATTGATACTGGGAGGTAGATCCGCTGATAGGGATGGCGGGATGGAAGGAGGGAGGGAAGGAGGGATGGAGGGAGGGAGGGAAGGAGGGAGGGAGGGAGGGAGGGAAGGAAAAAAAGAGGGGGGGGGAGAAGGAGTGAGGGAGTTAGGGTAGTAGCAGCGCCGGGGAGGTAGAGTGTGAGGGGTTAGGGAGGGAAGAAGGAGAGTAGAAGAATCAGAGATGGAGGGAGGATGTAGAAGTGTCGAGGAAGGAGAGAGGGAGAGAGGGGGGGAGAGTAGTGCAAGTGTAAGGAAGAGAGGGAAGAGGGAGTAAAGGAAGGCGGGGAGATGGTAGAAATGGAAGGGTGGGATGGAGTAAGGGAAGGAGGAAGGAAGGAAGGAAGGGAAGGAGTGACGGAGTGAGGAAGGGAGGGAGGGGGGGACAGTAGAAATGTGAGAGTTAAGTAAGTAAGGGAGGGAGGGAGGAAGGGAGACGGGAGGGAGGAGGAGGGAGAGAGAGGGAGGGGGAGGGGGGTAGGTACTAGATGGAGGGCCAGCAACTATCAGATGACATTGGAGTGTCCTGGAGGCGGCACCTAAAACACAGTGGCCCGGCAGGCAACAGACTAACTACGTCACCACTACCAGGGGGCCACCTCTGGGGAGGATGACCAATCTAGGAAAATAACTACATTACAGTAAGCGTGGATGACAGTTTTCCTTCATTGTCAGTCTTGTTTTTGCACTTTGGTTTCTACAGTACATCTTCCACTCACATACGAAATTTTCCTCGTCCTCCTGTTTATATAATATTTTCCTATCTCTCTTTTACATAATTCTATATTTATTTTCTATTTTCCTCATTTCCCCTTTTAGATATATTTGAATGAAGTTTATTCGGATACATAAGTACAAATATAGATATTAGTATAAAGTACAGGTACAGTAATTCCCAGGTGGTGACTGTATCATACAGGTGGTGCCTTAACCTAGATATGACAGGTATAAAGTTCAGGTACCTGTAAGGACTGACATGTATGGTGAATGGTTGACGTGTATCAGATATACAGTGACTTAAGGAATAATTATTAGGAGAAATAATGGTAGGATGATTCGGTCCAGAGCCTATTTTCTTAGTCCAGGAAGACGAAGAGAAAGAAGAACAAAACTGAAGAACAAGAACAAGAAGAACCAGATGAAAACGTATATAAAAATATATCATCTTCGCTGTGTTCCGTCTGTCCAGCTATGAATTCAATGCACAGATTTCTCCCATCCGCGAGTCAGCCACGGTCGGTTTGAAGTTATACAATATATATGAGATGAACGAACTACGAGATGTGAGATCCGTGGATTTTTACAACACATCCCGTAAAAGTGAAACACCAGGAAGTCATGTTACGGATTTACAGAGGTTCGTAAGTCGAGTTTTTTTACGGTCAAAAGATTCAAAACAAGACTGAAAAGTAACCGTAACTAATTCCCTTATTCCTAGTTAAGGGTTAAGTTAATTTATAGATCTGAATGTAACGCCCAAAATGATACAAATTTACTTAACATGAATTTCGAAAGTGACGTTTTTTTCTACTTAAAAATACACATTAATGTACACTGTGCTACAAACCCACTGAGTGTACACCAGCTTAAAATACACATTAATGTACACTGTGCTACAAACCCACTGAGTGTACACCAGCTTAAAATACACATTAATGTACACTGTGCTACAAACCCACTGAGTGTACACCAGCTTAAAATACACATTCTGTACACTACAATAAAGATCGACTAAGTAAGAATGAAGAGTAAATCACAATTATGAAGAAAAATAAGGAAGTGTGTGAGGCAGGCCATCTTGGTGGGGTTATTACTAGTTGCAGCCATCAACCCCAGGCAGTGTTACCCAGCCTATGATTATACAACAGGAATAACGGTGGTGTGAGACTGGTTATACCTGATCGGGTTTGTTTATATCACCTGGGAGAGAGAGAGAGAGAGAGTGTGTGTGTGTGTGTGTGTGTGTGTGTGTGTGTGTGTGTGTAAGAAATGCCAGTGATACATTATTTTGACACACACACACACACACACACACACACACACCGTAAATGGCTAAAATACTAACATTACTTCAACACTTTAAATTCAGTCAATCGAGTCAAAGGAAAGATATTGAGCAGAAACCAAATCAATCACGAAAGTACAGACAACTAGACGGACGGACGGACGGAGAACGTCACTCGGTCGCTCGGTCGGATTAAAAATTCCCCCAAACCATTACAACAAATGTGTTTAATCTCACTTAATCTATATAAAGAAAACTGAAAAGGTATTTTAATGATGGAAGAAGGTGGAGGAATGAGGGATGTACCTAATATACATCAGTAAACAAACACGATTAACAAACAAACAAACAAACAATCATACAAACAAACAAACAATCATACAAACAAACTACAAACTATTAATAAGGTCTGGTTAATAAGTTTTCCATAAGTAAGGAAATACAATTCTTGTTTGGGAAATAATTTGAATCGGCCCAAATGTCAGCTGAATCAACTCACACGTCAGCTGAATCAACCCCCATGTCAGATGAATCAACTCACATGTCAGCTGAATCAACCCCCATGTCAGCTGAATCAACTCACATGTCAGCTGAATCAACTCACACGTCAGCTGAATCAACCCCCATGTCAGCTGAATCAACTCACACGTCAGCTGAATCAACCCCCATGTCAGATG
Organism: Homarus gammarus; assembly: GCA_958450375.1. Lineage (NCBI taxonomy): Eukaryota > Metazoa > Arthropoda > Malacostraca > Decapoda > Nephropidae > Homarus > Homarus gammarus. Next base: position 60,026 of record CAUDMG010003280.1, read on the forward strand.
AATCAACTCACATGTCAGCTGAATCAACCCCCATGTCAGATGAATCAACTCACATGTCAGCTGAATCAACTCACATGTCAGCTGAATCAACTCACATGTCAGCTGAATCAACTCACACGTCAGCTGAATCAAACCACACGTCAGCTGAATCAACCCACACGTCAGCTAAATCAACCCACACATCAGCTGAATCAACCCACACGTCAGATGAATCAACCCACACATCAGCTGAATCAAACCACACGTCAGCTGAATCAACCCACACGTCAGCTAAATCAACCCACACATCAGCTGATTCAAACCACACGTCAGCTAAATCAACCCACACATCAGCTGAATCAAACCACACGTCAGCTGAATCACCATAAAAAAAAACTACTACACGAACAAATAAATTCTTGGTTCCTACAACACAAACTCAATACAAAAATACAACAACTACAAAATCACAGCCAGAAGTAATAAATCAAGTTGATACAGTCTTCGTTAGCCAACCATAAGACTTGCTGAGATTTATTGTATCTTGTAATTGGGTGTACAGTGAGAGCCGCCCCACTACCTGCCTCCCTCTCTCTCTCTCTCTCACCTGTAATCTATATTTTGTGAGTTATGAGACCTTGAACCATGTGTAATTACTCACTGTTGTGGTGGGGTGTGGTGTATTGTGGTGTGGTGTGGTCTGGTGTGGTGTGGTGTGGTGTGGTGTGGTGTGGTGTGGTGTGGTGTTTTGTATCACATGGATGCCAGTGTCAACCACCCCTACCACTACCACTAATACCTTCACCGGTGTCAACTACTACTACTACTACTACTACTACTACTACTACCATCATTGACAACTACCACCACGACTATTACCATCACCAGTGTTAAACACCACGACTACTACTGCCATCAGGGTCAACTACCACGACTACTACCATCACTAGAGTCAAACAGCACCACTATTACCACCACCACCAGTAAGGACCACCACCAGTAAGGACCATCACCGGTAAGGACCACCACCAGTAAGGACCACCACCAGTAAGGACCACCACCAGTAAGGACCATCACCAGTAAGGACCATCACCAGTAAGGACCACCACCAGTAAGGACCATCACCAGTAAGGACCACCACCAGTAAGGACCATCACCAGTAAGGACCATCACCAGTAAGGACCACCACCAGTAAGGACCATCACCAGTAAGGACCATCACCGGTAAGGACCACCACCAGTAAGGACCACCACCAGTAAGGACCACCACCAGTAAGGACCATCACCAGTAAGGACCATCACCAGTAAGGACCATCACCGGTAAGGACCATCACCGGTAAGGACCACCACCAGTAAGGACCACCACCAGTAAGGACCACCACCAGTAAGGACCACCACCAGTAAGGACCACCACCAGTAAGGACCATCACCAGTAAGGACCATCACCAGTAAGAACCATCACCAGTAAGGACCATCACCAGTAAGAACCATCACCAGTAAGGACCACCACCAGTAAGGACCATCACCAGTAAGGACCATCACCAGTAAGGACCACCACCAGTAAGGACCATCACCAGTAAGGACCACCACCAGTAAGAACCATCACCAGTAAGGACCACCACCAGTAAGGACCACCACCAGTAAGGACCATCACCAGTAAGGACCATCACCAGTAAGAACCATCACCAGTAAGGATCATCACCAGTAAGGACCATCACCAGTAAGGACCACCACCAGTTAGGACCATCACCAGTAAGGACCACCACCAGTAAGGACCATCACCGGTAAGGACCATCACCGGTAAGGACCACCACCAGTAAGGACCACCACCAGTAAGGACCATCACCAGTAAGGACCATCACCAGTAAGGACCATCACCAGTAAGGACCACCACCAGTAAGGACCATCACCAGTAAGGACCATCACCAGTAAGGACCATCACCAGTAAGGACCATCACCAGTAAGAACCATCACCAGTAAGGACCACCACCAGTAAGGACCATCACCAGTAAGGACCATCACCAGTAAGGACCATCACCAGTAAGGACCATCACCAGTAAGGACCACCACCAGTAAGGACCATCACCAGTAAGGACCATCACCAGTAAGGACCACCACCAGTAAGGACCATCACCAGTAAGGACCATCACCAGTAAGGACCATCACCAGTAAGAACCATCACCAGTAAGGACCATCACCAGTAAGAACCATCACCAGTAAGAACCATGACCAGTGAGGACCACCACCAGTAAGGACCATCACCAGTAAGGACCACCACCAGTAACAACCATCACCAGTAAGGACCATCACCGGTAAGGACCACCACCAGTAAGGACCACCACCAGTAAGGACCACCACCAGTAAGAACCACCACCAGTAAGGACCATCACCAGTAAGAACCATCACCAGTAAGGACCACCACCAGTAAGGACCACCACCAGTAAGGACCACCACCAGTAAGGACCATCACCAGTAAGACCCATCACCAGTAAGGACCACCACCAGTAAGGACCACCACCAGTAAGAACCACCACCAGTAAGGACCATCACCAGTAAGGACCACCACCAGTAAGGACCACCACCAGTAAGGACCACCACCAGTAAGGACCATCACCAGTAAGAACCATCACCAGTAAGGACCACCACCAGTAAGGACCATCACCAGTAAGGACCACCACCAGTAAGGACCACCACCAGTAAGGACCATCACCAGTAAGGACCACCACCAGTAAGGACCACCACCAGTAAGGACCATCACCAGTAAGAACCATCACCAGTAAGGACCACCACCAGTAAGGACCACCAATAAGCCGCCCAAGCTGGTAGTGGTCCCCGGCTGCGTCTCATCAACATTCCGGAGTGAGTGGTGTGTGTGGCTGGCCAACCTCGTAAGCAACGGACACACACGTCGCTATCTGATGACTTTGAGACGCCCGCCATTCATTCAACAGGCGGCGCATCCTGGGAGCTGGGAGGGGTGGGGGGGGGTGAGGAGGAGGGAGGATGTGTAGTGGTTTTGGGTAAGGGAGGAGGGAAGGGGGAGGGGGGGGGGAGACGCGGCCACACCCCCCATTGTGGTGCGCTCTTGTTGACTCGGGGCCCACCCACCCACCTACCCTGCCCACCCCACCCATCAACTACCCGGCCCTACCACCACCACCACTACCACCTGCACCAGTAGTGACGCACTAGTGGTAGTAGTGGTGGTAGGTGATCCCCTGCAGACCCTTTTAGTGGTAGTAGTGGTGGTAGGTGATCCCCTGCAGACCCTTTTAGTGGTAGTAGTGGTGGAAGGTGATCCATGCAGACCCTTTTAGTGGTAGTAGTGGTGGTAGGTAATCCCCTGCAGACCCCTTTAGTGGTAGTAGTGGTGGTAGGTGATCCCTGCAGACCCTTTTAGTGGTAGTAGTGGTGGTAGGTGATCCCCTGCAGACCCTTTTAGTGGTAGCAGTGGTGGTAGGTGATCCCTGCAGACCCTTTTAGTGGTAGTAGTGGTGGTAGGTAATCCCCTGCAGACCCTTTTAGTGGTAGTAGTGGTGGTAGGTGATCCCTGCAGACCCTTTTAGTGGTAGTAGTGGTGGTAGGTGATCCCCTGCAGACCCTTTTAGTGGTAGTAGTGGTGGTAGGTGTGAATGAATGCACTAGTGTTGATGGTGCAACTGTGGATGATGCTGTCCTACCACACCCACCCCATGAATTCTACCACATTTACCCCCTGCGTCCTACCACATTTACCACATGCGTCCTACCACACCCACCCCAAACGTCCTACCACACCCACCCCAAACGTCCTACCACACCCACCCCATGCGTCCTACTACACCCATCTCATGCGTCTTACCACACCCACCCCATGAATTCTACCACATTTACCCCCTGCGTCCTACCACATTTACCACATGCGTCCTACCACACCCACCCCAAACGTCCTACCACACCCACCCCAAACATCCTACCACACACCCCCCATGCGTTCTACCACACCCACCCCATGTGCCCTACCACACCAACATTGACAATGTTGAGTACAATCTAGGACTGTTAAACAGGACCTTAAAAACTGTAATCAGAACGGAGCTTTCTGGTGAATTTGAAGCCAGTAGACAAGTGCAAACAGGCACTAGCCAATCCATTGTTTACCATGATGAGATGTATCAAGTGAAACATGTATATGGAGCAAATAACAAGATCACTAGATTACAAGATGTTGTAACCGCTAGACTAAGGTTAGGATATAAGTACCTCTGGCAGTATGCCCCGCAGGCAGATGTGAACAAAACTCAATGTAAAGTGTGTGGTCAGACATATGGCCACACACTCCAACACTACGTCTCAGTCTGTGAAAAAATAGAGCCTTATAGAGATAGATCCAAGTACACTGTGTATGTAATGGCACAACACTTTATCTCTGGTGACACGATAGCTGATATACTGAGGCTGTATCCACACTTGGCATATAGTACCTAATCAAAATTCTATGTACCGACTTAAACAAACAATGTACTGGAAATACTCTGAAACATTTATTGTCATAATATCATAATCACTGGGGTCTGATAAACAACCTTTGTGGCCTCTACTCTGAAATCCTTTTTGTGCTACCGCTCACAGGATGAGTATGGGATGCACAATAAACTAGCTGCTGTCCACGGGAAAAATTAATAATTAAAAATTCAATTCTCTACCACACTCACCCCACGAGCCCTACCACACTCACCCCCATGAGCCCTACCACACTCACCCCCATGTGCCCTACCACACTCACCCCCATGAGCCCTACCACACTCACCCCACGAGCCCTACCACACTCACCCCCATGTGCCCTACCACACTCACCCCCATGTGCCCTACCACACTCACCCCCATGAGCCCTACCACACTCACCCCCATGTGCCCTACCACACTCACCCCCATGTGCCCTACCACACTCACCCCACGAGCCCTACCACACTCACCCCCATGAGCCCTACCACACTCACCCCACGAGCCCTACCACACGCCCTTCTACCAACTGCAATCCTTGTACTTTTAGTGGTGAGCTGTTGGTGTTGGTGGTGGTGTTGGTGTTGGTATTGGTGGTGGTGTTGGTGGTGGTGTTGGTGGTGGTGGTGGTGTTGGTGGTGGTGTTGGTGTTGGTGGTGGTGTTGGTGGTGGTGGTGTTGGTGGTGGTGTTGGTGGTGGTGGTGGTGGTGGTGTTGGTGGTGGTGGTGTTGGTGGTGGTGGTGGTGTTGGTGGTGGGGTTGGTGTTGGTGGTGTTGGTGGTGGTGTTGGTGGTGGTGGTGTTGTTGGTGTTGGTGGTGGTGTTGGTGGTGTTGGTGGTGGTGGTGTTGGTGGTGGTGGTGGTGGTGGTGTTGGTGGTGGTGGTGGTGGTGTTGGTGTTGGTGGTGTTGGTGGTGTTGGTGTTGGTGGTGTTGGTGGTGGTGGTGTTGGTGGTGGTGGTGGTGGTGGTGTTGGTGGTGGTGTTGGTGGTGGTGGTGGTAGTGGTGGTGGGGTTGTCCGTGCTCTCATACCAGTCGTGGTGGTGGTAGCGATAAGTTGGTAAAGGTGGTGAAAGTAATGGTGGTAGTCGTGAAGGTGGTAGTTACCTAGCCCCAAATAATACAGTTTTTGTATTACCTAGCCCCAAATAATACAGTTTTTGTATTACCTAGCCCCAAATAATGCATAGGACACTGTTTTATCGCCGCTGTCCCTACTATTGTGTGTGTGTGTGTGTGTGTTGCAGCTGTTACAATGACTTGCTCTTGGTTTGCTGCTAACACCCCCCCCTCCACACACACACGTCTTGTTTTGTTTTTGTTTTTCTTATTCTTGCGCTTTTTTTGCGTCATCATTCTCTTTGTGTTTGTTCAAGCTGGTGGAGTATGCTTTTGTTGTTGTTTGGCGAGTCTTTTGGTCTAGTCTGTTGTTGTTGTTGTTGTTGTTGGTAGTGGTTCATATAGTCAACATAATATTGTTGTTGTTGTTGTTGTTGTTGGCGGTTCATATGGTCAAGGTAATATTGTTGTTGTTGTTGTTGGCGGTTCATATGGTCAAGGTAGAATTGTTGTTGTTGTTGTTGGCGGTTCATATGGTCAAGGTAAAATTGTTGTTGTTGTTGTTGGCGGTTCATATGGTCAAGGTAGAATTGTTGTTGTTGTTGTTGGCGGTTCATATGGTCAAGGTAAAATTGTTGTTGTTGTTGTTGGCGGTTCATATGGTCCACGTAATATTGTTGTTGTTGTTGTTGTTGTTGGCGGTTCATATGGTCAACGTAATATTGTTGTTGTTGTTGGCGGTTCATATGGTCAACGTAATATTGTTGTTGTTGTTGTTGGCGGTTCATATGGTCAACGTAATATTGTTGTTGTTGCTGGCGGTTCATATGGTCAAGGTAAAATTGTTGTTGTTGTTGGCGGTTCATATGGTCAAGGTAAAATTGTTGTTGTTGTTGTTGTTGGCGGTTCATATGGTCAAGGTAATATTGTTGTTGTTGTTGTTGTTGGCGGTTCATATGGTCAAGGTAAAATTGTTGTTGTTGTTGCTGTTGGCGGTTCATATGGTCAAGGTAAAATTGTTGTTGTTGTTGTTGGCGGTTCATATGGTCAAGGTAAAATTGTTGTTGTTGTTGTTGGCGGTTCATATGGTCAAGGTAAAATTGTTGTTGTTGTTGTTGGCGGTTCATATGGTCCACGTAATATTGTTGTTGTTGTTGTTGTTGTTGGCGGTTCATATGGTCAACGTAATATTGTTGTTGTTGTTGGCGGTTCATATGGTCAACGTAATATTGTTGTTGTTGTTGTTGGCGGTTCATATGGTCAACGTAATATTGTTGTTGTTGCTGACGGTTCATATGGTCAAGGTAAAATTGTTGTTGTTGTTGGCGGTTCATATGGTCAAGGTAAAATTGTTGTTGTTGTTGTTGTTGGCGGTTCATATGGTCAAGGTAATATTGTTGTTGTTGTTGTTGTTGGCGGTTCATATGGTCAAGGTAATATTGTTGTTGTTGTTGTTGTTGGCGGTTCATATGGTCAAGGTAATATTGTTGTTGTTGTTGTTGTTGGCGGTTCATATGGTCAACGTAATATTGTTGTAGTTGTTGTTGGCGGTTCATATGGTCAAGGTAGAATTGTTGTTGTTGTTGTTGGCGGTTCATATGGTCAAGGTAAAATTGTTGTTGTTGTTGTTGGCGGTTCATATGGTCAACGTAATATTGTTGTTGTTGTTGTTGTTGTTGTTGTTGGCGGTTCATATGGTCAACGTAATATTGTTGTTGTTGTTGTTGTTGGCGGTTGATATAGTCCAATTAACAAGGTGATAAAGCCGTGACAACACCTGTCTATATTTAGAACAGTCTGAGAATATCTCCACAACAGCAGCGGGGAAACACACTTTATACCCTACTGTTAAACTTTGATGAGGGAGGAAGTTAGTGAACAGAGAGATAGCCAGAGGGATAATGTCTTGACCAGCTGTGTGTGTGTGTGTGTGTGTCACCTTATCCCTCCTACCCACCTGACCCTCCCACGCTTACCTTCTTCCAACTCCTGTTTCTCTTCCTAGTCCTCTTCCTCTATTTCTTTCTCCTCCATCTCCATCTTTTATTTTTATTTTTTCATCTTTTCTGTTCTTCATTTATATCTAGTTATCCCTTCCTTCTCCTCCTTCTCCTCATCTACCTCTTCCCCATTCCGTCACCCTCCTCTCTATCTCGTCTTCCTCACCTCACCTTCTTCTTCTATCTGTTCTTCTATCCATCTACCTCACCTTCTCCTTCTATCCATCTACCTCACCTTCTTCTATCTGTTCTTCTATCCATCTACCTCACCTTCTCCTTCTATCCATCTACCTCACCTTCTTCTTCTATCCATCTACCTCACCTCCTCCTTCTATCCATCTACCTCACCTTCTCCTTCTATCCATCTACCTCACCTCCTCCTTCTATCCATCTACCTCACCTTCTCCTTCTATCCATCTACCTCACCTTCTCCTTCCATCTGTTCTTCCATCCATCTACCTCATTTCCACCTTACATATAGCCCCCCCCCCACCCCACCCTCCGTCACCGTCCCAGGCTAGTCCCCCGTCCGTCCGTCCGTCCGTCCATCCGTCTATCCGTCCGTCCGTCCATCCGTCCGTCCGAGGAAGCAGGGAATTATGAACGAATTAAACAGAATAAATAACTTTTTTTTTTTAGCGTCACAATTGTTTACATCACATTAAGATCTGAGACACAGTTTATTGATCAGTAATTACCGTCACTTCTGCCCTGAGTTATGGAGCGTCTGAGGGTTTTATTGTGGAGAGGGGGGAAGTGGAGTGGGAGAGGGGGGGAGTGGGCGAGGGGAGGGGGGAGTGTAGTGGACGAGGGGAGGGGGGAGTGTAGTGGGCGTGGAGAGGGGGGAGTGTAGTGGGCGTGGTGTGGGGGGAGTGGGCGAGGGGAGAGGGGAGTGTAGTGGGCGAGGGGAGGGGGGGAGTGTAGTGGGCGTGGAGAGGGGGAGTGTAGTGGGCGTGGAGAGGGGGGAGTGTAGTGAGCGTGGAGAGGGGGGGGAGTGGGTGAGGGGAGGGGGGAGTGTAGTGGGCGAAAGGAGGGGGGAGTGTAGTGGGCGTGGAGAGGGGGGAGTGTAGTGGGCGTGGAGTGGGGGGAGTGGGCGAGGGGAGGGGGGAGTGTAGTGGGCGTGGGGAGGGGAGAGTGTAGTGGGCGTGGAGAGGGGGGAATGGAGTGGGGAATAGGAAGGTTAGGTTAAGTTAAGGTAGAACAGGTTAGGTTAGGTTAGGTTAGGTTAGGTTAGGTAAGGTTAGGTTAGGTTAGGTTAGGTAAGGTTAGGTTAGGTTAGGTTAGGTTAGGTTAGGTAAGGTTTGGTTAAGTTAGGTAAGGTTAGGTTAGGTTAGGTTAGGTTAGGTTAGGTAAGGTTAGGTTAGGTAAGGTTAGGTAAGGTTAGGTTAGGTTAGGTTAGGTAAGGTAAGGTTAGGTTAGGTTAGGTTAGGTTAGGTAAGGTTAGGTTAGGTTAGGTTAGGTTAGGTTAGGTTAGGTAAGGTTAGGTTAGGTTAGGTTAGGTTAGGTTAGGTTAGAATAAAACATTTAGAAACACTGACATATTCCCTCTGGAGTCATAAGGCTGTAATGACGTCAGATATCACCGTCTATCCAGCAAATCTCTATTTATTTTATAGATAAGACTCCCGCCACAGGCAGATGTCGTCACCCAGGTCAGGTCATGTTGGGGGCGAGGGAAAAGAACAATGTATTAGAGTAGGAAGCTTTTACATGGTGAGGAAACTTGATCTATAACGAGGAAAAACTTATAACTGGCAGAGAAGACGGGAGACAAATACACCTTCACATCCCTCCATCCACCAGGTGTGTGTGTGTGTGTGTGTGTGTGTGTGTGGAGTGAAAGGGTAATAGAGAGGGGGTGGTAGTATGTGTACATGTGTGTGAGACGTGCGTGGGAAGGCATACACAGTCACACACACACACACACACACTGCGGCTGGTGGTGATATAAGGCCTTATATAACAGCATTTATCATCAAGGCCGCCCCATTCCCCTCTCAGTCACTGGGCAGGCAGACAGACTCTCATCCTGACGCAAGCACGCCAACACGACTACCACGCTACTGCAACCACACCTCACAAGAATCACGTGACGAAACGCACACGAGCACCCGACAACAAGCACCCGACGACAGGCACGGAGTAACAATGAACGCCCGAGAAACATGTCATGAAACCTAACAGATGTATCCCCATAAAGGCACTATTAACCCCTCCCCTACCCTACACACATACAGTATAACATATGTATCACTTCTTTTCTGACTATTGGAGTAATAATAATAATAATAATAATAATAATAATAATAATAATAATAATAATAATAATAAGAAGAAGAAGAAGAAGAAGAAGAAGAAGAAGAATTACAATCACGATAAATAAATTAATTAATAAGTAAATGAATAATATTTGTACTGGAGAGAAAACATCCACGAAATAACAAACCCAAAATATAATGAGTTCATAACTACCCCAATTTATTCAACTATTCACCCCCCCCCCCCGCGCCATCCCCTATCCCCAACCACCTAACGAGAGAAGGGAAACATTCTCCCTATCTCAACTACCCAGAGAGTACACCCATACAGCATTAACTAGCCAAGGAGACGGGCGTATTGTATGTCTACCTCATCTGTGTGTGTTGCTAACGTGACTCATGGCCCTCAAGGTCTGTGTGAGGGCAGGGGGTGAGGGGTGTGGGAGGGTATAGGAAGGGGGGTGTAGAGGGCATAGGAGGGAGGGGAAGATGACATCCTTACGGGACGACCATAAGACGTGACCTTGGTTCTGTCTGAGTACTAATGAACAACGACAAGTAAAGGTAAAGAAAATAACATAGAAAATGGTCACGTGAATTAATGAATACTAATTGTCTACTCCAAAAGGTAAACAAATAAGACGAACATAAACAGATTAATTACAAATAAACCAAAAAAAAAAAAACTAGTGAAACAAATAATTAGCCAATAAGAATTCAATTAACAGATGGTGGAAAGAGGAAACCATCTGCCATGACCTGTACTGTAATTCTCACCATCTATCACCATCACACACACACTATACGAGGAATTGGTGTTATAGTGACCAACCCAATGTTAAATATACGAATGGATGTGTAAATAAAAATAACAATATTAATTCATTTTACTCATCATCACTCAACCAAAGAAAAACAGATAACCTCTTAACCAAAACGATAACACCAGCTGATCACTTCAACCACAATCACAACTCAGTCAGTATAACTCAGTCAGTATAACTCACAGTCAGCATAACTTCTAGTCAGAATTAACTCAAGACAGTATTACTCACAGGCAGAATAACTCACAGTCAATTTACCTCACAGTCAGAATAACTCACAGTCAGATTACCTCGCAGGCATCATAAGTCACAGTCACAATCTCACAATCAGATTAATTCACAATCAGATTACCTCACAGGCATTCATTTCTCTCTCCCAGGAAGCGCTATTGGGTTAAGTACACAACACCATGAGGCTCCAACCTGCCTCTAGACCCCCAGAGGCTCCAACCTTCTCCAAGACTCTGAGGCTCCAACCTGCTCCAAGACCCTCTGAGGCTCCAATCTGCTCCTAGACTCTCTGAGGCTCCAACCTGTTTCAAGACCCTCTGAGGCTCCAACCTGTTTCAAGACCCTCTGAGGCTCCAACCTGTTTCAAGACCCTCTGAGGCTCCAACCTGCTCCAAGACCCTCTGAGGCTCCAACCTGCTTCAAGACCCTCTGAGGCTCCAACCTGCTTCAAGACCCTCTGAGGCTCCAACCTGCTTCAAGACCCTCTGAGGCTCCAACCTGCTTCAAGACCCTCTGAGGCTCCAACCTGCTTCAAGACCCTCTGAGGCTCCAACCTGCTTCAAGACCCTCTGAGGCTCCAACCTGTTTCAAGACCCTCTGAGGCCCCAACCTGCTTCAAGACCCTCTGAGGCTCCAACCTGCTTCAAGACCCTCTGAGGCTCCAACCTGCTTCAAGACCCTCTGAGGCTCCAACCTGTTTCAAGACCCTCTGAGGCTCCAACCTGCTCCAAGACCCTCTGAGGCTCCAACCTGCTTCAAGACCCTCTGAGGCTCCAACCTGCTTCGAGACCCTCTGAGGCTCCAACCTGCTTCAAGACCCTCTGAGGCTCCAACCTGCTTCAAGACTCTCTGAGGCTCCAACCTGCACTATGAGGACAAACAAACACTGACACACTCAACCACTAATCCAAGACACATTTAACCTGTCTGTCAGTCAATAACGGAGCGGCCATCTTAGCAAAAATCAAGGACCACTTTAATAATCAACAACCTCAAACAATCAAGCACCATTCATCCAATCAAGGACGACTTAACAATCAACAACCTCGTTAACAATCAATCAAAAGACACAACTCACAAACAAACAAACAAACAAACAAACTAACTAACTAACTAACTCCTCTCTCTCTCTCTCTCTCTCTCTCTCTCTCTGGCAACAGACAGATGCACTGATCACGGTTAGTTTCTGCACTGACATCATCCGACACACTGCGTAATCTGCGTTAGTTGCTGGAGGAGGAGGAGGAGCAGGAGGAGGAGAAGGGTGGAGAGGGGTTGGAGGAGAAGGAGGGTGGATGGGGAGATGGAGGACGGTGGAGAAAGAAAATGAGGAGGAGGAGGTGGAGCGTGGAAGAGGAGGTGGAGGAGGGTGGAAGAGGAGAAGGAAGGAGGAGATGTAGTAAGTAATGTGTGCAATGGCGGTGACCGTAGTAGTAGTAGTAGTAGTAGTAGTAGTAGTAGTAGTAGTAGTAGGTGAACGGCAGCAACAGCAGTCGTGGAGGACCTGAGAGGAAGAAGGAAAAAGAGCAGGAGGAAGAGGAGTCAACGAAATAAGCAAAGGAAGGAGGTAGCATCGACGCAGGAGGAAGAAGAGGAGGAGGAAGAGGAAGAAGAAGAAGAAGAAGAGGAGGAGGAGGAGGAGGAGGAGGAGGAGGAAGAGGAGGAGGAGGAGGAGGAAACAAGACATTTCAAGGTTAATTTAAAAGTTGTGGTTGAGGCGTTTTATCCAGGCTGTAATACTGAGATAAAAAAGAGTTACACCCTGACACTCACTGGTGATGATGGTGGTGGTGGTGGTGGTGGTGGTGATGATGGTGATGGTGGTGATGGTGGTGATGGTGATGAAGGCGATGGTGATGTTGGTGATAGTGTCTTCAATTTCCTTAAGGCCAGACTGGGATTTATTATCATTATTATTATTATTGTTATTATTATTATCCTTCCTACTCTCATTCCATCTTATTCTTTCTCCTTCCCTCCTTCCTACTCTCTCTCAGTCCTATTCTCTCTCCGTCCCTCTTACTCCCTCTCCTTCCCTCTCTCCCTTTTACTCTTCTCCTGTCCCTCTTCCCTTCCCTTCCCTTCCTCTCCTTCTCTCCCACCTCCCTTCCTCCTACTCTCCCTCCTTCTCACTCATCAACAACACCGGGACTTACATCAGCCACGTCAAGACAGCGTGGCGAGGAGTGGTAATCAGGAGGTACTTGGTGGTAATCAGGAGGTACTTGGTGGTAATCAGGTAGTACTTGGTGGTAATCAGGAGGTACTTGGTGGTAATCAGGAGGAACTTGGTGGTAATCAGGAGGTAGTACTTGGTGGTAATCAGGTAGTACTTGGTGGTAATCAGGAGGTACTTGGTGGTAATCAGGAGGTAGTACTTGGTGGTAATCAGGAGGTAGTACATGGTGGTAATCAGGAGGTAGTACTTGGTGGTAATCAGGAGGTACTTGGTGGTAATCAGGAGGTAGTACTTGGTGGGAATCAGGAGGTAGTACTTGGTGGTAATCAGGAGGTACTTGGTGGTAATCAGGAGGTACTTGGTGGTAATCAGGAGGTAGTACATGGTGGTAATCAGGAGGTACTTGGTGGTAATCAGGAGGTAGTACTTGGTGGTAATCAGGAGGTAGTACTTGGTGGTAATCAGGAGGTACTTGGTGGTAATCAGGAGGTAGTACTTGGTGGTAATCACCTTCATGCTCTGAGGGCCTGCCGCCTCATTCTCCTTGATAAAATTCCAGGATGTAGGCCAATAGGGGTGGGGGAAGTGCTGAGACGGATCATTGGAAAATACATAATGGAGATGGTAACCACCAGGCTGGAGGGGAAGCGGCCATTCACGCTATGAGAAAAATATTTGAGCAGCGTGATTGTAAGGCAGTACTCATGGTGGACGCTTCCAACGTATTCAACATAATCAACCGCAAGGCCACACTGCACAACATCAATATTAAGTGTCCAAGCTATGCAATGTATGTTGAAAACACCTATAGGAACCCATCAGACCTCTATATAACAAGTTTCAAGGCCCTAAGAGGAGATACCATCATACAGTCAACTGAAGGAACAACGCAGGGGGGCTCTGTTGCAATGGCAATGTACACGACAGGCCCATCCGTGCTCCAACACACAATAAAATTTGAAACAACCGCGGTCAAGCAAGTGGCTTATGTTGACGACCTTACAGGAGCAGGAAAAGTGGAGGACATTAAAAAGTGGTGAGACCTGATAACATCAGGTGGTCCACAATAGGGTACCACCCAAATGCCAGCAAGTCCTTCCTCATTGTGAAGCCAGAACACTATTAACGAGCAATGGAGGTGTTCGGTGGAAGTGAGGTCAAAATAACAAAGGACGGCCAAAGACACCTACTGTAGGTGCAGTAATCAGCACGAAGGACTTCAAGACAGAGTACATAACAGGAAAGGTGAATGAGTGGGTTAGGGAAATCGTTACTCTGTCTGGTATTGTTAACAAAGAGCCACATGCGGCTTTTGCGGCATTCACCCACGAAGTCAAACATCGCTGGAACTACCTGATGCGTACTATCCCTGATATCGGACCCCTCCTCCACCTTCTGGAAGAAGCCATCAGCGTCAATTTTATTCCTAAATTAGTGAAAAACCTTCACTTAACCCCAGCAGAAAGGTCACTCATTGCACTACCACCGAGTCTGGAAGGAATGGGATTGACTAATCCAGAGGAGATTGCTGCCACCGAACATCAGAACTCTGTCAAGCTCACGGCAGCCCTCACTGAGCACATACTAGCTCAGAATGTAACAAGTGAGGTGGACACCAGCGAATTAAACAAGATTAGACGGTCCATTACGACTGAACGACAGCACACCCAATGTGATAAACTGCAGCAACTGATGCTGCAAGTGCCAGAGAACTTGAAGAAAAAGTAGCTATAGCGCAGGAGGTGGGCGCCTCGAACTGGCTAACATCGTTACCACTAAAGGCAAATGGTTTCAGTCTTAATAAAGAAGAATTTACAGATGCCACTGCTCTAAGGTACGGTAGGCCAGTAGACGGTTTGCCTTCCCAATGCGTATGTGGCTCTTCCTATGATGGCGATCACGCCATGGTGTGCAAGAAAGGGGGCTTCGTATGAATGAGGCACGACGAAGTAAGGGATCTCACAGCAA
>CAUDMG010003280.1:80000-82500 GCA_958450375.1 Homarus gammarus
ACCATTGGGATCAGCATAAGCAATTCTGCTCCTGACTATACCGCCCTTCAGGATTTATTGAACAGTCTCCAAAACTGGGCCACCAACAACCACGTCACCATCAACCATACCAAGACCATGGTTATGCACATCAACCTCTCCTCCGACGTTGTCCCACCCTCTTCCATTACTTTAGGTCCCAACACACTCCAGGTTGTAGATTCCACTAAGCTCCTCGGCGTCACCATAAACAACAAACTAAATTGGAAACCACACGTCAGTGAAGTTGTCAAATCCTCCAGTTTCCGTCTCCACCTCCTCCGCCGACTCAAGTCCCTCGGAGTTCCTGCACCCGAGCTCCTCAGTGTTTACACAACATTCATGCTTCCCAAGCTCACCTATGCCTCCCCCACCTGGTCTTCCTCCCTAAATGCGACACAACGTAAACACCTAGAAACAGTGCAAAAGAGGGCATGCAAGATTATTCTCTCCCCTTCCTACTCCACATATCAAGAAGAGCTCAACACACTGACCCTTTCGACTCTCACTGACCATCACTACGACCTCATCTGCAAATTTGGTGAGAAGCTTCTGCACCATCCTCGACACCGGTTCCTACTACCACCCGAGATCCCTCGTCCGAGAATTGCTGTGCGACACCACAACTGCATCCAACCCATACGTGCACGAACTGGTCGCTATAAGAACAGCCCAGTCCCAACCATTGTAACAATTATCAATAACTTGTAATCAACCAGTGTATTCACTCCCAGTCAATCTTACTTTTTGCACTGTCACTATGTTGAAATGCCCTGTAGTTTGAGCTTCTCCTCACCTAGTTATTATATATCATATTTGTATCACTTATGTTACTTGTATATTATTTGTAAATCAAGAAACCCATTCCCCACTTATGTAACTGTATATTTTCAACCTTCCGGCTACCAAGCTCTTTCAATAAACGGTTAATTATTAGTATTATTTTTTTTTTATTATTACACACACACACACACTCACACACACACACACTCTAACACACACACACTCTCACACACACACACACTCTCACACACTCTCACACACACACACACTCTAACACACACACACTCTCACACACACACACACTCTCACACACTCTAACACACACACACACTCTCACACACTCTAACACACACACTCTCACACACACACACTCTAACACACACACACACTCTAACACACACACACACTCTCACACACACACACACACACACTCTCACACACTCTAACACACACACACACTCTCACACACTCTAACACACACACACACTCTCACACACTCTAACACACACACACACACTCTCACACACACACAGACACACACACACTCTAACACACACACACACTCTCACACACTCTAACACACACACACACAGACACAAAGCCTTCCATCTATAATACAAATACCTTCATATGATCCCTTTCTCTTTCTCTTCCTTGTAGTTTCTCCTGTTTTTACCCCCCCCCCTCTCTCTCTCTCTCTCTCTCTCTCTCTCTCTCTCTCTCTCTTCCTGTTTTTCTTGCACACATTCTTTCCATCAATAAATTCCCACTGTATCTGTCTAGTGCTAGAAACACTTTCCTCCAGTAACGCCACAACAGTGTATGATTTGACGGAGTGTACGACGAGGTGGTGGTGGTAGTAATGGTGGTAGTGGTGGTGGTGGTGGTAGCAATGGAGGTGGTGGTGGTGGTGGTAGTAATGGAGGTGGTGGTGGTGGTGGTAGTAATGGAGGTGGTGGTGGTGGTGGTAGTAATGGTGGTGGTGGTGGTAGTAATGGTGGTGGTGGTGGTAGTAATGGAGGTGGTGGTGGTAGTAATGGAGGTAGTGGTGGTGTGGTGGTAGTAATGGTGGTGGTGGTGGTAGTAATGGAGGTGGTGGTGCTGGTAGTAATGGTGGTGGTGGTGGTTGTAATGGTGGTGGTGGTGGTGGTAGTAATGGTGGTGGTGGTGGTGGTAGTAATGATGGTGATGGTGGTGGTGGTTGTAGTAATGGAGGTGGTGGTGATGATGGTGGTAGTAATGGTGGTGGTGGTGGTAGCAATAGTGGTGGTGGTGGTGGTAGTAATGGTGGTAGTGGTAGTAATGGTGGTGGTGGTGGTGGTGGTAGTAATGGTGGTGGTGGTGGTGGTGGTGGTAGTAATGGAGGTGGTGGTGGTGGTGGTAGTAATGATGGTGGTGGTGGTGGTGGTGGTTGTAGTAATGGAGGTGATGGTGATGATGGTGGTAGTAATGGTAGTGGTGGTTGTAATGGTGGTGGTGGTGGTTGTAATGGTGGTGGTAGTAATGGTGGTGGTGGTGGTAGCAATAGAGGTGGTGGTGGTGGTAGTAATGGTGGTAGTGGTAGTAATGGTGGTGGTAGTGGTTGTGATGATGGTGGTAGTAATGGTTGTGGTGGTTGTAGTAATGGTGGTGGTGGTAGTAATGGTGGTGGTGGTGGTTGTGATGGTGGTGGTAGAAATGGTGGTGGTGGTTGTGATGG
>CAUDMG010003280.1:87500-151382 GCA_958450375.1 Homarus gammarus
ACCTTCCTCTAACACCTCCCCCTACCCCATACCTTCCTCTAACACCTCCCCCTGCCCCATACCTTCCTCTAACACCTCCCCCTGCCCCATACCTTCCTCTAACACCTCCCCACTGTCCCATACCTTCCTCTAACACCTCCCCACTGCCCCATACTTTCCTCTAACACCTCCCCCTACCCCATACCTTCGCCTAACACCCCCCCCCCCCGCCTCATACTTGCCTCTTACACTACCCCTGTCCTTCCCCCTCCCAAACCACCCCTGCCCCCTCTCACACCACCCTATTCCCTTCCCCCTCTCACACCACCCTATTCCCTTCCCCCTCTCACACCACCCTATTCCCTTCCCCCTCTCACACCACCCTATTCCCTGCCCCCTCTCACACCACCCTATTCCCTTCCCCCTCTCACACTACCCTATTCCCTTCCCCCTCTCACACCACTCTTTCACCTTCCCCCTCTCACACCACCCTATTCCCTTCCCCCTCTCACACCACTCCTTCCATCCCCATCTCTCTGTCACCCCCCCCCCACTTTTTTCAAACCACACCAGTCTCCTCCCCCACCAGACGAGGTTATCAGCTAGTGGAGGTTTAACAAGAGAAGCCACATCCTTGTAAGCGGGGAGATGTGAGTGCATTTTCTTGTCCTGGACGCTAGCTATCGGCGGCCTGCGTTTAACGGTGAACTTGACCCCTCGTCTGGCGCGCAATTCATACACCACACTCCTGATTTTTTTTTTCCCCCCACACACACACCACTAGCGGACATGAGGGGTGGGGGGGGGGGGGGAACCTGATCCTCTTAACACAAGTATTGTTTATTTTCCTTCGACTTTTGTTTTCTTTTCTTGCCTGCCTTTCTTCTCCTCATTCTATATTTTCTTCGTCTCTTCTCTTCTTCCTTCCTTTTCCTCCTTCTTCACCCTCTTCTTCCTTCCTTCGTATTTTTCTTCCCTCTTACTCCTCCTCCTCTACTCTTATCGTCTTTTTTTCTTCTTACGTCGCCTTCTTCTTTACTTTCTTCATCTTTTCTCTTCTTCCTTCCTTCTTCTACTTCTTTAATCTATTCGTCTACTCTCTTCGTCTTCTCTTCTCCCTTCATCCTCCCCTCTTCTCCCTTCGTCCTCTCCTCTCCTCTTCTCCCTTCGTCCTGTCCTCTTCTCCCCTCCACTTTTTCCTTCCTCTTCTCTTCTACCTCCTCTTCTCTCTCCGTCCTCTCCTCTTCTCTTCTCCTTTCCTCTACTTCTTTAATCTATTCGTCTACTCCCTTCGTCTTCTCTTCTCCCTTCATCCACTCCTAGTCTTCCTTCCTCTTCTCTTCTCCATTCCTCTTCCTCTCTCCTCTTCTCCCTTCATTTTCTCATCTTCTCTCCCCCCTTTCTCGTTCTCTTCCTCCAGTACCCAACCCGCGAGGCAAAACACAAATGCCATACGCCCATACTACGCAGCTCAACTATGAGATCAATTGAATGGACGAATATAAGAACATCATCGTCGTCGTCAGCATCATCATCATCATCATCATCATCATCATTATCATCGTCACTTGTGGTGGTAGTGGGAGATTATCCAGTTAGTCTCTCTTGCAATGTCATATAGTTCACCTTCTGTTGGCTCCGTGGTACATGGCTGTACAGTATACTCGTACAGGCAACAGGTGGGGATGGTAGTGATCGTGGTTAACATTAGTGGTGGTGGTAATAGTAGTTAGCGATAGTGGTTGTTGGTGTTGGGTGAGATGTAACAGTGGTGGTGGTGGTGGTGGTAGCAGTAGTAGTGGTGGTATTAGTAGTAGCAGCAGCAGTGGTGGTGGTAGTAATAGTGGTAGCAGCAGCAGTGGTGGTAGTAATAGTGGTAGCAGCAGCAGTGATGATGATGGCCACCCTCAGTGTCTAGCCCAAGAGCAGATAAAGTCATCAGCGTAAGATATGGAGCACACCACTTTGGTTGTTGTCAGTGTTAAAGAGTCAAGTGGTGGTGGCAGGCACTTCACCCCACTCACTCACCCCACTCACTCACCCACCCACTCACTCCCACAGCCATCATCTATATTAAGGAACAACACTCCAGGTATCAAGCACAGGTATAATAATAATCGACACCTTATGAGAGCAGTATTAACGTGATGTATTACCCAAATAGATCAATACAAGTAAGCATACATTTAGGTACAAGAGATACAGGCATTTATACTTAATGGTAGTGTAGCAAAGGTCATGCAATAGGTTATAAAGGAAGAGAAACGTATATAGACGCTATAACACCTGGTCATACACACACTCACACACAGTCATGAGAGTTAGTCCGCTTTATAGTTACCTTAAACACATATTATATATAGAAAGGTAAATTAATACCTTCAAAAGCTTAGGTTAGGTTAAGTTAAGTTAGGTTAGGTTAGGCTAGGTTTTAGATCAGGTGAGTTTAGGTTAGGTTAGGTTAGGTTAGGTTTTAGATCAGGTGAGTTTAGGTTAGGTTAGGTATAGTGAGGTTTGGTTAGGTTAGGTTAGGTTAGGTTAGGTTAGGTTCAGTGTTAGATCAGGTGAGTTTAGGTTAGGTTAGGTTAGGTTAGGTTAGGTTAGGTTGTGTCAATGTATACGAGTAAACAAACACCAGATGTCTGTATGTCGTGTGTGTGTTACTGGGCGTTGTTCCAAAAAAAAATGGTAAAAATCTAGATATCCTCACCGATATAACCTAAATTAGAGACAACATCACTAACTACTAGTCCACAATGTTTACGATACTGTAAGTTTCAGAATATTTGAGGCTCAACCATAAGAGGAAATAATTTATAAAGAATCGATATGTAGGTACTTTATGTAACACACGTGGACTACAGAAGAGTGTCTATTAATGTACTCGTCTTTGCAATCTTCAAGTGTTTTCCTAACCTAACCTAACCTAACCTAACCTAACCAAACCAAACCTAACGTAACCTGACCATACTATGCCATACCTAACCAAACCAAACCTAACCAAACTTAACCAAACCAAACCAAACCTAACCTAACCAAACCTAACCTAACCTAACCTAACCAAACCTAACCTAACCTAACCAAACCTAACCAAACCTAACCTAACCAAACTTAACCAAACCTAACCAAACCTAACCAAACCTAACCTAACCTAACCTAACCTAACCAAACCTAACCTAACCAAACCAAACCTAACCTAACCTAACCAAACTTAACCAAACCTAATCTAACCTAAAAAGCTGTGGATGATGTAAATGTTTGTGTGAGCCGCTACACCAACCATTAAGTCTATAAACACACACACACTCGTAGTATATCTTTTCATCTGATGTTTTCTTGACTTTCGCGTAATAAAATCATCAAACACACACACACACACACACACACACACACACACACACACACACCATTCATATAATCAAATTCCTCAGTTTTTCTTTTATGGTGATTTTAATCTTTTTCAAAAAAATTTACATTGTGATTGACAGAAAAATTCCCCGGTGTAGAGATACTTACACTCCCTCGTCCGATACACCCGAAGATCCCCGCACACACCACGCGACTCCCAACACCCAAAGTCCATTTAGAAACAACTATTCAAATCTTACGTTTTCATTTAACATTTTGCATAATCAGAGTCAGGTAAGATAAGGAATACTTCGTGAAGGTGAGTATCTGTGATGATCTTATACAAACACATACAAATAAAATGACCCACAACCACGAAAAGTTAATTTAAATCCATGTTGGGGATTTTATCAATCTATTATCAATTATTATCTCCTTATGTATCCAGTTTATTATCATTTTTTTTAGATAAATGTAAATCAAGACAGAGGATCAGCTTCAACATTATTTTTTTTTCTATATTCTCTCACGCACACTCATGGTCCGGGGCACAAAGACTGGCCAACACACCAAACAGCTTGTGTTTTTCTTAGATGGAATTTCCTCTGGGAGCTGACGTAAGAGTGGAGACGTTAGCACAGGCCACCACCACCACCACTACTATCACCATCATCACCACTACTACCATCACCACCACCACCACCACTACTGCCACCACCACCACCACCACTACTACCACCAGCACCAGCACACCCAGATTCCTCGACCGTTTGTACGTTTAAGAAATATACCAACACTTGTCTGAGGTTTTTATATGAAACACCCCCTGAGGGAGAGGTGAACGCCTCTCACTCTCTTAAACTCTGGTCATGACAAGCTGTGAAACGCCTCTGAACACCGCCCATGATACATTATAAACACCTCTCAGAACGATGAATGATGACCGTAACATGTTATGAACGTGTCTCAGTCTCTCTATAATAAGCTGGAAATTGTTACGTACACCTGGATTAAACGCCTCGAAAAAATAACAACTAAAACATTAAGCACAGTACACATTTCTCTGACACATAAACAAAGAAAAAGGTCACCAAGGACACTCAGTAACTTACCATAGGAGAGTAATAATATACACCTCACCCCTCCCTCCCTGCTAATACAAACCCATGAACAAAATATAACGCACCAAACAAGTCATTACTAAGGCACTTGGTCACTACTGGATATATTTTAAACCAGATCAAAACAGAATAGGGAAGGCAGTACAGTAGTGAAGCTGTTTGGGTAAATTAATGTAGTCACCGCTGGATACTGTCTTATGTTATCGTTTTCTATTAATGGCGAAAAAAATAAAACGTTAGTAATGAGCGAACAGTTTCCATGGCAAAACCTCTGTCAACTGATGTGTCCTAAAACCTCTGTCAGCTGATGTGTCCCAAAACCTATGTCAACTGGTGTGTTCCAAAACCTCTGTCAACTGATGTGTTCCAAAACCTCTGTCAGCTGATGTGTTCCAAAACCTCTGTTAACTGATGTCCCAAAACCTCTGTCAGCTGATGTGTCCCAAAACGTCTGTCAACTGGTGTGTTCCAAAACCTCTGTCAACTGATGTGTCCCAAAACGTCTGTCAACTGGTGTGTTCCAAAACCTCTGTCAACTGATGTGTCCCAAAACCTCTGTCAGTTGATGTGTCCAAAACCGCTACTAAATATTTTCAAAACCTAATGTTGTAAAAACCTTCATCTCCGTAAAAAAATAAAAGAAAATTACAAAAAACAGAATAAAATAATAAAAAATAAAAAATATTCACTAAAATTTATATATTATTAAAAAAATAAGACAAAATTATAAAAAAAGAGGAAAAAAAGAAGAACAATTGAAGAAAAAAATTAAAAGAAATGATAATAATAATCTACTAAATGTAAATAATTAAACTGAAACAAGAAAACTGAATTATATAAATGATTACCACATAAAATATATAAAGTGTTGTGAGTGTGGTTGTTGTTGTTGTTGTTGTTGTTGTTGTTGTTGTGGTTGTTGTTGTTGTTGTTGTGGTTGTTGTTGTGGTTGTTGTTGTGGTTGTTGTTGTTGTGTGTTGTTGTTGTTGTTGTTGTTGTTGTTGTTGTTGTTGTGGTTGTTGTTGCTGTTGTTGTGGTTGTTGTTGTGGTTGTTGTTGTTGTCGTTGTTGTTGTTGTGGTTGTTGTTGTTGTTGTGGTAGTTGTTGTTGTTGTTGTTGTTGTTGTAGTTGTTGTTGTTGTTGTGGTTGTTGTGGTTAAGGTTGTTGTTGTGGTTGTTGTTGTTGTTGTGGTTGTTGTTGTTGTTGTAGTTGTTGTTGTTGTTGTGGTAGTTGTTGTTGTTGTTGTTGTTGTTGTTGTGTTTGTTATTGTGGGTGTGTTTGTTGTTGTTGTTGTTGTTTTTATTGTTGTTGTTGTTGTTGTTGTTGTGGTTGTTGTTGTTGTTGTTGTGGTTGTTGTTGTGGTTGTTGTTGTTGTTGTTGTGGTTGTTGTTGTTGTTGTTGATGTTGTTGTTGTTGTTGTTGTTGTTGTTGTTGTTGTTGTTGTTGTGGTGGTGGTGGTTGTTGTGGTTGCTGTGGTTGCGGTTGTGGTTGTTGTTGTGGTTGTGGTTGTTGTTGTTGTTGTTGTCGTTGTTGTGGTTGTGGTTGTTATTGTGGTTGTGGTTGTTGTTGTTGTTTTTATTGTTGTTGCGGTTATTGTTGTTGTTGTGGTTGTTGTTGTTATTGTTGTTGTGGTTGTTGTTGTTGTTTTGGTTGTAGTTTTTGTTGTTGTGATTGTTGTTGTTATTGTTGTGGTTGTTGTTGTGGTTGTTGTTGTTGTCGTTGTTGTTGTTGTGTTGTTGTTGTTGTTGTAGTTGTTGCTGTTGTTGTGGTTGTTGTTGTTGTTGTAGTTGTTGCTGTTGTTGTGGTTGTTGTTGTGGTTGTTGTTGTTTTGGTTGCTGTTTTTGTTGTTGTGATTGTTGTTGTTATTGTTGTTGTTGTTGTTGTGGTTGCTGTTGAGGTTGTTGTTGGTTGTTGTTGTTGTGGTTGTTGTTGTTGTTGTTGTGATTGTTGTTGTTGTTATTAGTGTTGTTGTTGTCGTTGTTGTTGTTATGGTTATTGTTGTTGTTGTTGTGGTTGTTGTTGTAGTGGTTGTTGTTGTTGTGGTTGTTGTTGTTGTTATGGTTGTTGTTGTTGTGGTTGTTGTTGTTGTTGTTATGGTTGTTGTTGTTGTGGTTGTTGTTGTTGTTATGGTTGTTGTTGTTGTTGTGGTTGTTGTTGTGGTTGGTGTTGTTGTCGTTATTGTTGTTGTTGTTGTGGTTGTTGTTGTTGTGGTTGTTGTTGTGGTTGGTGTTCTTGTCGTTGTCGTTGTTGTTGTTGTTGTTGTCGTTGTTGTTGTTGTCGTTGTTGTTGTTGTTGTTGTCGTTGTTGTGGTTGTTGTTATGGTTGTTGCTGTGGTTGTTGTGGTTGTAATCATCAATACGTCTCTGTTATTCCCTCCAACTCACCACTCTCCCTCACAGCTGTCCGCCTTGTCCACCAGCTGCCTCCACATATTATTTTCTCCATTCATTCTTTCTTCTCACTTCTCCCCTTCCCTTCCCTTCCTTGTTATTCTTATTCTTCCTCTTCTCTCCTCTCTTCTTTTATATCTTCCAGCTCCTCTTTTTGCTCTGTTTTATTTCTTTCTTCTCATTCTTCCATTTCCTCTCTTCTTATTATTCTTCACCTCCCATTTTCTTCTTTTCATTCTCCCTATCTATCCTTCTTCTTCTCCTCTATCCGTCTGTCTGTCTGTCTTTCTATATCCGTTCGCCTGTCTATATATGTCAGTATGTCTATCTATCTGTCTATTTGTCTGCTAGTACTCCACCATCCACATTTATGGACAGATGTTGAAGGTATGTTTATTAATTGACAGGTAGATACAGGTAAGAAAAACAATAATATCTGGCTAAGTTCAAGGTTAACTTCAGCTCTCTCTCTCTCTCTCTCTCTCTCTCTCTCTCTCGTTTATCCCTCACCTCCTCCTCCCACCCACCGCCATAAGTTCTTCAGCTTGGATCACTTGCAAATGAGATCATTGAAGTCGCCGCTGTCTCCCCCTCCTCCTCCTCCACCACCGCGACCACTTGACAAGAGTTACCACCTTGTGTTTTCTCGTGGGCCAGCCGGGTGGTGTGTTGCGCCATTCATTGACATTCACACTACGTTGGAATTCGTGGGGGGAGGGGAGGGGCGTGGGGGAGGGCCATTGGTTAGGGGCGTGGGGGGGGGGGGGTAATCTTGTTTATACACACACACACACACACAACACACACACACAAGATGAAGCGATGGGCGAGACGAGGCGAGGCGTGAAATGTGTTCAAATGGATAAAATCACAGATAAATACAGGTATATGTACGTTCATGGCTGTGTGTGTGTGTGTGTGTGTGTGTGTGTGTGTGTGTGTGTGTGTGTGTGTACGTACCTGCATACATACTCGTGTGCATACAAAAACGAAGGAAGAATAAGAAAGAGACAGTAAATATCACAATCATAAAGTAGAAAGAAGAAGATAAATGTTATACCAGAGAGAACACAAGACTATGAAACACGACTTAAAGAAGGAGGAGGAAAGGAGAGAGAGAGAGAGAGAGAGAGAGAGAGAGAGAGAGAGAGAGAGAGAGAGAGAGAGGAAGGAGACAATAGGGAGAATAGGTGATAGGAAGGAGGAACAAGAGGGAGAGTGAATGATAGGAAAGGAGAAGCAAAAGGGAGAGAGGCACAATAGGTAGGATATGTAATAGGGAAAGAAAGACAAAGGGAGAATAGGTAATAGGGAAAGGGGAACGAGAGGAAAGGGGAGACAAGAGGGGGGAGACAATAGGGAGAATAGATAATGGGGAAGGAGAAACAATAGGGAGGGAGAAAGACAATAAGGAGGATAGGCAATAATAAAAGATAAACAAGAGAGAGGAAGGAAAGAAGAAGAGAAGGCAGGCATGCAGCCGGACAGGTTGGCGGGCGGGCTAGAGCCGGGTGGTCTGGCGGGATGTAAACAAACATTGCAGTGGGCCTGCAGTGCCGCCAACATTGACCACCACTACCAGCGCCTTGTTAGTGAGAGTGAGGCCCCCCCCCCCCAACCCCGCCTCTCTCCTCATCTCCTTCACTGCCTCCTGATTCTCATTAAATTAATGTCTGTTTTAGTGAGCGCTCACCCAGCCCAGTCCACTCCAAGCTTCGCTGCACATGCCAGTTTGAGAGACACGTTCTTCGTGCAGGATACGATCATGGGATGCTAATTGCAAGGTAATAATAATAATAATAATAATAATAATAATAATAATAATAATCTAAACACGAGAACAGATGTAAACCCTGACCATGAACAGTTACCATGGCAGATAAATATGGAAATGGTCACCGCTGGAGACTGTCTTATGTCATCACTCTTTTTAACTCCCGAGAAACTCTATTTTCATTGCAATTTGAGCCAAAAGTTTATCATGTGGACATTATCACACATTGATCAAACACACAAAGTTTGGTGCACATCCAAAAACCCGTTCTAGAGTTATTTTGCAGACATACAGACGGACAGAAAACAACGCCCTAGCCTGCAGTTGACAGGTAGGGTAATAATAATAATAATATTAATAACTGTACACCAGAAGAACTCACACGTCTGATACTAAAATATAAAGACTCACAAGCTGCATCACATAATAACATTAATTACACAGATCTGTACTATCAATAACGTTCTAGCATAACTTGTGTCTCAATCCGTGATGAAAATATCCCACAGTCCGCCGCGCTGCATCAACTGTAAGTGATCACAACCTAGGGCAGTGATGATTATAAAACGTTGATTATGGAACTCGTTTAAGATCATGTTGTGATAAGCCTGTACCAGTTATCGTATAATCCATTATTATTTACTCGACTTACTGTACCCACGTGATGGTGAGACGCCGAGGAGAGGTAGACGGACTTAACATGCCTTCCTAATTCCCTAAGACGTCAAAGAGATTAATGTATATAAGTAATCCCAAACGGTATATATATTTATAAAGGTTGAGTGAGCCAAGTCATATACTCCTCCTCCAGAGAATGAGTGACTATTAACAGCTCAGCGGGAGGTTGTGACGACCACCATCACTAACAACCTGTATGGTAATTCGGTATTTTGGAAACACACTTTATTAATTACCTGTCAACTTACCTGATAACTTCATTAATACACACATATTAAAGACACGGGGGAATAATAGTAATAGTCTGGTCGACCTCACTATCAGCACCATACTATTATTGACTAAGAATACAAAGATTACAGAAAACTTGATGAAATATAATGAAGTGATACAAAAGTCCTCTCTTACAACATATTTCAAAGTACGCAAGAAAAGTACAGCCCAGAGTACAAGAACAAGGTAATGAATGTACTAATATCCACAAGATAAGATGACTACAACCAGTGTACATACGACGATGACCACAGAATATAGCATCAACAGGGAAATATTTTAGGGAAGGTCTGAGTCGTGTGGAGAAACTCGTCACCAGAATGTAACATGTAAACGATGATAAACCCGGCATGACAAACTCTGACTTTTGGAGTGTGAACCTTTAGAGTATAACATTCCTACAAGTGTTAGCAAAAGTGAACCTGGGTGTAGAAAAATGTGAAAAGTTTGTGGACAGATAGACAGACAGACAGAGAGAAAGACACACACACACACACACACACACACACACACACACACACACACACACAGCCGTAGTGAGAGACCAACCACAACACAGCCGTAGTGAGAGACCAACCACAACACAGCCGTAGTGAGAGACCAACCACAACACAGCCGTAGTGAGAGACCAACCACACAGTGATGGTGAGATATAAAAGAGACACGCAGAAGAACAGGTTAAGGAGTACCCGAGGAAGAGCAGTTAGCAACACAGGGGCGGCAGGCAGCTTAGAATCAATGGCATAGCTGGTGAGAGACCCGCGGCAACACCCATAAATGTTGGCTTGTCAGGACCACTGATCATTGATTAATAGAGAAGGTCAAATCAAGGTGCGGTGAAGCAAGCTGAGCGGGAATGAATGGCCTTCCCTCCCTCTCTCCCCCCCCCTCTCCTTACACACCTCTTTTCCCTTCTCTCCCTTTTTGAGTCCTCCTCATCCTCCACCCATCTCCTTAGTCTTCTTCCTTCCTTTCCAAAATATACTTTTCTTTTTTCCATCTTCTCTTCCGTCCTCCCCCATCTTAACCTCCCCTTCCTCCATCTCTGTCATTAACCTCCCCTTCTCTCTCTATCTTCTCTTTCTCCCTCCCTCCTCTCATCCCTCCCCTTCTCCCTTTCCCCCACTCAGTCCTATTCTAACTGTAAGCCCCCTCACCTCCCTTGCCCTCTCCCTCTCATTTCCCCAATCTCGTTCCCCCTCTCCATACTCTAGCATCTAACCCATCTTCCCCCTCTTCTCTCTCCCATACTCACAACCTCATCCCCTTCCTTTCATCCCCCCCCTCTTCCTCCTTCCCTCTATCCCCACTCCTCCCTTACCCAATCCCCTCCTTCCCTTGCCTGGCATCCCCCACCCCCTCCTAACCTCGGTCCCCTGGGGAGTGTACAAGGAATCAGAGAGGTTGGGCCACACGGGGTGCCCCACGGGGCACCTTAGTGGAGGGGCCTGACAACCACCATCACCATCTGCACCACCACCACCAAGTTCAAGGGCACACCAGACACACACACACACACACCTGCAGTGTGTCGGGGGAGATGCTGCTACCCGGCTGCCCCTAGTCAAAGGCGCGTTTATGGGCACGCACAGGGCTTGGGGGTGGCGTGATCGTGAGGGTGGTCCTGGCCCCACTGGCATGCGCATTTAAGGGCACACACGAGGTGAGGCCAACATGATTGCAGGTTTTCATCATGAACCTCTGCCTCGGGGTAAACTGACCGAATCAACTGACGTGTGGACGTGTTCAAATTGTTCCTAGAACAAAATCTTCATTTATCTGATGATAGAAAAAAACACCAAACCAGACCAGGTGGATCCCGAGACACACGAGCACTCCTCTCATCACTCAGGGTCGTGTAGTGTGTTAGGTAAACCACGACCGCTTTGACCTCCAGCCCTACACAATATACAGTACTCTGGTCCTCTACTGAAACATACAGTGAAAACTTCCCGGGTGTGGGAGCTGGGTGAGGTGAGGTGACGGACACACTCAGTTATGATCCTACTGCATGGTGTGTGTATGGGGAGGCGAGGAGGTGGAGGTGGAGAAGAGTTATTATCTTATTTTATTCTTTCTCTTTCTCCCTCTTTCTATTTTCTACCTCTCCTTTTTATACAACTTGGATTTATACCTCTTCCTCTTCGTGTTAATCTTTCTATTTTATCCACCAACATCTTCTCTCTTCCCCTCTTTATCTCCCCTTATTCTTCTCCGTCATCTTCTTTCTCTGCTTTACGTATCCTTCCTTGTCTGTGTTCTTATCGTCTTCTCTCTCCTGTTCATGTTCGTGTTCGCTGTTGACTTGGAACAGACGGGTTGGTTGGTTATCAGGGGCGTGGTGAGGTGTCTGCCGCCCTAACACACACACACACACACACACACACACACACACACACACACACACACAGCAAGCGATAGTGATTGGTTCATCTCTCACTAGACTGGGAGACACTGGGGACTGGTAGGAGAGACTGGAAGATACTGGGGACCGGTAGGGTAGACTGGGAGGTACCGGAGACTGGTAGGATAGACTGGGTGGTACTAGGGACTGGAAGAGTAGACTGGGTGGTACCGGGGACTGGTAGGGTAGACTGGGTGGTACTGGGGATTGGTAGACTAAACTGGGAGGTACTGGAGACAGGTAGGGTAGACTAGGAGGTACTGGGGACAGGTAGGGTAGAGTGGGTAGCACTGGGTACTGGTATGGTAGACCGGTATCGTAGACTGGGTGGTACCGGGGACTGGAATGGTAGACTGGGAGGTACTTGGGACTGGTAGGGTAGACTGGGAAGTACCGGGGACTGGTAAGGTAGACTGGGTGGTACCGGGCTCTGGTAGGGTAGACTGGGTGGTACTAGGGACTGGAAGAGTAGACTGGGTGGTACCGGGCACTGGTAGGGTAGACTGGGTGGTAAGACAGAGCAGTAAGGCTTTGACAGGTGTAAGTGACAGTGGGGTGACAGCCACGTTGAACCTGTCCTCTGTAACTGTGCTGGAGGAAGATGACCAGACAGACAGACAGACAGACAGAAAGAACAAAAACCTCCCCAGTACTCATTAAACAGATAGACAGACAGCAAGTGCCTCAGTAGTCAGCAAGTAGACAGACAGCTAATCAGTCAGTCAGCAAGTTAGCTATTCAGACAACCACTCAGCCAGGCAGAGTTAAACTGTAGAGAGAGAGAGAGAGAGAGAGAGGCTTGACGTGAGGGAGGGAGCTGAGAGAGAGAGAGAGAGAGAGAGAGAGAGAGAGAGAGAGAGAGAGAGAGAGAGAGAGGCTTGACGTGAGGGAGGGAGCTGAGAGAGAGAGAGAGAGAGAGAGAGAGAGAGAGAGAGAGAGAGAGAGAGAGAGAGAGAGAGACTTGACGTGAGGGCGGTAGCTGAGAGAGAGAGAGAGAGAGAGAGAGAGAGAGAGAGAGAGAGAGAGAGAGAGAGAGAGGCTTGACGTGAGGGAGGTAGCTGAGAGAGAGAGAGGTTATGGAAGAGGCAGGTGAGGGCTTCCATTGTTCACCCCTAGAGGAAGTTTCTGGTCACTGTAGATGGAGTGATGTTGCTGGAGGCCGCCGATAACAACGTGACCAGACTAGACAACTACCTCTCTGACGTCAAGGGTCTCTCTCTCTCTCTCTCTCTCTCTCTCTCTCTCTCTCTATCTCTCTCTCTCTCTCTCTCTCTCTCTCTCATAACTACCTCCCTGACTTCAAGGCTCTCTCTCTCTCTCTCTCTCTCTCTCTCTCTCTCTCATAACTACCTCCCTGACTTCAAGGCTCTCTCTCTCTCTCTCTCTCACAATTACCTCTCTAACGTCAAGAGCTACCTCTCTCTCTCTCTCTCTCTCTCTCTCTCTATTACTAATTAACTGACAGACTGACTGACTGACTTACTAATTAACTGACTGATTGACTGACTCACTAACTGACTGAGAGAACTTTTTTTAGCAGCAGGATACATGTACAGTATACTCTAATACAGCTGTAACAACAACAA
The DNA here is from genome assembly GCA_958450375.1 of Homarus gammarus. Classification (NCBI taxonomy): domain Eukaryota; kingdom Metazoa; phylum Arthropoda; class Malacostraca; order Decapoda; family Nephropidae; genus Homarus; species Homarus gammarus. Next base: position 101,053 of record CAUDMG010003280.1, read on the forward strand.
CAACAACAATAATAACAACAACAATAACAACAACAATAATAATAACAACAACAATAACAACAACAATAATAATAGGAATAATAATAATAATTTTAATAATAACAACAACACTAATAATAATAACAACAACAACAACAACAATAATAATAACAACAACAATAACAACAAAAATAATAATAGGAATAATAATAATAATTTTAATAATAACAACAACACTAATAATAATAACAATAACAACAACAACAATAATAATAACAACAACAATAACAACAAAAATAATAATAGGAATAATAATAATAATTTTAATAATAACAACAACACTAATAATAATAACAACAATAACAACAATAATAATAATAATAACAATAAAAACAATAACAACAACAACAACACAACGAAGGAAAGTGCGACTAACGTGAAGAGATTTCCACACATAACAACGCTGTGTTTTACCAATCCTCGACAGGCTAGGTACTGGAACACACTTGTATACGCAGAACACTGAACACACTTGTATACGCAGAACACTGAACACACTTGTATACGCAGAACACTGAACACACTTGTATACGCAGAACACTGAACACACTTGTATACGCAGAACACTGAACACACTTGTATACGCAGAACACTGAACACACTTGTATACGCAGAACAATGAACACACTTGTATACGCAGAACACTGAACACACTTGTATACGCAGAACAATGAACACACTTGTATACGCAGAACAATGAACACACTTGTATACGCAGAACACTGAACACACTTGTATACGCAGAACACTGAACACACTTGTATACGCAGAACACTGAACACACTTGTATACGCAGAACAATGAACACACTTGTATACGCAGAACAATGAACACACTTGTATACGCAGAACAATGAACACACTTGTATACGCAGAACACTAAACACACTTATATACGCAGAACACTGAACACACTTGTATACGCAGAACACTGAACACACTTGTATACGCAGAACACTGAACACACATGTATATGCAGAACACTGAACACACTTGTATACGCAGAACACTGAACATACTTGTATACGTAGAACAATGAACACACTTGTATACGCAGAACACTAAACACACTTATATACGCAGAACACTGAACACACTTGTATACGCAGAACACTGAACACACTTGTATACGCAGAACACTGAACACACATGTATATGCAGAACACTGAACACACTTGTATACGCAGAACACTGAACATACTTGTATACGTAGAACAATGAACACACTTGTATACGCAAAACACTGAACACACTTGTATACGCAGAACACTGAACACACTTGTATACGCAGAACACTGAACACACTTGTATACGCAGAACAATGAACACACTTGTATACGCAGAACAATGAACACACTTGTATACGCAGAACACTGAACACACTTGTATACCCAGAACACTGAACACACTTGTATACGCAGAACAATGAACACACTTGTATACGCAGAACACTAAACACACTTATATACGCAGAACACTGAACACACTTGTATACGCAGAACACTGAACACACTTGTATACGCAGAACACTGAACACACATGTATATGCAGAACACTGAACACACTTGTATACGCAGAACACTGAACACACATGTATATGCAGAACACTGAACACACTTGTATACGCAGAACACTGAACATACTTGTATACGTAGAACAATGAACACACTTGTATACGCAGAACACTGAACACACTTGTATACACAGAACACTGAACACACTTGTATACGCAGAACACTGAACACCCTCTCGCTAAACTTCCTCATACTGGGCTGTGACGTGACATTCTCCTTCCCCTAATTATCCTGATGTGTTTCCAAGACCGAATATTCTTCTTTCTAGGTTCAAATAACTAGGGATTCACAAGGGTTCGAATATTGTTCTTTCTGGGTTCAAATAACTAGGGATTCACAAGGGTTCGAATATTCTTCTTTCTGGGTTCAAATAACTAGGGATTCACAAGGGTTCGAATATTGTTCTTTCTAGGTTCAAATAAGTAGGGATTCACAAGGGTTCGAATATTGTTCTTTCAGGGTTCAAACAGCATCGGGATTCACAAGGTTTCGAATATTCTTCTTTCTGGGTTCAAACAGCTCAGGATTCACAAGGGTTCGAATATTGTTCTTTCAGGGTTCAAACAGCATCGGGATTCACAAGGGTTCGAATATTGTTCTTTCTAGGTTCAAACAGCTAGGGATTCACAAGGGTTCGAATATTCTTCTTTCTGGGTTCAAACAGCTCAGGATTCACAAGGGTTCGAATATTGTTCTTTCAGGGTTTAAACAGTTTGGGTCAGTACTCACAACGGTTTCGCATACTTTATCATTTCATCCTAACTAAAAACGTGAGAATGCATTTAACTGGTGAATAGTTATGGAACAACAAAGGTTTGTAATTTAAAGAGAACGTTCCTACCTGTATCACGTAAACATCAACACTCAGGTAGAGTTTTTTAATGCGTTCCTACGTTAAAAAATTCTCCATTACGTAACAAAGACAACATTCTCTCAGCCACGTTTACGAGAAAAACAAAGAAAAGAAACAAATGATATAAGATTCTTTGTAAACATGTTTCCTTAGTTTTCTTTTTTGGTGGGGTACCCTTCTCCTCAGCCCTCTTGAGTACTACTGGTAACAGCCCCAGCCCCCTCATTCAGCCCCCACACGTCCTCCCTACCCCTCATTCAGCCCCCACATGTCCTCCCTACCCCTCATTCAGCCCCCACATGTCCTCCCTGCCCCTCATTCAGCCCCCACATGTCCTCCCTACCCCTCATTCAGCCCCGACATGTCCTCCCTGCCCCTCATTCAGCCCCCACATGTCCTCCCTACCCCTCATTCAGCCCCGACATGTCCTCCCTGCCCCTCATTCAGCCCCCACATGTCCTCCCTACCCCTCATTCAGCCCCCACATGTCCTCCCTGCCCCTCATTCAGCCCCCACATGTCCTCCCTACCCCTCATTCAGCCCCCACATGTCCTCCCTACCCTTCATTCAGCCCCCACATGTCCTCCCTGCCCCTCATTCAGCCCCCACACGTCCTCCCTGCCCCTCATCTTGCATCATGCCTCATCAACCTCACGAAAAAAATAAATAAAAACATAAAGGTCAGTTAGTTTTATGATGCAATTGGAGCGGTCTTGCTTTTGGGGGTGTGCCCGTCTGCCTGCTGGTGAGAGAGGCCAGCCAGGGGGAGGTAGCGTGAGGAGGCGGAGGTGGGGAAGAGAGGAGGAAGAGAGGAGACGAATTTAAAGAGGAAGGAGAAGAAGAAAATGATGAAGAATTATGGAGAGGAAAATAAAAAAATAAGAAAAAGAAGACGAAGAAGAAGAAGAAGAAGAAGAAGAAGAAGAAGAAGAAGAAGAAGAAGAAGAAGAAGAAGAAGAAGAAGAAGAAGAAGAAGAAGAAGAAGTTAAGCATATTTAAATAAACCCTGGAATATAGATAATGAGAGTAAGTTCATATCTGTGTTCCTTAACTTCTCAAAATTAGAGAGAGAGAGAGAGAGAGAGAGAGAGAGAGAGAGAGAGAGAGAGAGAGAGAGAGAGACCTGAAAATCCACTTTCCTCAAAAGCAACAAAGTTCGACCAAATAACACGGTGCGCCCCTCGTTGGCAACACTGCTGAGCCAGGTAAGAACACCTGCTAGGGACAATTTAAGGATCATGGCCGAGTCGTTTACCACAGTACTCAAACTGATCTTCCCCCACATCCCACCCCCACCCCCCACCCCCCACCTCTTTTCCCTCGACGTCTCAATGTAGCCTTAATGGGAAAAGACAGTGAGAAACGAATAATATAGATGGTTATTAGTGAAGGTAATGTATGGCAATGAGTCTTAAGGATATTTGTAATACAGTGACGGTCTCAGAATATTTCCTTTATATAGTTTTTTTTTTTTTTTTTTTTTTTTTTTTTTTTTTTTTTTTTAGAATTAGAACTGTTGTCTGCAGGTAGGAACACTGAGGTAGATAAATATGATGTGAACTATAAATGAACAGTAATAGTACTAACCTAACCTGACTTGACCTGACCTAGCCGAACTTAACCTGTTCTGACTTAACCAAACTTGACCTGACCTAACCTAACTTCACCTGACCTGACCTAACCTAAATTAACCTGTCCTGACATAATCTAACCTAACTAAATCTGACTTGACCTAACATAATCTAAACTGACCTGATCTAACCGATCTTAACCTGACCTGACCTAGCCTAACTTAACCTGACCTGACCTGACCAAGCCTAAAGAAACCTAACCTGACCTAACCTAACTTAACTTAACCTGACCTAGCCTAACCTAACCTAACCAAACCTATTATAATTCAATTACAGTTTAGTTATGCTAGACTAAATAAATATGCCATTTCCCTAACTGTAATTTCGCCACTGCTGTATTTATCACTATATGTTTCCTTTGATAATTCTAGTTTCTCTGTTCCTTTATCCATCCCCAAACATCAAGTCTTTCCATCTTCCTTGAGCAGGTCAGGTCAAGTTAATATGAATTAGGTCAATAATTCCCCCCCCCCCCCAGCATTGATAAAATTCTCCGTGTTTTAACCGTAGAATTTATTTCGACGCCGGATCTTAACGCCACCCTTGCCTCACCCACCAAGACAACCTTAGACCAAGTTCAGGTCCAGACAGACAGTCACCCATACATCCAGACAGACAGACACCCATACATCCAGACAGACAGACTCCCATACATCCAGACAGACAGACACCCATACATCCAGACAGACAGACACCCATACATCCAGATAGACAGACACCCATACATCCAGACAGACAGACTCCCATACATCCAGACAGACAGACTCCCATACATCCAGACAGACAGACACCCATACATCCAGATAGACAGACACCCATACATCCAGATAGACAGACACCAATACATCCAGACAGACAGACTCCCATACATCCAAACAGACAGACTCCCATACATCCAGACAGACAGACTCCCATACATCCAGACAGACAGACACCCATACATCCAGACAGACAGACACCCATACATCCAGATAGACAGACACCCATACATCCAGACAGACAGACTCCCATACATCCAGACAGACAGACACCCATACATCCAGATAGACAGACACCCATACATCCAGACAGACAGACACCCATACATCCAGATAGACAGACACCCATACATCCAGACAGACAGACTCCCATACATCCAGACAGACAGACACCCATACATCCAGATAGACAGACACCCACACATCCAGACAGACAGACTCCCATACATCCAAACAGACAGACTCCCATACATCCAGACAGACAGACACCCATACATCCAGACAGACAGACTCCCATACATCCAGACAGACAGACACCCATACATCCAGATAGACAGACACCCATACATCCAGATAGACAGACTCCCATACATCCAGACAGACAGACACCCATACATCCAGACAGACAGACACCCATACATCCAGACAGACAGACTCCCATACATCCAGACAGACAGACACCCATACATCCAGACAGACAGACTCCCATACATCCAGACAGACAGACACCCATACATCCAGACAGACAGACACCCATACATCCAGATAGACAGACACCCATACATCCAGATAGACAGTCACCCATACATCCAGACAGACAGACACCCATACATCCAGACAGACAGACACCCATACATCCAGACAGACAGACACCCATACATCCAAACAGACAGACACCCATACATCCAGACAGACAGACTCCCATACATCCAGACAGACAGACTCCCATACATCCAGATAGACAGACACCCATACATCCAGATAGACAGACACCCATACATCCAGACATCCAGACACCCATACATCCAGACAGACAGACTCCCATACATCCAGACAGACAGACACCCATACATCCAGACAGACAGACACCCATACATCCAAACAGACAGACACCCATACATCCAGACAGACAGACTCCCATACATCCAGACAGACAGACTCCCATACATCCAGATAGACAGACACCCATACATCCAGATACACAGACACCCATACATCCAGACATCCAGACACCCATACATCCAGACAGACAGACTCCCATACATCCAGACAGACAGACACCCATACATCCAGACGCCCATACATCCACAAACACATCCATACAATAACAACAATAATAATGACATTACAAATACTACTACTACTACTACTACTACTACTACTAATAATAATAATAATAATAATAATAATAATAATGATAATAATAATAATAATAATCTTGACTGTACCTTAAAACAGATCACACACACACACACACACACACACACACACACACACACACACACCGTTTCACTATCTCCCTTCAAAACTACTTTCCCACATTTTGTCCCCTCTCATCCCTTCACCCCCCTCTCATCCCTTCACCCCCCTCTCATCCCTTCACACCCCTCTCATCCCTTCACCCCCCTCTCATCACCTTCACCCCCCTCTCATCCCTTCACCCCCCTCTCATCCCTTCACCCCCCTCTCATCCCTTCACCCCCCTCTCATCCCTTCACCCCCCTCTCATCCCTTCACCCCCCTCTCATCCCTTCACCCCCCTCTCATCCCTTCACCCCTCCCCGTAGAATCTCCTCCAATACCCTTACCTTTAAACTCCACTCCTTCAAGCCCTCCAAAATCCTTCCCTCCTTCCTATCCACTTTATTCCCGTCTTCATCAATCTAATCCCCTGCTTCTCCAAAACTCCTTCCCCTCCTTCTCCTTACCTCCTTCTCCTTACCTCCTTGTCTCTCTCTAGTATGCCTCCTTCCCTCTCCCTTGCATCAATGCCATCCTCTTCCCTCTTTCCCTTTCCCTTGCATCAACACACTAGTCTTTCCTCCCTTGCCTCAACCCCCCACTCTCCTCCTCCCTCCACAGACCTCCACCGCTCAGGTATGATTTAAAAGGCGTTAATGAGGGAGGCGGAGAGAGGCGGGTGTGAGACAGGTAACGTATGACCTTAGCAATACCTGTTGCTCCCTCCTCCTCCTCCTTCTTCCTTCTTTCTTCCATGATCCTCCTCTTTCTTTTTCAGCCCTCCTCCTTTTATTGAACTGACTCCTCCCCCCCTCTCTCTCTCTCTCTCTCTCTCTCTCTCTCTCTCTCTCTCTCTCTCTCTCTCTCTCTCTCTTACACTACAACATAAATCATAATCACAGGTATAAGACAGGTATAGGAACCCGACTTGTTTCTAGTTAAATAATTGTTTATTTACTTCAGTTCATCTTAAATCCTAACCACACACGACAGTTGGAATTACCGGACTGACCAGCTTATTAAAGGGCTTCACTGGAGCCACCTGGGAGCTTGACGGTGCAGCTGGTCACCTCGCTTACTCATCAGTATTTGTATGTTGTATAAACCTGTTTCAGATCCGGGTAAGACGAGGAATCACAGATCGCTCTAGAGAAAAAATCTAAAAGTGATCGATCGAGCTTCACCGGCCGTAAGATCTTTCGTCTGGCTGCACTCGGCGTGGCACCAGGTGGGATAACCGGAGTTGAAATTGAAGTTGAAGCAGATAATTTAAGGAGAACAATACAAATATATAAAATGAACAACAACAAAGGTATTGGTATTGCTGAGTCTTTCAAGTGCTGTAGTTCTCTTGATGGCGCTTGATAGATACTGTACATTTGGATCACCCGAAGAATCTCCACCCCAGCCTATTTCACCTGAAGATTAACCACCCTAACACTAACCTAACCATCCAGATCTAACCAAACCTAACCTCTCCTAACTAGTGGGGTTCCCCAGGGGTCAGTACTAGGCCCACTCTTGTTCATAATCTACATACACGATCTAGATACTGGGATCAGCAGTGACATAAGCAAGTTTGCGGATGACACCAAAATAGGGCAGCAGATTAATTCAGGGCAGGATGCAAATGCACTACAGGAGAATTTAAGTAAACTGCAGGAGTGGTCAGAAAAATGGCAGCGTACTTAATATTGGAAGAACAAATACTGCCAATGTACGAGTATACAGCCTTAACAACATCAACCTAGAGAAGTCGACTTCTGAAAGAGACTTTGGGGTACTTGTAAGCCCGGACCTACGGCCTAGAAAACAGTGCGTTAATGTTCGAAGTAAAGTAAACAGAGTATTGGGTTTTATATCTAGGAGTGTAAGTAATAAGAGTGCGGAGGTCATATTGCAATTATATCTTGCGCTAGTCGGGCCGCACCTCTATTATGCTGTTCAGTTCTGGTGCCCCTATTATAGAATGGAGTCGGTGCAGCGAAGAATGACGAAAATGATTCCGGGACTTAGAAACTTTCCCTATCAAGATAGATTAAAGAAACTAAACTTGCATTCCCTAGAAAGACGAAGAGTGCGGGGAGATATGATAGAAGTATTTAAGTGGGTGAAAAGAATCAATAAAGGGGATATAGATAAAGTTCTTATAGTATCCGAGCAAGATAGGACTCGGAGCAACGGATTTAAGTTGGATAAGTTTGGGTTTAGGAGGGAGATAGGAAGGAACTGGTTCACAAATAGGGTGGTGGACGAGTGGAACGAGCTTAGCAACTTTGTAGTAAGTGCTGGAACGCTGGAAAGTCTTAAAAGGAGGCTAGATAGATTCATGGATGATAGAGAGTGGTAGTAACTCTCGACAGGAGGTGCTATGCGCAGGCCAACCGGCCTATTGCAGACTCCTTATTTCCTTATGTTCTTATTAACCTAACCTAACTTAACATAGCCGCCTAAATAGCGTTAGGGTGCTTGATCTTCAGGTGAATTAAGCTGGGGTGGAGATTCTTCAGGTGATCCAGACATCTATATGAAGAAAATTATGCAATAAGGGAGTGTCACCTGGACTACTTCATTAGCCTTGAACACGATAGGTAGGAGGACAGAGGCAGGTGTGGGACAGGTAAGGAATGATCCTCCTCCTCCTCTTCTTCCCCTTTCCTCTCTCTTTCTTCCATGATCCTCCTCCTCTTTCCCTTTCTTCCACGACCCTTCTCTTCCACCTTCCTCTTTATTCCACGATCCTCCTACGTCTCCTCTTCCCTCTTCCTCTCTCTTTTTTTCATGATCCTCTTCCTCTTCTTCCTCTCTTACCCCCTCTTCCTTCCTCAACCCCCCCTCAGTACACATCCCCTAGGTAGTGTAGTAGTTCCTGGTGCTGACACATCCCAGCACATCATGTCATGGTATGTGATGGGTCTCCTGCCTCTGCCCCTCTAACCTAACCTAACCTAACCTAACCTAACCAGGAGACAGACGAATGTAGGAAAATAAAATGACACAACAAAATGTCACTGGGTCACAGGGAGAGGAGAGCCAGGTCGACCTAACTTAACCTAAACTCACCTAACGTAAACTTTACCTGACCTGACCTGACCTTATCTTACCTGACTTGACCTAACCTATTCTCACCTAATCTAATCTTTATCTAAATGGTCTACCAGTCACACCTGACCTGACTTTACCTAACCTAATCTAACCTTGTGACATTTGCTGTGGCATTTTACTCTTAATTAGGCAGTTGTGCCTTTTTGGTCGAGTACCGAGAGAGAGAGAGAGAGAGAGAGAGAGAGAGAGAGAGAGAGAGAGAGAGAGAGAGAGAGAGAGAGAGACCCTGGCAGCTAATATGTGCGAGAAGCGTCCTAGGGCTGCTAAATTCTTCACCGTTTTGCCTGGCTGATTCTGCCTGAAGGTTTTCTCTGACATCCCTGAGTCGAATTTCACACAGACAATATTTATTCACTTTATTGTTGTTTACTAATGATCTCTCTCTCTCTCTCTCTCTCTCTCTCTCTCTCTCTCTCTCTCTCTCTCTCTCTCTGTCTGTCTGTCGTTATAACCTCTACAAATAACTTAAAATATTAGTGTTAATTTTGACAGTATTTGATATCTCTGAGCAATAAATTCAGGTGAGTAACTTAATTTACCTAACTAATATCGATTTTTATTTGACGGCGGATGAAAAGTCAATTCTTAACGTATCAACAGAAAGAGATCCATTACATGTGCACAGAGCGGCCAGAAAAGTCGACGACACGACACGACACGACACATCTCAGCGCAACACAGTCCACGAGGCAAAAGTCGACAATAAATATGCAAACGGGACACAGCCTTCATTACCACCAACACTTGTTCATCCTGCGTTAAATTTCACGAGGTTAAGTCGCAGAGAGAGAGAGAGAGAGAGAGAGAGAGAGAGAGAGAGAGAGAGAGAGAGAGAGAGAGAGAGAGAGAGAATACAGTACGTAATGTTTCAGCTGTAAGTGTCGAGAAATATAATGCTTAACGAGGTACAGTAATAATTGTTATACTCAGCGAACGATTTTAGCTGACCCACAACACAGGTCACCGTCATCGGGGTCAAGTGAGGTCGATGTGATGATGATGGAGGTGGTGGCGGAAGTCAACTTGAGGTTATTGGGTGTCACCGCTAGATCTGTTTAACTCACCCTTCAATACCGGGTTATGGAGTGTAGTGGTGGTGGTAGTGTACATGTGTGGTAGTGGTGGTAGTGGTAGTGTACATGTGTGGTAGTGGTGGTAGTAGTGGTAGTGTTCATGTGTGGTAGTGGTGGTGGTAGTGGTAGTGTACATGTGTGGTAGTGGTGGTAGTAGTGGTAGTGTTCATGTGTGGTAGTGGTGGTAGTAGAGTATATCTAGGAGTGTGGTGGTGGTGGTTCACTCATCTTCACTCCACCAGTCAGCTGTTAGTGCCACATTCTCAAGCTACAACTCCTTACTGAGAGCCACCACCACCCACCATGAGGACAGTATGGAGGGACTAGACTACAGACACTTCCATGGGTAACCTCTACCAGTATAGAAAATCAGGACCTCAGGTTGTCAAAGAGGAGATCGGGCTAGGAGGAGGCCGAGTAAGGAGGAGGCCGGACGAGGAGGAGGCCGAGTAAGAAGGAGGCCAAGTGAGGAGGAGGCAGGGCGAAGGGGAGGCCAGGCTCAGCACTCAGGAACACGGGTACGGGTGTAGTGGCCAGAGGAACACACATAAGAAGAACATAAGAACATAAGAAAATAAGGAGTCTGCAATAGGCCGGTTGGCCTGTGCATGGCAGCTCCTGTCGAGAGTTACTACCACTCTCTATCATCCATGAATCTATCTAGCCTCCTTTTAAAACTCTCCAGCGTTCCCGCACTTACTACAAAGTTGCTAAGCTTGTTCCACTCGTCCACCACCCTATTTGTGAACCAGTTCGTTCCTATCCCCCTCCTAAACCTACGAGTCCTATCCTGCTCGGATATTATAAGAACTTTATCTATATCTCCTTTATTGATTCCTTTCACCCACACAAACCAAGTCTGCTTAAATTAAAGGTCTTTACATTTACTCACAATGCAGCGGCTACCGAGGCGAGGTCACTGACACGTTTGGAGGGGCGGTGAGCCGGGCAACAGGAGGCTTAGCGAGACTAACCCAGGTGTCCTCCCTTAAAGAACGCCTACAGTACGGTTAAAGAACAGTCCGAACCTAACCTAACCTAACACTGAACTTAACCTAACCTAACACTGAACTTAACCTAACCTAACACTGAACTTAACCTAACCTAACCTAACCTAACCTAACACTGAACTTAACCTAACCTAACCTAACCTAACCTAACACTGAACTTAACATAACCTAACACTGAACTTAATATAACCTAAGCTAACCTCACTTAACCTAACCTAAGCTAACCTAACACTGCACTTCACCAAGAGAAACACGGTGTTAGGTAAGTGGACGGAACTCTGTTTTACCAAGATGTGACAGTGACGGAAGGAGAGTTTTTCTAAGGCCATTCAATAATTTATTCTCTCTATTCCTCTGGCTAGGGAAAAATATTATTATGGTATTATTATTATTATCATTACTATTATTATTTTTATTATTATTATTATTATTATGGTATTATTATTATTATTATTATTATTATTATTATTATTATTATTATTATTATTATTATTATTATTTAGAAGAAGAAGAAGAACAAGACGAACAAGAACAAGAAGAAAAATAAAAAGAACAAGAACAAAAAAAACATTTGTAGTTGTTATCGCTGTAAGTTCAACCAGAAGAAATTTACAGTATATATTCCAAAAGAGAGAGAGAGAGAGAGAGAGAGAGAGAGAGAGAGAGAGAGAGGAAGGGAGAGAGGGAGACAGGAGGCAGATAGGGAGGTGGACAGACGCCTGGGGAGGGAGAGAGAGCCTCGGGACTACACTAGCAGCGTGTGAGTGACCAGACGACCCACAATCGGCCAGACAGTGTCAGCCTCCGAGGGGAGGGGGGGGTGAGGGGGGGAAGGGGAAGGGGAAGGAAGGGGGGGGGGGGTATTGGCTTACGTACATCAGTCTTAGCCTTGTCACAGGTGCTGCCCCCCCCCCCTGTCTCTCTTCTTGTCTGGGGTGATAGTGTTGTCTAGGGGGTGATAGTGTTGTCTGGGGGGTGATAGTGTTGTCTGGGGGTGATGGTGTTGTTTAGGGGTGATAGTGTTGTCTAGGGGGTGATAGTGTTGTCTGGGGGGTGATAGTGTTGTCTGGGGGGTGATGGTGTTGTCTAGGGGGTGATAGTGTTGTCTGGGGGGTGATGGTGTTGTTTAGGGGTGATAGTGTTGTCTAGGGGGTGATAGTGTTGTCTGGGGGGTGATAGTGTTGTCTGGGGGGTGATAGTGTTGTCTAGGGGGTGATAGTGTTGTCTGGGGGGTGATGGTGTTGTTTAGGGGTGATAGTGTTGTCTAGGGGGTGATAGTGTTGTCTGGGGGGTGATAGTGTTGTCTGGTGGGTGATAGTGTTGTCTAGGGGGTGATAGTGTTGTCTGGGGGGTGATGGTGTTGTTTAGGGGTGATAGTGTTGTCTGGGGTGATAGTGTTGTCTGGTGGTGATAGTGTTGTCTGGGGAGTGATAGTGTTGTCTGGTGGGTGATAGTGTTGTCTAGGGGGTGATAGTGTTGTCTGGGGGTGATGGTGTTGTTTAGGGGTGATAGTGTTGTCTGGGGTGATAGTGTTGTCTGGGGGTGATAGTGTTGTCTGGTGGGTGATAGTGTTGTCTGGGGGGTGATAGTGTTGTCTGGGGGGTGATAGTGTTGTCTGGGGGGTGATAGTGTTGTCTGGGGGTGATAGTGTTGTCTGGGGGGTGATAGTGTTGTCTGGGGGGTGATAGTGTTGTCTGGGGGGTGATAGTGTTGTCTGGGGGTGAGTGTTGTCTGGGGGGTGATAGTGTTGTATGGGGGGTGATAGTGTTGTCTGGGGGGTGATAGTGTGGCCTGGGGGGTGATAGTGTTGTCTGGGGGGTGATAGTGTTGTCTGGGGGGTGATAGTGTTGTCTGGGGGGTGATAGTGTGGTCTGGGGGGTGATAGTGTGGTCTGGGGGGTGATAGTGTTGTCTGGGGGGTGATAGTGTTGTCTGGGGGGTGATAGTGTTGTCTGGGGGGTTATAGTGTGGTCTGGGGGTGATAGTGTTGTCTGGGGGGTGATAGTGTTGTCTGGGGGGTGATAGTGTTGTCTGGGGGGTGATAGTGTTGTTTAGGGGTGATAGTGTTGTCTGGGGGGTGATAGTGTTGTCTGGGGGGTGATAGTGTTCTTTAGGGGTGATAGTGTTGTCTGGTGGGTGATAGTGTTGTCTGGGGGTGATAGTGTTGTCTGGGGGTGATAGTGTTGTCTGGTGGGTGATAGTGTTGTCTGGGGGGTGATAGTGTTGTCTGGGGGTGATAGTGTTGTCTGGGGGGTGATAGTGTTGTCTGGGGGTGATAGTGTTGTCTGGTGGGTGATAGTGTTGTCTGGGGGGTGATAGTGTTGTCTGGGGGTGATAGTGTTGTCTGGGGGGTGATAGTGTTGTCTGGGGGGTGATAGTGTTGTCTGGGGGTGATAGTGTTGTCTGGGGGTGATAGTGTTGTCTGGTATAGGTTAGATTAGATAAGTCTTTAGGTGAAATAAATTAGGTTAGGTCAGGTTAGGTCAGGTTAGGTTATGTCAGGTTTGGTTAGGTCAGGTTTGGTTAGGTCAGGTTTGGTTAGGTCAGGTTAGGTTAGGTCAGGTCAGGTTTGGTTAGGTCAGGTTAGGTTAGGTTAGGTCAGGTCAGGTTTGGTTAGGTCAGGTTAGGTTAGGTTAGGTCAGGTTTGGTTAGGTCAGGTTTGGTTAGGTCAGGTTAGGTTAGGTCAGGTTTGGTTAGGTCAGGTTAGGTTAGGTCAGGTTTGGTTAGGTCAGGTTTGGTTAGGTCAGGTTTGGTTAGGTCAGGTTAGGTTTGGTCAGGTCAGGTTAGGTTAGGTCAGGTTAGTTTATGTCAGGTTTGGTTAGGTCAGGTTTGGTTAGGTCAGGTTTGGTTAGGTCAGGTTTGGTTAGGTCAGGTCAGGTTAGGTTAGGTCAGGTTTGGTTAGGTCAGGTTTGGTTAGGTCAGGTCAGGTTAGGTTAGGTCAGGTTTGGTTAGGTCAGGTTTGGTTAGGTCAGGTTTGGTTAGGTCAGGTTTGGTTAGGTTAGACTTTAGGTGAAATAAGCTGGGGTGGAGATTCTTCTTTAGGATAATGTTACTCTTACACAAGTTACACCCACTAGTGTTTCTTACCACCATGAGCAAAAGTTCACCACACGTCTGAGAGAACGACCACCCTCCATCCACAGAGAGAGAGAGAGAGAGAGAGAGAGAGAGAGAGAGAGAGAGAGAGAGAGAGAGAGAGAGAGAGAGAGAGAGAGAGAGAGAGAGAGAGAGAGAGAGAGAGAGAGAGAGAACGACTTTTACAACTAGAAGAACTCTTAGCCCCCCCCCCCCCACACACACACACACAGACAGGTCCCAGACAGTCCAGATTCAGATTTCAGATTTCGCCACCACGAGGTCCCAGCCGCCTCCCGGAGACCTGTGGCCCAGAAAGGTGAGATAAAAGATGGCCAGACAGTGGGGAGGAAGGGAGGGGGGGGGGGTAGGATAAGGGAGAAAGATGGCCAGATAGGGAGGGAGGAGGGGGAAGGGGGGGGGAGAAGGAGAGGAGGGAAGTGGAGGAATTGAGAAAGGGGGATGGAAGGGAAGGCAAGGGGAAAGAGAGAGGGGGCAGAAAAAGGGGGGGTAAGATACTATAGAGAGAGGGAGGATGGAGTGGGAAGAGAGGGCGGTTAGGGAGATACACAGGGAAAGGAGGTAGGAAGAGGGGTAGAAGGATAATAGGAAAGGATGAAATGAAGAAAGAGGGGAAGGGAACGAGGAGGAAGCGAAAGAAATGGAATGGTGGGAGAGGACGGAGAATGAAGAGAAAAGAGAGGGAGTGGCTAGAGGGAAAGGAAAGAGATAGGTAAATTCTAGTGGGAAGGAACTGAGCAGTGTGGGAGATCTGGGAAAGGAATACTGGGGAATTCTTAGGAGGAAGAGGAGTGTAGGTATGAAATAGGAAAGAAGAGGAGGAGGAAGAGGAAGAGAGGGGGGACCTACTAATGGAAAAGGGAAGGGAAAGTACAGGAAGAGAAGAAGTGGTCGAGAGGAGGAGAATTGAGAGGAGGAAGAAGAGGAAATGGAGAAGAGGTGATGAGAGACGACCTGGGAAGAAGGGGGTGAGAAGTAGTAGGGGTTTAGCAGCCCTTGGGGTGAGGGGAGAGGGGGTTAAAGAGGGGTAAAGGGGGGGATGAAACAAGCCAAAGAGACAACTAGACACTAGGAAGTAGAGAGGATGTGAGAGAACCTAAGAAGAGGAAGGGATGGTGGGGGGACGACCAAGGAAGTAGTGAGGGGTAAAGAAGAAAGGGGATGGTGGGGGTGAGGGGAGCAAGGGGAGGATGAGGGAGAGGAGGTGTCGGGATGGGGATGGGCGGGGGGGGGGGGCAACTAGAGACAGTGGCGGTGGTTTATGGACATTGCAGAAGCCGTCACCACACGCCCTCCTAGCAACAGCTACTAAACGCCACAGAAAAAGGCCACCGCCGAGAAGATGATATACAAACCGTGGTGTCTCCTGTGTCAACAACGTCACCCACCCACCACCGACTAAAACACTTGGCCACGTTGTGTTGCGTATACCAGGGGGGGGGGGAGAGGGGGGGGGGCAGGGGCAAGATTCTCTCACCATGATGATAACACCACGAGGTTTGCTTGCTATTAACGAGTACCCTGTAAACTGCGTTAATGACAGCGATAATAACATTACGAGCCTTACCAAAACAGCGTCAACCATCACCTACTAAAACACCCCCAACACCACCACATTAACACATGGGTTATGTAATAGTGTGGGGGGAAACTGATAACATAGCGTAAATATATGGATGACACTCAAGTATATACAGTTGCCAGTCTAATGAAAGTATAATAGTGGAATCATAGATCTTGAACACACACACACACACACACACACACACACACACACACACACACTACTCTACATCGTCTTTAGAACAATAACACAATTCAGGAAAGTCAACCACCACCCACAAGAGGTTAGGAAATCCGTTTTACAAAGTACTTCGTCTCGACAGCCAGGGGCGTCTCACGCTATGATACAATACTTCGTCTGTGTGTACAGTACTCACACTTAGAGTACATGTACTGTCCTAAATGAATATGTACACATGTTAATACTACACACACACTCTGGTCACAACAAATGACTTCTTGCCATTTATGAAAAAAAAATCGTCGTGAAAATATCCGAATGTTGTTGTTGATGATGGTAGCGATAGTGATGATGGTGGTGATGGTAGTAGTGGTGGTGGTAGTGATGATGGTAGTAGTGGTGGTAGTGATTATGGTAGTAGTGGTGGTGGTTGTGATGGTAGTGATGATGGTAGGAGTGGTGATGGTAGTAGTGGTGGTGGTAGTGATGATGGTAGGAGTGGTGGTGGTGGTAGTGGTGGTGGTAGTGATGATGGTAGGAGTAGTGGTGGTGGTAGTGATGATAGTGATGCTGGTGGTGATGGTTCCGTATGATATCAAATGAGTGGATTTTTTTTTTTAAACTACAAGCATAAATTGTGTTGTTCGGTGTGGTGGTCAGCTGTGTGTGTGTGTGTTAATTGAGCGTCGAAACGGTCATACACACACACACACACACACACACACACACACACACATACCAAAATCGATTCAAGTATATTCATAAATAATTGAGCAGCCATCCTTACGAATATCGGGTGGACGGACGGACGGAATACCTCCATTCCTTAAGCCTCCCTTCATGGAGAATATAATAATGGAGGGAGGAGTGAGGGAGAGGAGGGGGGTGAGGGACGGGATAATACACTCATACGGTATTAATCAGGTAGAAATGAAATGTCTAGTAAGAAACAGCGTCCAGTGGTTATGGGTGCATGCATAGCCAGGACCAACCACTTAAACTTAACCTAACCAGACCAAACCAAACCTAACCTAACCTAACCAACCGTTTTAAACTTTGTGGAACAGTCTTTTAAACGATCCCTGGGTAGCGTGTTAATGAGTCTCACGTACATTTATATCCCTCCCGCACCTTCAGATTTAAAGGTGGAGACCAGAGAGTAACAGTAACAATGTGAGGGAGTGCTGGACCAGGGGAGTGTATAGGGGGTCACACGTGTAATAATTAGAATCATATGAAAACATCACCTAACTTTACCTGTAATTTACTACAGTATAAACTTTTCAGTGGGAACCTTAAGCCACCGTCGTCAAGAGATTAAACGACTGTCGTCACATAGTTAAACCATCGTTTTCAAAGGATTAAACCTCGTCAAAGGGTTAAACCATCGTCATCAAAGGGTTAAACCATCGTCGTCAAAGGGTTAAACCATCGTCGTCAAAGGGTTAAGCCATCGTCGTCAAAGGATTAAACCATCGTCGTCAAAGGGTTAAACCATCGTCGTCAAAGGGTTAAACCATCGTCGTCAAAGGGTTAAACCATCGTCGTCAAAGGGTTAAACCATCGTCGTCAAAGGGTTAAACACATCAAGACATTTCCCTCACTTGTAAGTTAAAGACATCACTTGAAAGATAAGGTCACCATATAGGAGTTGCTGAACCTATACTTGATATATCTAAGTGACGGCACCACCTGAATGACACCGTCAACACCTGGGAGTTACTCTACCTGTTGTTTACTAACTAGATTGTACCTGTGTTAATAGTTTTCATTAATCGGGAAGTTTATTCGGAAACACCAATAGAAGGAGAGGTTGGGGTACATAATACAGGTTCAGCGTGGTGTTGACTGTATCGTAGTGGTATAAAGTACAGCTGCAGTATAGTTTTCTTTTGAGTCTGCACTTATCTACGACTGTCACTGTGGACTTGGTGCGTGGTGGCGGGTCACTGGGGTGGTGACGATGTCTGGCTGCTTGGTGCCTGCCGGTGTCTTGTTTATGGTGAGCGGGAGGTCCTGTCTTGCCAGGGGGATGTGGCCTGGTGATGTCTTGGTCAGGCTGCTGGGGATGTGGCCTGGTGATAGCTGGGGTCAGGCTGGGGATGTGGCCTGGTGATCGTCCTGGTCAGGCTGAGGATGTGGCCTGGTGATCGCCCTGGTCAGGCTGGGGATGTGGCCTGGTGATCGCCCTGGTGAGGCTGGGGATGTGGCCTGGTGATCGTCCTGGTCAGGGCAAGATGAGACCGGCCACGTGCCATGGTGTCCCCAGCCACCTCGGTCTAACAGTGCCCTTTGTTGTACTCACTATTTGTCTTCCACTGTGTGTGATCTCCACCATGAGGGAGGTAAGTTAACATCAAGTCATCTCCACCATGAGGGAGGTAAGTTAACATCAAGTCATCTCCACCATGAGGGAGGTAAGTTAACATCAAGTCATCTCCACCATGAGGGAGGTAAGTTAACATCAAGTCATCTCCACCATGAGGGAGGTAAGTTAACATCAAGTCATCTCCACCATGAGGGAGGTAAGTTAACATCAAGTCATCTCCACCATGAGGGAGGTAAGTTAACATCAAGTCATCTCCACCATGAGGGAGGTAAGTTAACATCAAGTCATCTCCACCATGAGGGAGGTAAGTTAACATCAAGTCATCTCCACCATGAGGGAGGTAAGTTAACATCAAGTCATCTCCACCATGAGGGAGGTAAGTTAACATCAAGTCATCTCCACCATGAGGGAGGTAAGTTAACATCAAGTCATCTCCACCATGAGGGAGGTAAGTTAACATCAAGTCATCTCCACCATGAGGGAGGTAAGTTAACATCAAGTCATCTCCACCATGAGGGAGGTAAGTTAACATCAAGTCATCTCCACCATGAGGGAGGTAAGTTAACATCAAGTCATCTCCACCATGAGGGAGGTAAGTTAACATCAAGTCATCTCCTCCATGAGAGCTTTTCCTCTAATGTGCTGTGCGGTACGACTGTCTATATGATACCACACCTGGTTTCTACCACACTATGACCACAACTGCCGCACCTCCACCTACTAAGACTTGAGGCTTAAAGTATGTCATGGGTTCGAGTTCTGCATAAAGTTAAAAACAAAGTAAATGGTTGCCCCTCGAAATCGAGGATGGCTGGCCCTCGGGCGTTAATTTGTTTAAGGTGTAGAAGCTGTCGCCAACAGAACAACCACACCTTGAGTTAACGAGCTGCATGACCCAGTGTCAAGGAATAGTTCGAGAAGACCGGACAACTCGCCAACTGCACTGGCTAACCATTACCCCGGAATACGATCCGCAAATTGATTAACATCCAGGTTCCCAATTACTGCTGGGTAGACAGAGGCAAATGGCGTAAAGAGGTTTGCCCATAGTTTCACCCTGCACGGGAGATCGAACCTGGGTCCACTCACCTGCGAGGTGAGCATGCTGACCATTACACCACAGGTCGCCATAATAACAAAGTACCAAAGAACGGGCCAACCGCCAGAACGGCTAGTAAGCTGATAAGTGTTGAAATGATGAATAAATAAATAAATAAATGAATAAATTAAACAGTGTGTGCTTGAAGTAACAGCTACACCTGCCAAGCCTGACACATATTCCAGGAAACCTTGGTGGTGTACAATATTATTGAAAGGATGCACCTAGGTGGAAGCACTGGAATCCTTTCTAGATTCTGTGTTCATGCTGGACAGTCTCATCTTGTAGAGTTACTGCAATGGTGTGATTCCTGGTGGGTTTAGTATCAGAGGAGGCTGGAACCATTTTCGTGCCTTAGTGGAAATACTGGAGACTCGTTTCTACACCTTATGTTTATGCCGAGACTAACAGTGGTGTTATATCGTCTATGAGGTACAGCTGGAAGGCCTCACCACACTAGTAACACAATACTTCCCAAACCATCTCCAGGGACCAGCAGCTGTATCACGTCATCTTATATTCCAGGTAGCGTTTATGGAGACTTTTACTGGAAGAACTCTAGTGTTGAAAGTAGCCACAATTCTCTCCTGGCCTGACGCTTATGCCAGAGACTTTCAATCGTTGTATGACTGTCATCTCCCCTGTAGCTCCCCTGCCAGTCTTTCCAGATCTCAGGTTTATATAGGCTATCCTCTTTTGACTGTCTCTCATTACCAAGATTTTTTCTCCATGCTGTGCAGAGGAGGAATTTAAAGAGAGGAAAGAGAGAGTGACTTGATACCTGTCTAACACATGACTGGTACACGAGACGGCGGCTTGAACAATATCCTGTCGTGAAGCGCACGTCTCCAAGTGTACAAATTCTTCAAAGTGTTCGGGTCACCAGTGTACAAATCTCTAGGTGTACAGGTGTAATTATTATTTATTGTCCAGATGCATATACTGTACATCTTCCAGGTGTGTAAGATACCTGTGGTGTACACCGTTCACTCTACCTTACCTGAACATTAACAAACAAATGATTGAAAAACAGCTTGTACAGTGACAATCTCTTCGTGTGTGTGTGTGTGTGTGTGTGTGTGTGTGTGTGTGTGTGTGTGTGTGTGTGTGTGTAAAGAGACGGGATGGGAGAGGTGATAAATAGGGGGGATGGGATGCGGAACCGGGGTTGGGTTGGAGGAGGAGGTTGGGGGGGGGGGGGATAAGGTGTGTGGTAGAGAGAGGTGCACTACTGCATTCAGACATGTACGAGGAAAATCATTGGTATCAGAGCCACGTACTCGCATACACAAAGCTAGACAAGCACAGCACAGCGCCAGACGATACTGAGATAAGTGGCCGTCGCTTTTTAACAGGGAACCACGAACAAACAGGCACTCTAACACAAAAAGTCTAATACAAGAGAGAGAGAGAGAGAGAGAGAGAGAGAGAGAGAGAGAGAGAGAGAGAGAGAGAGAGAGAGCAAATTACTACAACAAACACGAGATAACAATATTATCCGGCAAACTAACGCAACACCGATATGGTTGCGTGGTAGGAAGGAGGGGGTGTGGAGAGTGAAGACAATCACACCGCTAATATCTCTACAAAATGCGTGGAATATCATTTTGTAGCGGTCCATTAAACTAAATGAACCTGTACTGTCGTCTTCATTTGGCTTTGGTCCGACAGTGGAGGATGGTGCACTCTAACACCTCGACGATAGAAGGTGAAAAAACTTGTCATATGGACGGGGCTCTCTCTCTCTCTCTCTCTCTCTCTCTCTCTCTCTCTCTCTCTCTCTCTCTCTCTCTCTCTCTCTCTCTCTCTCTTGCAATACTGGTGGCAGGTAAAGCTATATGAGGTCAATCACGGTGAAGATGACGCCAGGAGAATAAACAGACAGACAGAGGATATTGGAGAGGTGTGTTGGCGAGGGATAATAATGGAAGAGGAAAGTGATAAATGAGGAGGTGAGAGAGAGAGAGAGTGGGAGGAGGATGTTGGATGGTGGATAGATGGTGTGTGGGAGGATGTTGGATGGTGGATAGATGGTGTGTGGAAGGATGTTGGATGGTGGAAAGACGGTGTGTGGGAGGATGTTGGATGGTGAATACATGGTGTGTGGGAGGATGTTGGATGGTGGATAGATGGTGTGTGGGAGGATGTTGGATGGTGGATAGATGGTGAGTGGGAGGATGTCGGATGGTGGATAGATGGTGTGTGGGAGGATGTTGAATGGTGGATAGATGGTGTGTGGGAGGATGTTGGATGGTGGATAGATGGTGTGTGGGAGGATGTTGGATGGTGGATAGATGGTGTGTGGGAGGATGTTGGATGGTGGATAGACGGTGTGTGGGAGGATGTTGGATGGTGAATACATGGTGTGTGGGAGGATGTTGGATGGTGGATAGATGGTGTGTGGGAGGATGTTGGATGGTGGATAGATGGTGTGTGGAAGGATGTTGGATGGTGGATAGATGGTGTGTGGGAGGATGTTGTTTGGTGGATAGATGGTGTGTGGGAGGATGTTCGATGGTGGATAGGTGGTGTGTGGGAGGATGTTACTTGGTGGATAGATGGTGTGTGGGAGGATGTTGGATGGTGGATAGATGGTGAGTGGGAGGATGTCGGATGGTGGATAGATGGTGTGTGGGAGGATGTTGGATGGTGGATAGATGGTGTGTGGGAGGATGTTGGATGGTGGATAGATGGTGTGTGGGAGGATGTTGGATGGTGGATAGATGGTGTGTGGGAGGATGTTGGATGGTGGATAGATGGTGTGTGGGAGGATGTTGGATGGTGGATAGATGGTGTGAGGAAGGATGTTGGATAGATGGTGTGTGGGAGGATGTTGCTTGGTGGATAGATGGTGTGTGGGAGGATGTTGCTTGGTGGAGAGATGGTGTGTGGGAGGATGTTGCTTGGTGGATAGATGGTGTGTGGGAGGATGTTGCTTGGTGGATAGATGGTGTGTGGGAGATATTGACTGGTGGATAGATGGTGTGTGGGAGATATTGACTGGTGGATAGATGGTGTTATGGGAGTAGGAGGAACATAAAAAGCACCAGACTCACTGAATGATCTACACCAGGATCACCATGAGTCATCACAGGTCTGTACAGAGAAGCTACAGCCGGTCAAATCCATAGTTAAGTCTGGCTGGACAGGTTGACAGGTTTAAGTGCCATAAGTTAAGATGCAAGGAATACAGTCTAGGGAGGGAGAGAGTTAACCGTCAGTGAGAGCCAAGTGTGATAGGTGGAGGGACACTTATGCTTCACACTTCTCTACACCATCTTCATATACTCTGCACAAACTCCCCTTCCTCCTCCTCCTCCTTCCCCTATCAGCAGGTGCGGCGATGGACCCAACACATGGCCCCCAGCACTTGTGTACCCGACCATCTCATCCGCACATTTTCCTTGAGACAGACGCTGCCCTACATCCTGCAACACTCGCCTCTACCCTGGGTCCACTAGTAGCCCCTCATCAAGTCACCATCGCTAGATCTGGCAGATACTATCCTTACGCCTCCCAGGACTTATTTCTTCAGACGTCGTTGGCACTCTGGTGGGTAAGGCAGCACAGGGCCGATGGATTAAGGAGTAAAACAAGGTGTAAACATACCAAGACAAGAGACACATACCAACCCCTTTCTCAACCACGTCCCTGACACCAATGTTAACACGTACTGAAAGGGAACATTTCTTCCGACGTGTCACCATGAGTCGACGACGTTTATCTTATCCCGGAGTGACGGCCAACTACTCACTAACTGTCACGCGGGGAAAAAAACTGCTGCTATTTACTAAGTATTCGAGGCAATATGACCCAACAATGTCCAGTGCTACCGAATTAATGCTTATAGGTGTTATGCACTTGAACACCCGGTACAGTATTTCTAGCTCTACCTGTACCGTTGTTATTGACTCAAAGCGAGAACAAATTAACCCAGATGGCTTATAATGTCAAAACCGCAGATTAAGTTAACCCTTCTCCCCCGAAGTTGTTATTTACAAAACTTCTTAAAACGGCGTAAATAATTTCGACACTGCCTTAAGCTGCGCAGGACAGCAGGAGAAAGAAAATTGGTCAAGATAGCCACCTTGAGTCACCCTCCTACACAGTACAGGCAGGATCAGCTGACCTTCGTACACACCCGCAAAATGTGGTGTTGAAACATGTGTCGGTCTGGGGGTGTTCTGTCACCACTCTCTCCTACACTGGGTCAGTAAGTCTATCCCTCACACCAGTTAAAGGACACTGTACCCGCTCTTATACTTCAACAGTCACCTTGCTACGAGACTCCCAACATAAACAACTGAGACATAACCGAAAGGAATTATGGTCCAATTCTTCAACGATCCTTATAAATCCAGTGTGGCATTAACTACCATTCAGTCTGCATGGTGGCCCGCTTGAGGCAGTGCGGATACAGCCAAATGTATAATGTGCCTGCGGTAAAGTAAGGTTTCCAATCACAGCAGCAGGGTCGACAGTAGTTGCCGGAGAGCGAACCAGCGACCCTTAGGACATGAGGTAAGTGCTGTATCCTCTTGGCCGCCGCACCCCAAGCTGTTTATAACCTTATCTTAAAATCTTCAATAATCATGTCAATAATATCAAACTATAACAGATGTCAACACTGGCACGTCTATCAACAATAATATCCACAGTAAATAGATAGCTTCCCTTCCTTCCTTCCTTCCTTCCTTCTTTCCTTCCTTCCTTCCTTCCTTCCTTCCTTCCTTCCTTCCTTCCTTCTTTCCTTCCTTCCTTCCTTCCTTCCTTCCTTCTTGCCTTCCTTCCTTCCTTCCTTCCTTCCTTCCTTCCTTCTTTCTCCCCTTCCTTCCCTAATCTTTTTAAATATCTAGAGTATATTACACACGCCTTATACTGAAATAAAGTATAACTGAAATGGAAATTAATGAAACCTGAAGAAATATGATAACAGAATGAAAGATAATACGTTGAATAATAATTAAAGATGGTATACGGTAAATCCTGGGAGATGTGGTAAAATAAGAAGCAATACGGATGAAATACGGATGAAATATGAATGAAATATGGATGAATACGGATGAATTACGGATGAACTGCGGTAAATCATGGGAAATTAGGTAAAATAAGAAGCAATACGGATGAAACTCGAAGAAATATGGATGAAATATGAATGACTGACAAATTAAATCTAAAAACGACGATAATTGGGGAAACTTATGATCCCGTCAACAATTGTCGTGGAAACTAAGATTTTATTCAACAACACACTCCACCACACACTCCACCACACACTCCTCCACGCACTCCACCACACACTCCTCCACACACTCCACCACACACTCCTCCACACACTCCACCACACACTCCTCCACACACTCCTCCACACACACTCCACCACACACTCCACACCCCACTACACACTCCTCCACACACACTCCACCACACACACTCCACGATACACTCCACCACTCACTCCACCACACACACTCCACCACACACTCCACACACTCCTCCACACACTCCACCACACACTCCACCACACACTCCTCCACACACTCCACCACACACTCCACCACACACTCCACCACACACTCCACCACACACGCCGGATGAAACAAGCTTTAGGAAAGGTTAGTTTTGTAAAGGTTATAAATGTATGTGAGTAAAGGTGAAGTGTGTGAGGGAGGGAGGGAGGGTGTGAGGGAGGGTGTGAGGGAGGGTGGAGGGTGTGAGGGAGGGAGGGTGTGAGGGAGGGAGGGAGGGTGTGAGGGAGGGAGGGAGGGAGGGTGTGAGGGAGGGTGTGAGGGAGGGTGGAGGGAGTGAGGGAGGGTGTGAGAGTGAGGGAGGGAGGGTGTGAGGGAGTGAGGGAGGATGTGAGGGAGGGTGGAGGGAGTGAGGGAGGGTGTGAGGGAGGGAGGGTGTGAGGGAGGGAGGGAGGGTGGGAGGGAGGGTGTGAGGGAGGGTGTGAGGGAGGGTGGAGGGAGTGAGGGAGGGTGTGAGAGTGTGAGGGAGGGAGGGTGTGAGGGAGTGAGGGAGGGTGTGAGGGAGGGTGGAGGGAGTGAGGGAGGGTGTGTGAGGGAGGGAGGGAGGGTGTGAGAGAGGGTGGAGGATGTGAGGGAGGGAGGGTGGAGGGAGTGAGGGAGGGTGTGAAGGAGTGAGGGTGTGAGGGAGTGAGGGAGAGTGTGAGAGAGGGTGTGAGGGAGGGAGGGTGTGAGGGAGGGTGGAGGGAGTGAGGGAGGGTGTGAGAGTGTGAGGGAGGGAGGGAGGGTGTGAGGGAGGGTGGAGGGTGTGAGGGAGTGAGGGAGGGTGTGAGGGAGTGAGGGAGGGTGGAGGGTGTGAGGGAATGAGGGTGTGAGGGAGTGAGGGAGGGTGTGAGGGAGGGTGGAGGGAGTGAGGGAGGGTGTGTGAGGGAGGGAGGGAGGGAGGGTGTGAGGGAGGGTGGAGGGAGTGAGGGAGGGTGTGTGAGGGAGGAGGGTGTGAGGGAGGGTGGAGGGTGTGAGGGAGTGAGGGAGGGTGGAGGGTGTGAGGGAGGGGGGGTGTGAGGAAGCGAGAGTATGAGGGAAGGAGTGTGTGTGTGTGTGTGTGTGTGTGTGTGTGATAAACCTTTATATGCAGACTTAACCCATCCAGACAAACTGTGTAACCTTTCCTTCCCATATATTGAGGCGTTATGACCTCTTTATGGTGACGAGGACCCTGGACCATTAATGTCGACAGGGGCCACACACACACACACACACCCACACACACACACACACCCACACACACACACACACACACACACCCACATACACCCACACACATACACACACACACACACACGTAATAAAAACTCAATATTCTTATCTTTCCCACAAGTCTATCCATGTTCCTTCTCTCCCTGATACACGTTACTACAAACACCGGTCAAGAGCCAGATGGTTGAGGCACACACCGGTCAAGAGCCAGATGGTTGAGGCACACACCGACCAAGAGCCAGATGGTTGAGGCACACACCGACCAAGAGCCAGATGGTTGAGGCACACACCGGTCAAGAGCCAGATGGTTGAGACACACACCGACCAAGAGCCAGATGGTTGAGGCACACACCGGTCAAGAGCCAGATGGTTGAGACACACACCGGTCAAGAGCCAGATGGTTGAGGCACACACCGGTCAAGAGCCAGATGGTTGAGGCACACACCGGTCAAGAGCCAGATGGTTGAGGCACACACCGACCAAGAGCCAGATGGTTGAGGCACACACCGACCAAGAGCCAGATGGTTGAGGCACACACCGGCCAAGAGCCAGATGGTTGAGGCACACACCGGTCAAGAGCCAGATGGTTGAGGCACACACCGGCCAAGAGCCAGATGGTTGAGACACACACCGGCCAAGAGCCAGATGGTTGAGGCACACACCGGCCAAGAGCCAGATGGTTGAGGCACACACCGGTCAAGAGCCAGATGGTTGAGGCACACACCGGTCAAGAGCCAGATGGTTGAGGCACACACCGACCAAGAGCCAGATGGTTGAGGCACACACCGACCAAGAGCCAGATGGTTGAGGCACACACCGGTCAAGAGCCAGATGGTTGAGGCACACACCGACCAAGAGCCAGATGGTTGAGGCACACACCGGTCAAGAGCCAGATGGTTGAGGCACACACCGGTCAAGAGCCAGATGGTTGAGGCACACACCGGTCAAGAGCCAGATGGTTGAAGCACACACCGGTCAAGAGCCAGATGGTTGAGACACACACCGACCAAGAGCCAGATGGTTGAGGCACACACCGACCAAGAGCCAGATGGTTGAGACACACACCGGTCAAGAGCCAGATGGTTGAGGCACACACCGGTCAAGAGCCAGATGGTTGAGGCACACACCGGTCAAGAGCCAGATGGTTGAGGCACACACCGACCAAGAGCCAGATGGTTGAGGCACACACCGACCAAGAGCCAGATGGTTGAGGCACACACCGACCAAGAGCCAGATGGTTGAGGCACACACCGACCAAGAGCCAGATGGTTGAGACAAACACCGGTCAAGAGCCAGATGGTTGAGACAAACACCGGTCAAGAGCCAGATGGTTGAGGCACACACCGACCAAGAGCCAGATGGTTGAGACACACACCGACCAAGAGCCAGATGGTTGAGGCACACACCGACCAAGAGCCAGATGGTTGAGGCACACACCGACCAAGAGCCAGATGGTTGAGGCACACACCGGTCAAGAGCCAGATGGTTGAGGCACACACCGGTCAAGAGCCAGATGGTTGAAACAAACACCGACCAAGAGCCAGACGGTTGAAACATAAACACAGCGACCTCAATAACACCTAAACAACACTAAAATTCAACCACAACTCGATACAATTTATTCTCATTAGTCATAGTCAATTACACAAAATAAACGTAAGAATAAAAGACTGTACCAAGACCTCTAACATGGCTAGGTACACTTTCTTTCATCCCCACTTACGAGGGAACATATCATGGTACGGATGCTGTACACTCCGCCAGACCCAGCAGAAGACGTACCCATCTGTACTCAAGGATGGAATGTGTGAATGTGTGTGTCTGTGAGTCACCTCCCAGACACTACATTCATGATCCCTGGGTACGAATCATACTGAGGTAGACAAAACACTAACGAATACCATTAACATCATTTATCTTAACTATATATAATATTTACATTATTATTTTTATTGTTGGTAGAAATATGATTATTATTTTATTATTGTTGTTATTATCACTATTATTGTTGCTATTATCACTATTATTGTTACTATTATCACTATTATTGTTGCTATTATCACTATTATTGTTACTATTATCACTATTATTGTTACTATTATCACTATTATTGTTACTATTATCACTATTATTGTTGCTATTATCACTATTATTGTTGCCATTATCACTATTATTGTTGCTATTATCACTATTATTGTTACTATTATCACTATTATTGTTACTATTATCACTATTATTGTTACTATTATCACTATTGTTGTTGCTATTATCACTATTATTGTTGCTATTATCACTATTATTGTTGCTATTATCACTATTATTGTTACTATTATCACTATTATTGTTGCTATTATCACTATTATTGTTGCTATTATCACTATTATTGTTGCTATTATCACTATTATTGTTACTATTATCACTATTATTGTTGCTATTATCACTATTATTGTTGCTATTATCACTATTATTGTTACTATTATCACTATTATTGTTACTATTATCACTATTATTGTTACTATTATCACTATTATTGTTACTATTATCACTATTATTGTTACTATTATCACTATTATTGTTGCTATTATCACTATTATTGTTGCTATTATCACTATTATTGTTACTATTATCACTATTATTGTTACTATTATCACTATTATTGTTGCTATTATCACTATTATTGTTGCTATTATCACTATTATTGTTACTATTATCACTATTATTGTTGCTATTATCACTATTATTGTTGCTATTATCACTATTATTGTTGCTATTATCACTATTATTGTTACTATTATCACTATTATTGTTGCTATTATCACTATTATTGTTGCTATTATCACTATTATTGTTACTATTATCACTATTATTGTTACTATTATCACTATTATTGTTACTATTATCACTATTATTGTTACTATTATCACTATTATTGTTACTATTATCACTATTATTGTTGCTATTATCACTATTATTGTTGCTATTATCACTATTATTGTTACTATTATCACTATTATTGTTACTATTATCACTATTATTGTTACTATTATCACTATTATTGTTGCTATTATCACTATTATTGTTGTTATTATCACTATTATTGTTACTATTATCACCATTATTGTTGCTATTATCACTATTATTGTTACTATTATCACTATTATTGTTGCTATTATCACTATTATTGTTACTATTATCACTATTATTGTTACTATTATCACTATTATTGTTACTATTATCACTATTATTGTTACTATTATCACTATTATTGTTACTATTATCACTATTATTGTTACTATTATCACTATTATTGTTACTATTATCACTATTATTGTTACTATTATCACTATTATTGTTGCTATTATCACTATTATTGTTGTTATTATCACTATTATTGTTACTATTATCACTATTATTGTTGCTATTATCACTATTATTGTTACTATTATCACCATTATTGTTGCTATTATCACTATTATTGTTACTATTATCACTATTATTGTTACTATTATCACTATTATTGTTGCTATTATCACTATTATTGTTGCTATTATCACTATTATTGTTGTTATCATTATTGGTGACATACAGGCTTATGATAAGAGTTGGAGAATTGAAAGAGGGAATAAACTGAGTGAAGAGGAAGAGAAGACAACAGGTTTATAAAGAAAAATTATACAAGAAAAATGGTAAAACATATAGTGGTATAATTTTACTGAGTTATATACCAAGGACAAGTAAGTTAAGGTAATAATTGAGGTTAGTGAAACAAATAATGTGTGTGTGTGTGTGTGTGTGTGTGTGTGTGTGTGTGGATCAAGTTCTTGCATAAACAAATATGAAGGAAAACTTTCTGAAATACTGGAGAAAGAGAAGAGGCATTTATGGATGTAAGCACACACACACACACACACACACACACACACACACACACACACACACAACTATTAGTGACCAACCCTTAAGAAAATTTACCAATGTTTAATTTATAAGTTTGGAAATAAATGCACCAGATGAGAGTTAAATAGTGAACGTAAATAAAATAAAATTAAAACACGAGGAGAAGGAAGAAACAGGGAGAAAGATAATGAACTGGAGTAGGGAGATAAAGGTGAGGGAAATGAGGTGTTTGAGCTACCGATAGATACTGGATGTGTCTCAGCCAATGGAACACTGAATGATCAATTAAATCCCATAGTAACAGAGAGAAAGAAAGAAAGAAAGAAAGAAAGAAAGAGACGTCTATTGAGCAGGTGAACAGCCAAATCAAAGGCGACAAAGATAAAGATAAAAAAAAGTGGGAATGAACCTGAAACGCTAAATGAAAGAATAAAAGAAAAAACGAGTTATAATCGACATAAATAGACGAAGAGGCAATAAATGAACAAGATGAAGACAAGAAGAATAAAACAAAGAAACAAGAAGATGTGAAATCGAAGGACTTGTGAACCAGAGACCAGATCAATGTTTACTAACGTGAGAACGAGACCGAGTGTATAAGGCAGAACAGGAGAGGAAGACATTAGGAGTGATGAGGAGGAAGACATTAGGAGTGATGAGGAGGAAGACATTAGGAGTGATGAGGAGGAAGACATTAGGAGTGATGAAGAGGAAGACATTAGGAGTGATGAGGAGGAAGACATTAGGAGTGATGAGGAGGAAGACATTAGGAGTGATGAGGAGGAAGACATTAGGAGTGATGAGGAGGAAGACATTAGGAGGTGATGAGGAGGAAGACATTAGGAGTGATGAGGAGGAAGACATTAGGAGTGAAGAGGAGGAAGACATTAGGAGTGATGAGGAGGAAGACATTAGGAGTGATGAGGAGGAAGACATTAGGAGTGATGAGGAGGAAGACATTAGGAGTGATGAGGAGGAAGACATTAGGAGTGATGAGGAGGAAGACATTAGGAGTGATGAGGAGGAAGACATTAGGAGTGATGAGGAGGAAGACATTAGGAGTGATGAGGAGGAAGACATTAGGAGTGATGAGGAGGAAGACATTAGGAGTGATGAGGAGGAAGACATTAGGAGTGATGAGAAGGAAGACATTAGGAGT
The DNA here is from genome assembly GCA_958450375.1 of Homarus gammarus. Lineage (NCBI taxonomy): Eukaryota > Metazoa > Arthropoda > Malacostraca > Decapoda > Nephropidae > Homarus > Homarus gammarus. The sequence continues at coordinate 132,601 of CAUDMG010003280.1, forward strand.
GATGAGAAGGAAGACATTAGGAGTGATGATGAGGAAGACATTAGGAGTGATGAGGAAGACATTAGGAGTGATGAGGAAGACATTAGGAGTGAAGAGGAGGAGGAGGCAACAGTCGGCCATGTGCGTGAATGACTGGACAGCATAGCAAGGCGTCGCGTCGAGTGATGGATGGTTCTGGATTATATGAAGCAACAAAACTAAACCGGATAGAAATCTTGTGGCCGTGGTCAGGGATGGTGACCAATAAATCAATTCATTGCATCATGGTGGAGTAAGCTACTAGCTGCTGAATGACGGTAATACAACCCTTGGGTGGAACTAGTAACCTGTCAAGGTGGTGGAGTAACCCACTAGCTGCTGACTGCTTAAATTCAGAGCTCACCGCCAGTATGACCGGTTTACATAATAGAAGACTTGCAAGATTCAAAAAAAAAATATCGTGTTCTCAGACATATTTAACAAATATCAAAGGTGTCACTTGATGCAGCGCAAGAACTAAAGATTACCGCTGTGTGTGTGTGTGTGTGTGTGTGTGTGTGTGTGTTGCAGGAAATCTATGTAGCTAGGGATTTCCTGTGATCCCTAAAATGTTCAGAAATTTCTCATAATCGCCAGTTAACTTAACCTAACCAAACAATTAGCCACGTTAGGTTAGGTTAGCTGGGCCGCACCAATTACATTTTAGGGATCACACACACACACACACACACACACACACACACACACACACACACACACACACACAGCACACACACACACGCACACACACACACACACACACACACACACACACGAACACATCCTTGTCAATGACCTCATACCTCTCCCAGACGTTAAAACTACCTCCCTCCTGCCCTCCCTGACACAATAACCACCTCCCTCCCTCCGCCCCTCCCTCTCTCTGACGTTAAAACTACCTCCCTCCTTCCCTCTCCTTGACACAATAACCACATCCCTCCCTCCCTCTCCCTGACCCTTTAATCACATCCCTACCTCCCTCCCTCCCTTCTTCCCTCTCCCTGACCCGATAACCACCCCTCCCCTCCTTCTCCCTGACCCTATAACCACCCCTCCCCTCCCTCTCCCTGACCCTATAACCACCCCTCCCCTCCCTCTCCCTGACCCTATAACCACCCCTCCCCTCCCTCTCCCTGATACTATAACCACTTCCATCCATCCCTTCCTCCCTCTCCCTGACCCTATAACCACCCCTCCCCTCCCTCTCTCTCCCTGACACTGTACCCACTTCCCTCCCTTACTCCTGCCCCCTCTCTCCTGTTGGCACTATGTGAGAGTCATAGTTGTTCACTCACTCTTCAGATCGGCTTTATTTATTAACGAACAATGTAGTAGTCCAGTAGGTCATGAGATCACTGAAGATAATAAAGATACGAAAAAAAGAACCAGAAGGGATTATTAGCCACGTCTGAGTAGGTTAGGTTAGGTTAGTTTAGTCAGTAATGTTTTCTCCGTCAGTGAGTTAGTAAGTAATGCTATCTAATCATTCTACTGTAACAAAACAAAAACAAAATTTACATAAAGTAGATTTCAGGGGTGTTTTTTGTATCAGCAGTGAGTGAGTGAGTGAGTGAGTGAGAGAGCTTTCACTCATCCAGGTGACTGTCGTAAAATATACACAGCAAAAACGAGTCAACTTCTGCACAAAAGGTTTTAATGTGTCCCCTTTTTTATTGTGCAAATGACGCTGGTATTGTTGGTGTGGTAGTGAGGTGTGGTAGTGAGGGGTGGTAGTGAGGGGTGGTAGTGTGGTGTAGTAGTGTGGTGTAGTTGTGTGATGTGGTAGTGAGGTGTGGTAGTGAGGTGTGGTAGTGTGGTGTGGTAGTGTAGTGTGATAGTGTGGTGTAGTAGTGTGGTGTAGTAGTGTGGTGTAGTAGTGTGGTGTAGTGTGGTGTGGTAGTGTGGTGTAGTAGTGTGGTGTGGTAGTGTGGTGTAGTAGTGTGGTGTGGTAGTGTGGTGTAGTAGTGTGGTGTGGTAGTGAGGTGTGGTAGTGTAGTGTGATAGTGTGGTGTAGTAGTGTGGTGTGGTGTGGAGGTAAACATTACTACTGGCAGGGCGTGTGTCAGACAGTAGGACCTGGCAGGGCGTGTGTCAGACAGTAGGACCTGGCAGGGCGTGTGTCAGACAGTAGGACCTGGCAGGGCGTGTGTCAGACAGCAGGACCTGGCAGGGCGTGTGTCAGACAGTAGGACCTGGCAGGGCGTGTGTCAGACAGTAGGTCCTGGCAGGGCGTGTGTCAGACAGCAGGACCTGGCAGGGCGTGTGTCAGACAGTAGGACCTGGCAGGGCGTGTGTCAGACAGTAGGACCTGGCAGGGCGTGTGTCAGACAGCAGGACCTGGCAGGGCGTGTGTCAGACAGTAGGACCTGGCAGGGTGTGTGTCAGACAGTAGGACTGGCAGGGCGTGTGTCAGACAGCAGGACCTGGCAGGGCGTGTGTCAGACAGTAGGACCTGGCAGGGCGTGTGTCAGACAGTAGGACCTGGCAGGGCGTGTGTCAGACAGCAGGACCTGGCAGGGCGTGTGTCAGACAGTAGGACCTGGCAGGGCGTGTGTCAGACAGTAGGACCTGGCAGGGCGTGTGTCAGACAGTAGGACCTGGCAGGGCGTGTGTCAGACAGCAGGACCTGGCAGGGCGTGTGTCAGACAGTAGGACCTGGCAGGGCGTGTGTCAGACAGTAGGACCTGGCAGGGCGTGTGTCAGACAGTAGGACCTGGCAGGGCGTGTGTCAGACAGCAGGACCTGGCAGGGCGTGTGTCAGACAGTAGGACCTGGCAGGGCGTGTGTCAGAAAGTACGACCTGGCAGGGCGTGTGTCAGACAGTAGGACCTGGCAGGGCGTGTGTCAGACAGCAGGACCTGGCAGGGCGTGTGTCAGACAGTAGGACCTGGCAGGGCGTGTGTCAGACAGCAGGACCTGGCAGGGTGTGTGTCAGACAGTAGGACCTGGCAGGGCGTGTGTCAGACAGTAGGACCTGGTAGGGCGTGTGTCAGACAGTAGGACCTGGCAGGGCGTGTGTCAGACAGTAGGACCTGGCAGGGCGTGTGTCAGACAGTAGGACCTGGCTGCAACTATGAGTCACAGGTAGTGGCAGTGAATGAGGAGAGCCCCTCAAGGAGACAGACCCCGGGGCGCGGCGCACCAGCGTCGGGGCAGACAATCTTAGTAGACACTGAAGGTCCCCGGGAGACGCGCGCGGGTCTGAGTGGCCGCCAAGGTCGCTGTACACTACAGTATCCCAGACGAAACACCTGGCTGGCTCCACCACACCACACCACACACCCAGCCCAACAACCCACACCCGAACTCACTCATTATTTTCTAAGACAGGATTAGTCAGTTTTTTCCAGGGTCGAGGTCACTTTTTCCCGCTATATGCATGAGATGAACATTTGTATACGAAGCATGAGCTGAACTTGTTACAGTCTGTCATTATCATTTTCGAGGTCACTTTTTTACCCTTTAATTATATGACCACAAGAGAGAGAGAGAGTTACAGTCACATGTCTTAAGCCTAAGATATCCTCAGTAAGATAAGCCACAACCGCTCCCCAAACTGTACAAAGGAACACAGGCGTAACGTTACCGAAGGACAACCATTCACCATAAAACTTATCATATCTTAATTTATTTAATTCTATTTATTAATGATAGTTGTCATAGTTATATACTTGAACAACAATGTAAGTAAAGATAATTGTAACATATATTAATGAAAAACAGTTATGATATTTAATCCAGTAATTTTTTGGGCTTTTTTATATGTTTTAAATAAAATGTGTTGTGGCGGGCGACTAAGAGACTGGGTGGATGGGGGAGCTGGTGCTGTATGTGAGGCCAGCTGCTGTACCTTAACGAGGGGCTCTTATACCTAAGGTTGATACCATATATAATCTTCTAACATTATCATATCCAAGTTGTACCGTATTGGCGTATGTCTATAAATATCTACAGTATTTTTAGGAAGTATATAAACTTTATCTAACTTGTTGAGTAAAAACAAAGAAATACATAAAAGACTATGAGTTTTTATGTTATTAAACCACAGAATGAAGAACTGCGGTGGTGATGTGCTAACCTCGGATAGTCCAAGTGCAATGTAATACTTGTTGAATTCTCTTAAATAAACTCACACAAATATTCCTATAGACATACTCGTACTATTACTGATCAGAGACTAAGTGTAAGCCTAAGTAAAGGAGCCTCCTGGAAATAAGCAACTGAGAGCTTTGTCGGGTTGTAACATTGTGTGAGTGATGATACAGCCATACCATCAAACACTTACCGCTGCTCATTACACCATCCAGCTAATGTTCTCATCCCTCACAAGACGGAGGAAACGACTAATTTACCCAGACAAGAACAACTCTAACTATCGCCCTACACCCAGTATGGTGGTCATCATCGTGTGTAAACCTTATTGAAATTCCTTTAGTAGTTGAGCAGTTATAGAACAAACACGAAACAGAGGACACGCGGACAAAAGGGCGAAATGAAGCTTCCAAGAAAAAGATTCAGAGAACACAAAAGAGTATGTCATAAATTGGTATATTTAGTGACACAACCCAGGCAGCTGTGTTGACAGTCCTGAACTCCCTTAACACTACCATGACATTAGGACATTATCATTGGCAATAAGTCTTTTATGATAGGGCCAACTTGTCATCACGTCCTCTCTCTTACAACTGCCTGCGTGTAACACGGTGCGTCCATTTGTGTTATGGACATTTGGGTGAGTTATTTCTCAACTAACACAAAAGATGTTTCTGTGTGTGAGCGTGACGGTAACATCTTCAAGGTGTTCGTCATTCTTGTTGTGTTGTACAATATCACATACAGCTGCTCGTGTGTCGTGTTACCCAGGAAGAACATTCTTAATGAGGGTTAACAAAACCAAGCACCTGCTACGCTACGCTCACAAGATTTTTATCTCCAGACACAGACATCTAGAGAACGGTGGGCGACGCGTGAAGCTGTCTGGTCCCATCGCTTCACACCGAGACAAACGTGGGTTGGGAAATTGCAGAAATACTATTGTTAGTTTTACGTTTAATCTACCTAATACTCATCAACGTTTGTATTATTTATATTTATATACTGTTTATTAACTATCAGATGTAATATATTTTAAAACAACAGCCCTAATTTTTCTTCAGTCACCAGCAAGTGGCCCCCACCCTAAATAGTCCTCAGTGTTTAGGTATTAAGGCCACTCTTCTACTGTTTGTACTTCCCATCTCACTGAACCCCAAACGTCTTTCCTCATCGTTCATGTGTCCGAGTGTCATCCCTCCAACACAACTATTTCTTCCCATCAATAAGTTTTACCTCCTACACATTATTGACCAAAATCTTTAAAACAATTGCACAGTGCACCTGTCAGCTTGGCCTGCAGGCTGTCAACGTCGTTATGATGTGTATATAAACTTCCTCTGGGACATTTTATACCTGTGACTCAGTGTTCCTAAAGGCATGGTGATCGGTTCTTATTCCTTACAGGCTTTGTGACCACCTGCCATGTATGTAACGTCAGTATACTTTATGTCCAAACTGTGCTTGTTATCCCGTAAGTGATCTTGTTGAGAGGGGCGAGATCCCCCCAGGTATAGTCCCACCGTTTATTGTTACCTCCCGCCAGTGAAGTTAAGGGAAAAGTTAGAGGTGAAGAAAGTTGGAGGTGACAGCTGGCCAAGTCTGTTGTCTGGCAACCGCTCATGCCAACAATACCGCTTCATACATATTAAAGAAAAGAAACTATGAGTAACAAGAATGGTCTTTCAAAAAGTGTGTCAGCATTGAACTTGCCCTCTGTGACTCATGTATGTGTGTGTGTGTGTGATAATAATAATAATAATTCACGGTTTATTGAAAGAGCATGGCAGCCGGAAGGCTGAAAATATACAGTTACATAATTGGGGAATGGGTCTCTTGATTTACAAATAATATACAAGTAACATAAGTGACATAAATATGATATATAATAACTAGGTGAGGAGAAGCTCAAACTACAGGGCAATTCAACATAGTGACAGTGCAAAAAGTAAGATTGACTGGGAGTGAATACTGTGGTTGATTACAAGTTATTGATAATTTTTACAATTGTTGGGACTGGGCTGTTCTTATAGCGATCAGTTCGTGCTCGTAAGGGCTGAATGCCGTTGTGGCGTCGCGCAGCAATTCTCGGGCGAGGGATCTCGGGTGGTAGTAGGAGCCGGTGTCGAGGATGGTGTAGAAGCTTCTCACCAAATTTGCAGATGAGGTCGTAGTGATGGTCAGTGAGAGCCGATGGTCAGTGTGTTGAGCGCTTCTTGATATGTGGAGTAGGAAGGGGAGAGAATAATCTTGCATGCCCTCTTTTACACTTTTTCTAGGTGTTTACGTTGTGTGGCATTTAGGGAGGAAGACCAGGTGGGGGAGGCATAGGTGAGCTTGGGAAGAATGAATGTTGAGTAAACACTGAGGAGCTCGGGTGCAGGAACTCCCAGGGACTTGAGTCGGCGGAGGAGGTGGAGACGGAAACTGGAGGATTTGACAACTTCACTGGCGTGTGGTTTCCAATTTAGTTTGTTGTCTATGGTGACGCCGAGGAGCTACAACCCGGAATGTGTTGGGCCCTAAAGTAATGGAAGGGGGTGGGACAACGTCGGAGGAGAGGTTGATGTGCATAACCATGGTCTTCGTATGGTTGATGGCGACGTGGTTGTTGGTGGCCCAGTTTTGGAGACTGTTCAATAAATCCTGAAGGGCGGTATAGTCGGGAGCAGAATTGTTGACGCTCATCCCAATGGTGGAGTCGTCGACATATTTCCAGCGAGCAGGTATTTCTCTTAGGGCATCATTGATAAGCATAAGGAAGCATAGTGGTCCCATCTTGGTGCCTTGGGGGACGCCACAGGTGAGTGGCTGAAAGGTGGCGACAGCCCCTCGGAAGCGTACAGCTTGGCGTCGGTCACTGAGGAAGTCTCTAAGCCATGGTATAAGACTTCTTCAAAACCCAAGGTCGATAGCTTTGTTGATGATTAAATTGTGGTCGACTAGGTCGAATGCCTTAGTGAAGTCAATGAAGGCGACAGCTACAGACGTTTTTCGTTTCTCCAGGTGGCGGTATATGTGTAGTCGAGAAAGCTGACAAGACAGTGAGTGGTGGAGGAAGTTTTCATATTACCAAATTGCGTGTGTGTGTGTGTGTGTGTGTGTGTGTGTATGTTACTATGGGCGCCGTTACACCTCCGACAGTATGGTCTTATTGTTCTCTGTGACCCTCCAAGGTTGACCTATACGCCAACAGGTGAATTCGCCGCCGCCCGTTGCCATGGCTAACCCGTGCATTTCAAAAGAGGGTCGCTGTAACGGGCGACGGGGAAAAAGGGGCGTCTTAAAGATCGAGGCTGCAGATATGGAAAATGGCGTCAAGTATGTTTAACCAATAGGTGCTCGCTATCCACTCTTATCATGTCGTCCATAGTCTGGAACGAATTATGGAGGCGAGGCAGACAAGACGAACATGGAAGACGGAGGTAAAGGATAGAAAGAGGAAGGAGACTTGGAGAGAGAGCGGAGGATGGATGACAGCGAACACAAGAGCGGCGGCCCAGGTGAAAGAGAACTATTAGAGGAGGTGGGGGTGGGGGATATACAACAGTCTGGGACACACACACACACACACACACACGTCACTCCAAGAAGGAAACATTAGGGATAGTCGTTCATTAAGCTTTAAAGGGTAACTACAGTAACGTCTTTGCCGATTGAGGATATTTAGGATTTTTTTATTGTTGCAACTTAATAGGAATCAATTCGTGAATGATATAAATTTGTTCTCTTCCATTTAAGTCGTCCTTTGTTATGTTATGTTATGTTATGTTATGTTACGTTATGTTATTTTATGTTATGTTATGTTATGTTATTTTATGTTATGTTATGTTATGTTATGTTATGTCATGTTATGTTATGTTATTTTATGTTGTTATGTTATTTTATGTTATGTTATGTTATTTTATGTTATGTTATTTTATGTTATGTTATTTTATGTTATGTTATTTTATGTTATGTTATTTTATGTTATGTTATTTTATGTTATGTTATTTTATGTTATGTTATGTTATGTTATTTTATGTTATGTTATTTTATGTTATGTTATTTTATGTTATGTTATGTTATTTTATGTTATGTTATGTTATTTTATGTTATTTTATGTTATGTTATGTTATTTTATGTTATGTTATTTTATGTTATGTTATGTTATTTTATGTTATGTTATGTTATTTTACGTTATGTTATGTTATTTTATGTTATGTTATGTTATTTTATGTTATGTTATGTTATGTTATGTTAGGTTAGGCCTTAAATTAATCTATTCATATATTTGTATTCAATGGTTCTTAACCTTTGAGGGGGGGGGAGGGGGGGGGGCAAGGGAACGCAAAGTATTAAATATATATGGAACTAAGATCATAATATATTCCTAATGAAATAAATAAGTAATTAATAAATAGGCCCGGCAGTGTAGTGAAAGTATAGCATGTCGTTCAATACTGTCAAGCTTATCTTCCTGCACTACTGCCGGAGGTGTCGGTCTACCCCACAGTCCCCCCACCAGGAGAAGATGATGATGATGATGATGATGATGATGATGATGATAAAGAAGAAGTAATAGATGAACTAACATAAAGATAAACAATAAATGAGATACAAAAACAATATCGGTGTTTGAATGATTGTCGGAGCTGCAGTTAGAACATAAGAACATAAGAAAATAAGGAGTCTGCAATAGGCCGGTTGGCCTGTGCATGGCAGCTCCTGTCGAGAGTTACTACCACTCTCTATCATCCATGAATCTATCTAGCCTCCTTTTAAGACTCTCCAGCGTTCCAGCACTTACTACAAAGTTGCTAAGCTTGTTCCACTCGTCTACCACCCTATTTGTGAGCCAGTTCCTTCCTATCTCCTTCCTAAACCTAAACTTATCCAACTTAAATCCGTTGCAACGAGTCCTATCCTGCTCGGATATTATAAGAACTTTATCAATATCGCCTTTATTGATTCCTTTCACCCACTTAAATACTTCTATCATATCTCCCCGCACTCTTCGTCTTTCTAGGGAATGCAAGTTTAGTTTCTTTAACATATCTTGATATGGAAGGTTTCTAAGTCCCGGAATAATTTTCGTCATTCTTCGCTGCACCGACTCTAGTGAATTGATATCCATTCTATAATAATTTGTGCCTGAGTGAGATGGTACAGTGTTACCGGAGTGTGGGAGTTCCATATTTATTTTAAGATCTTGCAGAGTAACTTCAGATATATATAGTGATCGGTCAATCCAATTTATCCCCTTGTCAACCCAACCCATGTGAACCTATCCCTGCCAATATAACCAGTCAACCCAACAGAGTCTAGAACTGCTTTTAGTGTCCTTGTGGCCTAGCCGGTAAGCGCTCCCTAGTCACACCCAGTAGGTCGAGGGTTCGATTCCTTGCTGGTGAGGTCGTTGATTATATATATATATATATATATATATATTAGTTAAGTGATATAATGCCAGCCAGTGTTTGGTGGAATACATACAACCTGTACATTATAATACATAAGAGCTTTACATTTAGACAGACCATAACTAAAACAATACAAAATACCATGTTTCTTATTCTCACATGGCTTACTGTTATGGCGTTTTGGATTACATAACAATTTCCTGTACGTACACCGGCTGGGCGTTTTGTACAATGACCAGGCAGTTACTTGTTTTGGATTTTAACTGTAACAAATATTTAGTGATGGAGATGAATATTGTTGAACCGACCACCGAGTCTCTCCTAGTAAAGCCTTAGTACAGTACTCCCAAACTTATTCATTTTCACTCGCTGACGAGTCCGAAAATTACCCCCCCCCCCCCCCCCCCCCCACACACACACACAGTAGGAGCAGAGGCACAGCGCTCTTGGCTGTGACGGAAGCAGCAACCTGGTTGGAGACTGGTCGGTGTGTCGGGAGACATATGTGATGAATTAACTCATTTGTTGCCAATGTGGACTGACTATATTGTAAGTATGGAACTTTGTTGTATAGGTTAGTTACTATTGGTAAATCATTTTAATGTACTTAACGCTTAACTTATATTGTTTAAAATTTAGTTCATATACTCTAATTGGTTGTACCAAGGTGCAAATAACCTTGACACTCACTGATAAGTCTAAACCAACTACTCTTACATTCGGTACACAAGGCCGTTACTGCACTCGATTGCCTTTAGATCCCAAATTGGAAAAAGTTTGTTACCCATTTACAGCTGGATGTACTGGCAGTTCCTCGGGATCAAACCAGTTACCCTCAGTACAAGAGGTGAGTACAGTATACACTCGACCGTTACATGTTTTCACTAATAAGAGAAGTGTACCCCGGGGGCCACCTCTCAGCACGCTACACTATATAAACTTTATATAGTTTCATCACATCCAAAAACTTGACGCTGTATATACAAGTTGGACTATACAGGTGTGGGGGAACGAGACCACAACACACGTAATAAAAATAATAAGCGCCTGACCATAAGAATCACACGACTGTGACAGTGAGTGACGCACCCCTCTACGGCAGTCCTCATTTTTACACATTGTTGATGCGGATACAACTCTTCTCTACATCTCGCTTCAAGGATCCACTTGTTAAACACTCTGCGTGAGAGTTTAAAGTTTTAGTGAAGGTTCTTGTTATACTGTACAGCTATTAAATGCCTCCTCTACCACTGTGGCTATATGTCCTAGAGTCCCTGGGGTCCTAGTTACAATATCAACTAGTATTTCACAATGAGATTACGATATTTACATACCTTGATCCAGAATGTACCTGAGGAATCTAATTAAACGTGAGGCAACAGGTAGATAGTGTGTTTTTTACCAGGCAAAACCACGACCAGCTGACGCCCGACCACCTTACGGTACTTATATCTTACCAATTGTCCTCAAAAGTAACCAATATTCACGCCGTCCATGAAGTAAAGCTTCCCTCATGCGCGCAAGACATGAATCAGTCAGGTAAAAAAGGTTATGTACAAGAATTAACTAAACACATCCAAACTTTCTACTGTAACATATTTTAGGGGCGTCCTCTCTACCAAACACTCACCTGGCATGCCCCTGGGGAGTCTTTGACAATTTTGTGTCAACAGCTCTATGAATGCCAATCATAACTATAAGTGACAGACAGAAGTTTATCGCCATCCCCCATTAATGTCACGTACGAATAGGTCCTTCTTGTGAGATACTATACTGTAGTTTGTTAGTGTACACAACACTCTAAAGTAAGTTTGGTCTATATATAATAATAATAATAATAATAATAATAATTAACTGGTTCACAAACACATCCACACACAGAGAAACACAAGAGACTGGACCAATATAATGTATCATGTCTTTTATGTTTTCCCGTCGTCGTCAGTATTGTGATGATGGCAGCCATGATACTGCGGGACATGATAATTACCGGGCCCACGTGATGGTAACTCCTGGCCTTACATACACTCTGCAATGAGGATTTTTGCCGCCGTCGTCAACACTGTTATTATGGCTGTCATTAAAAACACTGAACGCTATAATTACCTGTTTTTCGTCAAGGGTGTGTGTGTGTGTGAGAGGGGGGGTGAAGGGGGGGGTCCAATATAGCACCGTAACTTCCCGTGAGTAATAATGAGGGGGAGGGACGGGGGAGGGGGGGGTGTGGACATGAGCCAGGTAGACGTTGCTTGTTCACATGTCTGCCTCGCCTGGTACACGCGGAGCTCACGTGAAACACCTGCACCCCCCCCCCCCCCACCCCGTCTCCCTCCTTCCCCCTCAATGACCCCCCCCCCCTCCCCTAGTTTCCTTCCCTACCAAGCCTCCCCCTCCCGTCTGATCCTCCTCTTCCTGTCCATGTCGTCCCGTCTGGATATCTGTTCCGTCTGACCCAGGCCTCGACCTTTCTTATCTATTCCGTCTGATCCCACCCTTACCTTTTTCATTTCTGTCTCTTCTGACCTCCCCCCTCCTTACCTTTACATTCTGTCTGCTTATCCCTTCTGTCTAGCCCCTTCGACCATCCTGTCAACCTGACCTCCCTGTTCTCCCTCCCTGTTTGCGTTGTTTATCTGTTTACCTCCATCTTCCGCTGTCACTCTCCAACACCCCTCCCCTCCCTCCCTCCCCGTCTAGCTCCTTCTTATGTTTCGTCTGAGGGTTAAGAATAAAAACTGGCCTTAACTTAAACTAACCGAGATGACTGGAGCCCAGTTACTGTTTATCCTACAGCTTGTATACCGTCATGTTACCCAGGTTTACGGGGGGCACTCCCAACACACCGGCTGGTTCTCACAGTACTCGGTTGGGACTTCAGGTGATTTTATTGTGTGGGAAAGTTGTCAGCCAAGCTGGTCAGCTCAACCAGTCAATATTATTCTTTGGGCATTTTCTCCCTTTATTTGATACAAGGCCATTAAGCTAAATAACTCTGTCTCGCTCACCTCACACAGAACTTAATAAGCTTTTATAGTTTTTGGCCTCCAATTCGATTCGCCCTATAAGGCTCCGCCTCCTGTAAGGCCCCGCCTCCAGGGCCTCCTGAGGGGGAGGAGCTTCATCTGCACCTGTCCACCTTTGAGTCTTCTAAGGATGATTCATGCCGAGTTTGGTGGAAATTGGTGGAGCAATTCTTGAGACGTAGTTGGTTCAAATCTCGGGCCTGGGGAGCTAAAACTCACGAGGCAGACCTTGTCAGTCTGAAAATATTTATTTTATTCCATTACTCAGAGACGTTGTAGTTTGTTCTGCTTGTTGAATGATTCATAGTACAGAGCCTTGGGTACAACCTTTCTGAATTACCTCACAGTGCTCTACCTAAACATTTAGTGAATACCCTGAAGCCCAACATGATTGGGACCCATTAGAACTAAGGTTCATTAAGAGTGAGCCCCATCCTCATGTCTACATCAAGGCCCAGAAGGACTATAACCTCGTCAGACTGGACCTTATTCTTAATAATAAATTAGAGTAGTCTGGGGGCTATTAGAGCTGGGCCTATTTGAGCTGTACCATGTCTTGTTACCCCTCCTATCAGAGCCTTTCGCCTGTTACCTCACTTCTCTCCTCCCTCTTAACCTTCCCCTCCCTCAACCCTTTCTCCATTCTTCACTTCTCGACCTCCTCTTTATCTCTGTCTCCTTACCCTTTACCCATCCCCCCCCCCCTCCCTCCCGTCACACCAGAGTAACACTCAGCCCTCCCGCCTGACTCATCCTTCGGTCCTGTCTACCCACCTTCTCTTGTCTTCAGTCCAGTGGGTGTTACCGAGGGCCTACATTAACCTAACATAACCAGTGGTATTGGAGTCCCTTAAAACTGGGACTCGTGGGGACTGAAAGTGAAAATAGGTCCCATAAGCAAACTATATACAAAGATTCCTATACACATGGAGGCTGCATGGCTACCACTGAACTCGACCGTCATCACTTTCCAAACTGCAAACTTATGTACTGATTTACAGCTGGATGGTCAGGGAGTGCCCCGGGCTCGAACCAGTGACCCATAGAAAAGGAGACGTGAGATGTATCCACTCGGCTGCCGCACTTGGACTATGGCTCCTTACAACTGTTTCCCCTCTGTCGCCTTCATCTGCATCCCTCTCTATCTATCCATCGCCCTCTGTCACCCTCATCCCTTCACTGCCGTCTAACTCCTCCTTATCTCCTGTCTGCGTGCCTCTCATTCCTCCCGTCTATCCCGCCACTTTATCACGTCAACCTCCCATCCTCCCTCCCTTTCCTCCTGGTGGTCTTCCTCCACCCCTTCTTAATAAAGCAATCATTACATTGCGTTTGTTTACTTGTCATCCATTCCTTAGTCTCTTCGAACACCCCCATCTCCTCTCTTCTCCCAGGTCCTCTCCCTCTTTCTGTCTGTATCCTCTCTCTACCTCCCTCCATCCTTTCCTCCGGCACCTTTAATTCCATCCCCACCAACAGCCACCCCCCCCCCCCCACCCTCGCCTCCACTCCTCCAACACCTGGGCCGCCCAAATACTGTACACACAAATCGCCTACAAGGGCACACCCACATTGCCTGGTACACACACGCACGTTTGGGTACACACACAAATGCCCATTGGCACATGCATACACACTTGGGCAAACACCTTCACACACACACAAACACACACACACCCAACATATACACGACCAATACTTCACAACTTCAACAGACTATCCTAAAAACCTCATATTCAATGTACCATAACTCTACGGTCACCACCATCCACATTTCACTTACTCTTCAAGGTGCCATCTATTATGACTGACCCCTGACCTCTCACCTTCAGTAATAAGGTCAGTGAAATACACCTGTGCCCTCCATACTGATTCAACAAACGGGTTACTGAAAACTGCTCATCATTACGTGTTGTCATTTAAGAGTTACGGCTGTCCAACATTTCCATAATGTTGACCAAGGATAAACAAAATAGGTCCGGCGATCATAATAATAAACAAAGACTAAATGGAACATGAGTAGACGCCTGTGATGCGTCATATAAGTTTAAATAGATCATATATGAGGCTCACAGTATAGTATGATATATCCACCATCACTCCAAGATATTTGTGTCATGTTTTATAGTCTTTGACAACATGAATTGACTATAACTCAAAGTTGGATGGAACGAAAAGGACAAACACTGATAATTAAGAAAAAAACCCTGAAATTTCAGGTTCGTGTGTTTGATTGAGCGGTTCGCACACACATACATTATACATACATAATAATACATAATAAGGTATAATGGTCCCCCCTTTGGCCACCTTGGCGTCGAATTTGTTTAAGGTCACCAACACAACAATCACACGCTGAGTTAACAAGCTGCATGAACCAGTGCGGAACACGATCCACAAATCGAGTAACATACATACATACATACATACTACTCCTACTTTGCTGTCACTCGGAATCGAGTATGACGATCATCCAGCTTTAATACAATGATATGAGTTATTAAGGATGTCACCAATGTTGGTGAGTTCTGGGGTGACTTGAGAGGCCGATACGGGACCGGCAGGGTCATCCACAGATGTTGTATGTGTGGGGGGCTATATCTAGTGTGGGAGGGGTGGCGGCAATGTTTTTCCGGCGCTGGCGCTTGTCTGCCTCAGTGTGTAGTCGGGCTAACTCAAAAGTATTGACACCTTCTCGTGTGGTGCTCCTCCAAGAGTTATGGTGCGGAGTGATTGTCTCCCAGGTGAGGAGGTCGATTTAGCACTTTTTAGGTTCGTCACAAGACTATCCTTATACATTTTCAGTTGTACGCTAGCGTTACATTAACTATTCGTTAGGTGACTGTAAAGTTAGCTGCTATGGCAGTCTACTGTCGTCCATGCGGGTAACATGACCAGATGAGCTGGATGATGGCTGCGCGTGAGTTGATTTATGTGGTGAGGCAGGAACGCAGACTGTTACCACACATCTTGGCTCTCCATTTTCCTACTCCAGTGGTGCAAGTGTTGCAACGACTGGGGAGAGGGAGAGTTGCAATGGCCTGCCGATAGCCCAGTTTGTTGGGTTTCACCTAAGTAGCCTGTCCATCATGCATTGCCTTCGTACGCCGGTGTAGTCGTTGGGTTCCCACGGTGGTCACCTCTTCCACCTACACCGCCGTTGGGGTCTTGTTGGAGCTCTGTAAGCATGTCTGCCTGATGCGGGGCTCCACCACAGATTTTTTGTTCGGGGTTTACTCCCGTAGCCTTACACCTACCAAGGTTAATCCGAAAGGAAGCGGGGCAGTGGTTGGTAGGCGCCAGGACGTGACTACATGCCAGTGGGCCTATACGCCGTTCCTCTGGGGCCCACTGCTGCTCCGAGATCCCCTGCTGGTCCAGCCTGGACCCACGAGGCATCCAGTTACCGTGTGTTGCCACAAGGAGGCACAGCAGGAATCTTGATGGTGAAGAGGCTGTGTACTGGCAGGGGGGGACTTATGCAAGTTGCTTCCCTGTTCGCCACGAGGGCTAGCCAGCGGTGGTAGCTGAAAGCGAGAGGAAGCAAGCAGTACTTGCACCTTAACACTAACATAATGCTGCCACACTAGACGCATTACACCACCACCATCAGGCACCCGCACACACACACGCGATCAGGCACCTACACACACACACACACACACACACACACACGCACACACACATACACACACACACACACACCATCAGGCACCTACACACACACACACACACACCATCAGGCACCTACACACACACTCACCCCCCACACACACACCATCAAGCACCTACACACACACACGCACATACACAAGACAGGTCGAGTAGATAACATTCTTGAGGACCACCTGCACGTCTCCCACAAGGCCACTGGACTCACTCAGTGGAAGTATCATTATCTGGTGATGAGGAAGGTTCCAATAGACAACATGAGGTGAGTGTGTAACATGAAGTGACTGTGAGACGAGCGCTTAACACTGTACACGCTCCTCAAGGATCAAGGTTGATCACCAACACTGATCATCTCATCACTTGTGGATATATATAAATGAATGAATGAATGAATGGACAATTATAACAATAAATAACAAATTTAAAAATAATAATAAAATAATGATAATAAATATTATAAAAAGAAGAAAGACAAGTAGATGTAATATAATAATAATAATAATAATAATAATAATAATAATAATAATAATAATAATAATAATGATAATAATAATAATAATATGATAATAATATGATAATAATAATAATTAATAATAATAATATAATATAATATATGATAATAATCATAATATAATAATAAAATAATAATATCATCATATGATAATATAATAATAATAATGCATAATAATAAACATAATAATAATAATACATGCACCAGCTGTACAACACACAATAATACATGCACCAGCTGTACAACACACCACAATAATACATGCACCAGCTGTACAACACACACAATAATACATGCACCAGCTGTACAACACACACAATAATACATGCACCAGCTGTACAACACACACAATAATACATGCACCAGCTGCACAACACACACAATAATACATGCACCAGCTGTACAACACACAATAATACATGCACCAGCTGTACAACTCACAATAATACATGCACCAGCTGTACAACACACACAATAATACATGCACCAGCTGTACAACACACAATAATACATGCACCAGCTGTACAACACACACAATAATACATGCACCAGCTGTACAACACACACAATAATACATGCACCAGCTGTACAACACACAATAATACATGCACCAGCTGTACAACACACACAATAATACATGCACCAGCTGTACAACACACACAATAATACATGCACCAGCTGTACAACACACACAATAATACATGCACCAGCTGTACAACACACACAATAATACATGCACCAGCTGTACAACACACAATAATACATGCACCAGCTGTACAACTCACAATAATACATGCACCAGCTGTACAACACACACAATAATACATGCACCAGCTGTACAACACACACAATATACATGCACCAGCTGTACAACACACCCAATAATACATGCACCAGCTGTACAACACACAATAATACATGCACCAGCTGTACAACACACAATAATACATGCACCAGCTGTACAACACACAATAATACATGCTCCAGCTGTACAACACACCCAATAATACATGCACCAGCTGTACAACACACACAATAATACATGCACCAGCTGTACAACACACAATAATACTTGCACCAGCTGTACAACTCACAATAATACATGCACCAGCTGTACAACACACAATAATACATGCTCCAGCTGTACAACACACCACAATAATACATGCACCAGCTGTACAACACACACAATAATACATGCACCAGCTGTACAACACACAATAATACATGCACCAGCTGTACAACACACAATAATACATGCACCAGCTGTACAACACACAATAATACATGCACCAGCTGTACACACACACAATAATACATGCCCAGCTGTACAACACACACAATAATACATGCAACCAGCTGTACAACACACACAATAATACATGCACCAGCTGTACAACACACACAATAATACATTCACCAGCTGTACAACACACAATAATACATGCACCAGCTGTACAACACACACAAATAATACATGCACCAGCTGTACATCACACACAATAATACATTCACCCAGCTGTACAACACACACAATAATACATGCACCAGCTGTACACACACACACAATAATACATGCACCAGCTGTACAACACACACAATATAATACATTCACCACCTAGCTGCTGTACAAACACACACAATAATACATGCACCAGCTGTACAACTCACAATAATAATTTCACCAGCTGTACAACACACACAATAATACATCAACAGCTGTACAACACACAATAATACATGCACCAGCTGTACAAAACACACACAATAATACATGCTACCAGCTGTAACAACACAGCACACACAATAATACATTCACCAGCTGTACAACACACAATAATACATGCACCAGCTGTACAAAAACCACAATAATACATGCACCAGCTGTACAACACACAAATAATACATGCTCCAGACCAGCTGTACAAAACACACAATAATACATGCACCAGTGCTGTACAAAACACACAATATATCATCAATGCAGCCACAGCTGTGTTGAAAAAAACAATAAAACACCACCACACTGAAATTACAAAAAGCACTTCATCCTGGGTTTAGCAA
>CAUDMG010003282.1:0-125000 GCA_958450375.1 Homarus gammarus
GTGTGTGGATGGAGGTGTTGGGGTGTGGTGATGGAGGAGTATTGGGATGTGGTGAAGGAGTAGTATTGGGGTTTGGTGGTGGAGGAGTGTTGTGGTGTGGTGATGGAGGATTATTGGGATGTGGTGATGAAAGAGGTGTTGGAGTGTGGTGATGGAGTAGTGTTGGGGTTTGGTGATGGAAGAGGTGTCAGAGTTTGGTGATGGAGGAATGTTGGGGTGTGGTGATGGAGGGGGTGTTGGGGTGTGGTGATGGAGGAGTATTGGGGTGTGGTGATGGAGGAGTATTGGGATGTGGTGATGGAGGAGTGTTGGGGTGTGGTGATGGAGGAGTGTTGGGGTGCGGTAATGGAGGAGTGTTGGGTGTGGTGATGGAGGAGTGTTGAGGTGTGGAGATGGTGAAATGTTGGGATTGTGGAGTGTTGGGGTGTGGTGATGGAGGGGTGTTGGGGTTGTAGTGATGATGGTGTGATGGGGTGTGGTGATGGAAGAGTGTTGGGGTGTGGTGATGGAGGACTGTTGGGGTGTGGTGATGGAGGAGTGTTGTGGTGTGGTGATGGAGGGGGTGTTAGGGTGTGGCGATGGAGGAGTGTATGGGGTATGATGATGCAGTCGAGTTGGTGTGTGGTGAAGGAGGGTGTGTTTGAATGTGGTGTTGGAGGAGTGTTCTGGTGTGGTGATGGAGGGGGTGTTAGGGTGTGTTGATGGAGGAGTGTTGTTGTGTGGTGATGTAGGGTGTGTTAGAATGTGGTGTTGGAGGAGTGTTGTTGTGTGGTGATGGAAGAGTGTAGGGGTGTGGTGATGGAGGAGTGTTGGTGTGTGGTGATGGAGGGTGTGTTAGGATGTGGTGATGGAGGAGTGTTGGGGTGTGGTGATGGAGGAGTGTTGGGGTGTGGTGATGGAGGAGTATTGGGATGTGGTGACGGAGTAGTGTTGGGGTTTGGTGGTGGAGGAGTGTTGTGGTGTGGTGATGGAGGATTATTGGGATGTGGTGATGAAAGAGGTGTTGGAGTGTGGTGATGGAGTAGTGTTGGGGTTTGGTGATGGAGGAGTGTTGGGGTGTGGTGATGGAGGAGTGTTGGTGTGTGGTGATGAAGGGTGTGTTAGGATGTGGTGATGGAGGAGTGTTGTGGTGTGGTGATGGAGGGGGTGTTAGGGTGTGTTGATGGAGTCGTGTTGGTGTGTGGTGATGGAGGAGTGTAGGGGTGTGGTGATTGAGGAGTGTTGGAGTGTGGTGATTGATGGGTGTTGGGGTGTGGTGATGAAGGTGTGTTGGGGTGTGCTGATGAAGGAGTGTTGGGGTGTGGTGATGGAGGGGGTGTTGGGATGTGGTGATGGCGTGGATGTTGGGGTGTGGTGATGGAGGAATGTTGGGGTGTGGTGATGGAGGAGTGTTGGGTGTGGTGATGGAGGGGGTGTTGGGGTGTGGTGATGGAGAGGTGTTGGGGTGTGGTGATGGAGGAGTTTTGAGATGGAGGAGTGTTGGGATGTCGTGGTTGATAGGTGTTGGGGTGTGGTGATGGAGGGGTGTTGGGATGTGGTGATGGAGGAGTGTTGGGGTGTGGTGATGGAGGGGTTTTGGGTTGTGGTGATGGAGGAGTGTTGGGGTGTGGTGATGGAGGAGTGTTGGGGTGTGGTGATGGAGGAGTGTTGGGGTGTGGTGATGGAGGAGTGTTGGGGTGTGGTGATGGAGGAGTCTTGGGGTGTGGTGATGGAGGAGTGCTGGGGTGTGGTGATGGAAGTGTGTTGGGATGGAGGTTTGTTGGGGAGTGGTGATGGAGGAGTGTTAGGGTGTGTTGATGGAGGAGTGTTGGGGTGTGGTGATGGAGGAGTGTTGGTGTGTGGTGATGAAGGGTGTGTTAGGATGTGGTGATGGAGGAGTGTTGTGGTGTGGTGATAGAGGGGATGTTTGGTTGTGGTGATGGAGTGGGTGTTGGGGTGTGGTGATTGAGTAGTGTTGGGGTGTGGTGATGGAGGAGTGTTGGGGTTTGGTGATGGAGGAGTGTTGGGGTGTGGTGATGGAGGAGTATTGGGATGTGGTGATGGAGGGGGTGTTGGGGTGTGGTGATGGAGGAGTGTTGGGTGTGGTGATGGAGGAGTGTTGGGGATTGGTGATGGAGGAGTGTTGGGGTGTGGTGATGGAGGGGTGTTGGGGTGTGGTGTGGAGGAGTATTGGGATGTGGTGATGGAGGGGTGTTGGGATGTGGTGATGGAGTAGTGTTGGGGTGTGGTGATGGAGTAGTGTTGGGGTTTGGTGATGGAGGAGTGTTGGGGTGTGGTGATGGAGGAGTGTTGGGGTGTGGTGATGGAGGGGGTGTTGGGGTGTGGTGATTGAGTAGTGTTGGGGTGTGGTGATGGAAGAGGTGTCAGAGTTTGGTGATGGAGGAGTGTTGGGGTGTGGTGATGGAGGGGGTGTTGGGGTGTGGTGATGGAGGAGTATTGGGATGTGGTGATGGAGGGGGTGTTGGGGTGTGGTGATTGAGTAGTGTTGGGGTGTGGTGATGGAGTAGTGTTGGGGTTTGGTGATGGAGGAGTGTTGGGGTGTGGTGATGGAGGAGTATTGGGATGTGGTGATGGAGGGGGTGTTGGGGTGTGGTGATTGAGTAGTGTTGGGGTGTGGTGATGGAAGAGGTGTCAGAGTTTGGTGATGGAGGAGTGTTAGGGTGTGGTGATGGAGGGGGTGTTGGAGTGTGGTAATGGAGGAGTATTGGGATGTGGTGATGGAGGGGGTGTTGGGGTGTGGTGATTGAGTAGTGTTGGGGTGTGGTGATGGAGTAGTGTTGGGGTTTGGTGATGGAGGAGTGTTGGGGTGTGGTGATGGAGGAGTGTTGGGGTGTGGTGATGGAGGAGTGTTGGGGTGTGGTGATGGAGGAGTATTGGGATGTGGTGATGAAGGGGGTGTTGGGGTGTGGTGATGGAGGAGTGTTGGGGTGTGGTAATGGAGGGGGTGTTGGGGTGTGGTGTTGGGGTGTTGTGATGGAGGGGGTGTTAGGGTGTAGTGATGGAAGAGTTGTTGGGGTGTGGTGATGGAGTTGTGTTGGTGTGTGGTGATGGAGGGTGTGTTAGAATGTGGTGATGGAGGAGAGTTGGAATTGAGGAGTTTTGGGGTGTGGTGATGGAGGAGTGTTGGGGTGCGGTAATGGAGGAGTGTTGGGGTGTGGTGATGGAGGAGTGTTGGGGTTGTAGTGATGATGGTGTGATGGGGTGTGGTGATGGAAGAGTGTTGGGGTGTGGTGATGGAGGACTGTTGGGGTGTGGTGATGGAGTAGGTTGGTGTGGGTTGTGAATGTTGGGATGGAGGAGTGTTGGGGTGTGGTGATGGAGGGGTGTTGGGGTTGGTGTGATGAGGGTGTTGGGGTGTGGTGATGGAAGAGTGTTGGGGTGTGGTGATGGAGGACTGTTGCGGTGTGGTGATGGAGGAGTGTTGTGGTGTGGTGATGGAGGGGGTGTTAGGGTGTGGCGATGGAGGAGTGTAGGGGGTATGGTGATGGAATCGTGTTGGTGTGTGGTGAAGGAGGGTGTGTTAGGATGTGGTGTTGGAGGAGTGTTGTGGTGTGGTGATGGAGGGGGTGTTAGGGTGTGTTGATGGAGGAGTGTTGTTGTGTGGTGATGTAGGGTGTGTTAGGATGTGGTGTTGGAGGAGTATTGTTGTGTGGTGATGGAAGAGTGTAGGGGTGTGGTGATGGAGGAGTGTAGGGGTGTGGTGATGGAGGAGTGTTGGTGTGTGGTGATGAAGGGTGTGTTAGGATGTGGTGATGGAGGAGTGTTGTTGTGTGGTGATGGAGGGGATGTTAGGGTGTGGTGATGGAGTGGGTGTTAGGGTGTGGTGATGGAAGAGGTGTCGGAGTTTGGTGATGGAGGAGTGTTGGGGTTTTGTGATGGAGGAGTGTTGGGGTTTGGCGATGGAGGAGTGTTGCGGTGTGGTGATGGAGTGGATGTTGGGGTGTGGTGATGGAGGAATGTTGGGGTGTGATGGTTGAGGAATGTTGGGGTGTTTTGATGGAGTTGGTGTTGGGGTGTGGTGATGGAGTGGTGTTGGGGTGTGGTGATGGAGGAGTGTTGGGGTGTGGTGATGGAGGAGTGTTGGGGTGTGGTGATGGAGGAGTGTTGGGGTGTCGTGGTTGATAGGTGTTGGGGTGTGGTGATGGAGGGGTGTTGGGATGTGGTAATGGAGGAGTGTTGGGGTGTGGTGATGGAGGAGTGTTGGGGTGTGATGATGGAGAAATGTTGGGATTGAGGAGTGTTGAGGTGTGGTGATGGGGGGTGTTGGGGTGTAGTGATGGATGAATGTTGGGGTGTGGTGATGGAGGAGTGTTGGGGTGTGGTGATGGAGGGTGTGTTAGGATGTGATGATGGAGGAGTGTTAGGGTGTGTTGATGGAGGAGTGTTGGGGTGTGGTGATGGAGGAGTGTTGGTGTGTGGTGATGAAGGGTGTTTTAGGATGTGGTGATGGAGGAGTGTTGTGGTGTGGTGTTGGAGGGGGTGTTAGGGTGTGTTGATGGAGGAGTGTTGGTGTGTGGTGATGGAGGAGTGTAGGGGTGTGGTGATGGAGTCGTGTTGGTGTGTGGTGATGGAGGGTGTGTTAGGGTGTGGTGATGGAGGAGTGTTGTGGTGTGGTGATGGAAGGGGTGTTAGGGTGTGTTGGTGGAGGAGTGTTGGGGTGTGGTGATGGAGGAGTGTTGGTGTATGGTGATGATGGCTGTTTTAGGATGTGGTGATGGAGGAGTGTTGTGGTGTGGTGATGGAGGGGGTGTTAGGGTGTGGTGATGAAGTGGATGTTGGAGTGTGGTGAATGAGTAGTGTTGGGGTGTGGTGATGGAAGAGTGTTGGGATGGAGGAGTTTTGGGGAGTGGTGATGGAGGAATGTTGCGCTGTGGTAATGGAGGATGTGTTAGGGTGTGTTGATGGAGGAGTGTAGGGGTATGGTGACGGAGTCGTTTTGGTGTGTGGTGATGGGGGGTGTGCTAGGATGTGGTGATGGAGGAGTGTTGTGGTGTGGTGATGGAAGGTGATGTTAGGTTGTGTTGATGGAGGAGTTTTGTTGTGTGGTGATGGAGGAGTGTAGGGGTGTGGTGATGGAGGAGTGTTGGTGTGTGGTGATGGAGGGTGTGTTGGGATGTGGTGATGGAGGAGTGTTGATTGTGTGGTGATGGAGGGGATGTTTGAGTGTGGTGATGGAGTGGGTGTTAGGGTGTGGTGATGGAAGAGGTGTCGGAGTTTGGTGATGGAGGAGTGTTGGGGTTTTGTGATGGAGGAGTGTTGGGGTTTGGCGAAGGAGGAGTGTTGCGGTGTGGTGATGGAGGGAGTGTTGAGGTGTGGTATTGGAGGAGTGTTGGGGTTTGGTGATGGAGGAGTGTTGGGATGTGGTGATGGAAGAGGTGTTGGGGTGTGGTGATGGAGGAGTATTGGGATGTGGTGATGGAGTAGTGTTGGGGTTTGGTGATGGAGGAGTGTTAGGGTTTGGTGATGGAGGAGTGTTGGGGTGTGGTGATGGAGGAGTTTTTGGGTGTGGTGATGGAGGAGTGTTGTGGTGTGGTGATGGAGAAGTGTTGGGGTGTGGTGATGGAGTAGTGTTGGTGTGTGGAGATGGTGAAATGTTGGGATTGAGGAGTGTTGGGGTGTGGTAATGGAGGAGTGTTAGGGTGTGGTGATGGAAGAGTGTTGGGGTGTGGTGATGGAGGAGTATTGGAATGTGGTGATGGAGGAGTGTTGGGATGTGGTGATGGAAGAGGTGTTGGGGTGTGGTGATGGAGTAGTGTTGGTGTGTGGAGATGGTGAAATGTTGGGATTGAGGAGTGTTGGGGTGTGGTGATGGAGGGGTGTTGGGGTGTAGTGATGATGGTGTGTTGGGGTGTGGTGATGGAAGAGTGTTGGGGTGTGGTGATGGAGGACTGTTGGGGTGTGGTGATGGAGGAGTGTTGTGGTGTGGTGATGAAGGAGTGTAGGGGTGTGGTGATGGAGGAGTGTTGGTGTGTGGTGACGGAGGGGGTGTTAGGGTGTGTTGATGGAGGAGTGTTGTTATGTGGTGATGGAGGAGTGTAGGGGTGTGGTGATGGAGGAGTGTTGGTGTGTGGTGATGGAGGGTGTGTTAGGATGTGGTGATGGAGGAGTGTTGTTGTGTGGTGATGGAGGGGATGTTAGGGTGTGGTGATGGAGTGGGTGTTAGGGTGTGGTGATGGAAGAGGTGTCGGAGTTTGTTGATGGAGGAGTGTTGGGGTTTTGTGATGGAGGAGTGTTGGGGTTTGGCGATGAAGGAGTGTTGCTGTGTGGTGATGGAGGGGGTGTTGAGGTGTAGTATTGGAAGAGTGTTGGGGTTTGGTGATGGAGGAGTGTTGGGATGTGGTGATGGAAGAGGTGATGGGGTGTGGTGATGGAGGAGTATTGGGATGTGGTGATGGAGTAGTGTTGGGGTTTGGTGATGGAGGAGTGTTGGGGTTTGTTGATGGAGGAGTTTTTGGGTGTGGTGATGGAGGAGTTTTTGGGTGTGGTGATGGAGGAGTGTTGTGGTGTGGTGATGGAGAAGTGTTGGGGTGTGATGATGGATGAGTGTTGGGGTGTGGTGATGGAGGAGTGTTTTGGTGTGGTGATGGAGGAGTGTTGGGGTGTGGTGATGGAGGAGTGTTGGGGTGTGGTGATGGAGGAGTGTTGGGGTGTGGTGATGGAGGAGTTTTTGGGTGTGGTGATGGAGGAGTGTTGTGGTGTGGTGATGGAGTTGTGTTGGTGTGTGGTGATGGAGGAGTGTTGTGGTGTGGTGATGGAGGAGTGTTGTGGTGTGGTGATGGGGGAGTGTAGGGGTGTGGTGATGGAGTCGTGTTGGTGTGTGGTGATGGAGGGTGTGTTAGGATGTGGTGATGGAGGAGTGTTGTGGTGTGGTGATGGAGGGGGTGTTAGGGTGTGTAGATTGTGAAATGTTGGGATTGAGGAGTGTTAGGGTGTGGTGATGGAGGGGTGTTGGGGTGTGGTAATGGAGAAGTGTTGGGGTGTAGTGATGGAGGAGTGTTGGGGTGTGGTGATGGATGAGTGTTGGGGTGTGGTGATGGAGGAGTGTTTTGGTGTGGTGATGGAAGAGTGTTGGGGTGTGGTGATGGAGGAGTGTTGGGGTGTGTTGATGGAGGAGTTTTTGGGTGTGGTGATGGAGGAGTGTTGTGGTGTGGTGATGGTGGGGATGTTTGGGTGTGGTGATGGAGTTGTGTTGGTGTGTGGTGATGGAGGAGTGTTGTGGTGTGGTGATGGGGGAGTGTAGGGGTATGGTGATGGAGTCGTGTTGGTGTGTGGTGATGGAGGGTGTGTTAGGATGTGGTGATGGAGGAGTGTTGTGGTGTGGTGATGGAGGGGG
The DNA here is from genome assembly GCA_958450375.1 of Homarus gammarus. Taxonomy (NCBI): domain Eukaryota; kingdom Metazoa; phylum Arthropoda; class Malacostraca; order Decapoda; family Nephropidae; genus Homarus; species Homarus gammarus. The sequence goes on from CAUDMG010003282.1 coordinate 7,334, forward strand.
TGTTAGGGTGTGGTGATGGAGTGGGTGTTGGGGTGTGGTAATGGAGGAGTGTTGGGGTGTGGTGATGGAGGAGTATTGGGATGTGGTGATGGAGGAGTATTGGGATGTGGTGATGGAGGAGTATTGGGATGTGGTGATGGAGGGGGTGTTGGGGTGTGGTGATGGAGGAGTGTTGGGGTGTGGTAATGGAGGAGTGTTGGGGTGTGGTGATGGAGGAGTATTGGGATGTGGTGATGGAGGAGTATTGGGATGTGGTGATGGAGGAGTATTGGGATGTGGTGATGGAGGGGGTGTTGGGGTATGGTGATGGAGGGGGTATTGGGGTGTGGTGATGGAGGAGTGTTGGGGTGTGGTGATGGAGGAGTGTTGGGGTGTGGTGATGGAGAAGTGTTGGGGTTTGGTGATGGAGGGGGTGGTAGGGTGTGGTGTTGGAAGAGGTGTTGGGGTGTGGTGATGTAGTTGTGTTGGTGTGTGGTGATGGAGGGTGTGTTAGGGTGTGGTGATGGAGGAGTGTTGGGATGGAGGAGTTTTGGGGTGTGGTAATGGAGGAGTGTTGGGGTGTGGTGATGGAGTAGTGTTGGGGTGTGGTGATGGAGTAGTGTTGGGGTGTGGAGATGGTGAAATGTTGGGACTGAGGAGTGTTGGGGTGTGGTGATGGAGTAGTGTTGGGGTGTGGAGATGGTGAAATGTTGGGATATAGGATTGTTGGGGAGTGGTAATGGAGGAATGTTCTGCTGTGGTATAGGAAGAGTGTTAGGGTGTGTTGATGGAAGTGTGTTGGGGTGTGGTGATGGAGGAGTGTTGTGGTGTTGTGATGGAGGAGGTGTTAGGGTGTGGTGATGGAATTGGGTTGGTGTGTGGTGATGGAGGGTGTGTTAGGATGTGGTGATGGAGGAGTGTTGTGGTGTGGTGATGGAGGAATATTGGGATGTGGTAATGGAAGAGTGTTGGGGTGTGGTGATGGAGGAGTGTTGGGGGGTGGTGATGGAGGACTTTTGGGGTGTTGTGGTGGAGGAGTGTTGTGGTGTGGTGATGGAGGGGGTGTTTGGGTGTGGCGATGGAGGTGTGTTGGTGTGTAGTGATAAAGGATGTGTTAGGATGTGTTGATGGAAGAGTGTTGGGGTGTGGTGATGGAGGAGTGTTGTGGTGTGGTGATGGAGGAGTGTAGGGGTATGGTGATGGAGTCGTGTTGGTGTGTGGTGATGGAGGGTGTGTTAGGAAGTGGTGATGGAGGAGTCTTGTGGTGTGGTGATGCAGGGGATGTTAGGGTGTGTTGATGGAGGAGTGTTGTTGCGTGGTGATGGAGGAGTGTAGGGGTGTGGTGATGGAGGAGTGTTGTTGTGTGGTGATGGAGGGGATGTTAGGGTGTGGTGATGGAGGAGTGTTGTTGTGTGGTGATGGAGGGGATGTTAGGGTGTGGTGATGGAAGAGGTGTCGGAGTTTGGTGATGGAGGAGTGTTGGGGTTTTGTGATGGAGGAGTGTTGGGGTTTGGCGATGAAGGAGTGTTGCGGTGTGGTGATGGAGGGGGTGTTGAGGTGTGGTATTGGAAGAGTCTTGGGGTTTGGTGATGGAGGAGTGTTGGGATGTGGTGATGGAAGAGGTGATGGGGTGTGGTGATGGAGGAGTATTGGGATGTGGTGATGGAGTAGTGTTGGGGTTTGGTGATGGAGAAGTATTAGGGTGTGGTGATGGAGGAGTGTTGGGGTGTGGTGAAGGAGGAGTATTGGGATGTGGTGCTGGAGGAATATTGGGATGTGGTGATGGAAGAGGTGTTGGGGTGTGGTGATGGAGGACTATTGGGATGTGGTGATGGAGTAGTGTTGGGGTGTGGTGATGGAGGGGTGTTAGGATGTGGTGATGGAGGGAGTGTTGGGGTGTGGTGATGGAGGAGTGTTGGGGTGTGGTGATGGAGGAATGTTGTGGTGTGGTAATGGAGCATTGTTGGGGTGTGTTAATGGAGTAGTGTTGGGATGGAGGAGTGTTGGCTTGTGGTGATAGAGGGGCTGTTGGGGTGAGGTGATGCAGTAGTCTTGGTGTGTAGTGATGGAGGGGTGTGTGGATGTGGTGATGGAGGGGGTGTTGGGATGTGGTGATGGGGGGAGTGTTGGGGTGTGGTGATGAAGAAGTGTTGGGGTGTGATGATGGAGGGGGTCTTAGGATAAAATAGTACAACCTTCGGCCCTATAAATATAGAATTTAAGGAGGTTCGAGGAGAGAGGGAGGAGGGAGACGAAGGGAGGTTGGAAGGAGAGTAGAGCGGAGGTAGGAGGGATGGACGGAGGTATGGAGGAGAGAAATGGAATTAAGGGTGGAGAGAGGCAAAGAAAATGAAGCGAAATAGGGGGGAAGGAGGCAAGGAAAGAGGGAAATGAAGGAGTAGAGGAGCGAAGAGAGAAATGAGGGGGGGGGGGGAGATGGATGGGGTTCAGGGAGGGAAAAGAGGGGTTATAAAAATGTGGAAGGAGAATGAAGAAAAATGAGAAGTGGGAATTCTGATAACGAAAGAGACAAAACGTATAAGAGGGAGAGTCAGAAGGCGGGAGGAAGGAGAGATAAGTGAGAAGAGGTAATGAAAAGATGTGGGGAGGCAGTGTAAGAGTGGAGGAAGGAGGAGGGGAGGTAGTGTAGGGATGGAGGAGGGAAGACTGGGAGGTAGTGTAGGGATAGAGGAGGGAGGAGGAGGAGTTAGCGTAGGGAAGGAGGAGGGAGGGTCAAACACACCCATGATTAGGATGTTCTGCACCCAGGCTGCTTTCAAACAATACTCGAAAAATGCTTACGCCACCACAATCTGCCCATCCCAGAACTGTTCAGGGCAACATCCTCAACCTCGGAGGAGACAACATTAGTCTTTGGTGTGGGTGCACAAGTACCCACACCAGAGATGATACCTGTCTCTCAGATTCCAAGCGATCTATCAGGTAAAGACCTGAAACTATGCATCTACAAACCAGACCACATCAACGAGGACTGTACACGTGATGAAGTCGCTAAAGGAGTAATTGATCACAAGATGAAATGGAAGTACCACCACTCCACTTTCGAGGCGGACATCCACGAGGCCATTAAACAAAAAACAGGTCGATTTAACAAACTGCATCAAAAAGTCATCCGATCCGATGATCAAAAGATTGAAGAATGGGCGCACAGAGAACAAATTACGAAACCTACGGATCCCCCAAAAACCAAGGACAAAAAACAATAGAATCGCTACGTAAGGTAGTGAAAATAATGCAACATAACGCCCTCCACTGGAGAATTAATAAATTCAGTTTGTCCAACCAATACGACCAAGTTGACGCAGATATTATATTCATAAACTCACACGCCCAAAAGGCGTCTGAGGAAAATAAAATAGTTGGTTACAGGATCCATAAGTCCAATCCATCAGAGGAGCCAAATGACGGGGTGTCCATCGCCATAAAACGAGATGTCCACCACAGAATCATAGACGACTTCACCTCTGAAACTCTTGCTGTTTAAATCGACTTGACCACAGGACCAATCATAATAGCCACAACCTACTTCCCACCACGCAGGGATTACCTGCCTTACGGGGACTTCCACAGACTCCTATCATACCTCCACCCAACCTACATCACTAGGGACATGAACGCCAGACATCCTCTACTAGATGGTAAGAGGACAACTAACAATGTTGGAAGAGGCCTCGCTGGCTTCATAACAGACAAAAAAGTCCAGCTAATAGGCCCGGACTTCATCACGTTCTACAGTAGGAACTCAGCCACTATTCCAGACATAGCAATAACAAACGGCAGATGCTTCCACAACTATCTCTTTGAACGAGGCCCTGTAACCTCCAGCGACCACCTACCTATAATCATGACCATCTCAGCAACACCAATAACTATACCAGGTCCACCACGGAGGATCGCCAAGCAGACCGACTGGGAACTATTCAACGAAAGAGCTACAGCCAAACTTGAGGCCAAGGACATGACAATCCTGCAGACCATAGACAATCAGCCGGTGAACAAAATAGACAAAGAAATCAACACATGGTGTTAAGCCATAGGAACAGCCTACCAGGAGGCCACGCCTCTTAAACGCAACAAAACTCATAGTCCTCACAAACCAATTCCAACTGCTACAACAGAGAGCCGAGATCCATAGTTGGGACATCGTAAGCTACAATACATACAGAAGAATACGGGGGGGAAATAAAAACAAGATCTCTGGAACAAAACGACCTTAAATGGGCCGAAATAGTTTAACAACTCCACATACATATAGCGATCGTGGAGAGTTCTGGCGTCGAGTTAAGAAACTGAACTGTTGCAGCCGTAACGAGTCATCATATATAACTGACCACGCAGGAAGTAAAATATATGACGACCAAGACAAAGAACCCATATTCAGGGACATATAGAGGAATATCTTCCGAATCACAAATGAAGAGAGCAAGGGATTTGATGGTACCCACGAGGAGCTCGTCCTTGATGAACTCCGGGGCCAGACACACCGCACTCAGCCTTCCCTTGAAATCATATGGGAGGATCTGAGAGTGGACAGCCCACTGTCCAAACCAATCACCTCGGAAGAACTCAACACAGCCATCTCCAATACCAAAAATAAAGGCCCTGGCTATTCAGGCATCACCGAGGAGATCCCCAGCCACATAAGCAACCCGGCCATGGAGAGACTGAGAACCACAATAAACGCTTGCCTGGCCTTGGGTTACTTCCCAATTATATTCAAAGAGGCCATTATTACCCTAACACCAAAACAAGGAAAGAACCCCGCCGTCCCACTAAACTACAGACCGATCTCCCTCCTCGAAGTACCTAGAAAAATCCCAGAAAAAAATCATCAATAACCGTCTGAGAAATCACCTGGAAATAACCAACAGAGTCAACTGCAGACAATTCGGGTTCAGGAAAGGGAAGTCCACCACAACAGCGAGAGCCCTGGCATGTGAAAACATAGCCAGAGCCGCGGCGAGTGGAAGACAATGTAATCTAACTCTCCGGGATGTAGCAAAGGCATTTGACAAAGTCTGGCATGACAGTCTAAGATATAAGATCCTCCAACTCGAACTTCCCACCAACATTGAAAAGCTGCTTTGCAACTTTCTTGATGGCAGAAATTCCAAACTGAGGGTAGGACTACACACAGGAGAGAACTTCCCACTCATGAGCGGAGTCCCTCAGGGGAGCGTCCTCTCTCCCACCTTATATATTATCTACGCAAGTGACACCCCGCCTCCCACTAGAATAGGTAACGAAGATATTATGTATGCAGATGACATCATTCAAATAACAACACATCGCGAGCGTTACAGGTCGACAACACCAGGTGGGAATTAGAAAGGGTAAATAATTACGAAAAACAATGGAAAATCCAACCAGTCTTCCGAAATTCACAGTGATACCCTTATGCAGAAGGAAAAACCCATCCATTAGTAAACAATAATGCCCAGATAGAATACAAAAGCAGTGGCACCCTCCTGGGCCTGCATATATCCACAACAGGTTACTCCCATCATGTCCAAACCAGGAAAGAAAAAGCAAGAAGAGAGCTGCGAAAACTATACCGCTTTAAAGCGCTTCCTAAGAAAATAAAACTCCGTCTGGTGACATCATTTATCATACCGATATTAACTTACCCAGCACTCCCTGTTCATACTATGAGCACCACTCAAATATTAAAATTACAGGTGGTTCAAAATGAAGCCCCAAGATTCGTCACAGGTGAAAGATACCCCTTCACCAGGACCACAGCCGTGAACCGGCTGGTTAATTCAAAGTTAACCAGGTTAGTACATTTATATTATATTGGGCTTTAGTAACGGAACCCAATTGAAGTTTCTTCTTTTATTAAAAAATATTGGTTGTATAATTCCTGAGTGTAGATCAACCGTAACTTCCACTATTTATGAGTGTAAAGAAAAAGGACGGCGGCTATGTATATAGACCATGAATCAACATCCGTTCGATGTAAGATTGTGAGCGAGCTGACACAAGTGCTGACAAACAGTCAAATGAGCTGCACCCCTTAAGGAAGCTACCACTCATGTGATCTGGACATGACAACTCATAGCCAGTGGAAAGTTACAGGGGTGGAATTTGAATATAAATCAAATCTAAATAACCCATTTATATAATACTTCTGTTGATGAGACAGGGGCCATTACATCGCTCGATCACCTACCAGTCGAGCTCCATGAGGAGCTAAATAAACTCACAGAGTACAGTACATCCTACAAAACCCTAACCATGTTATAAACATACGTGTAGACACTAAGCTGGGGACTCTACAACCGTAGGGGTTTTAGCAACTACAGGGGTCCTATACTTAAGAGTCATACCGGTTAGAATGTTATGGACAATTTTCATCTTGGATGATACTGACTTATAATTACAAAAAAGAAACATTACTGCCAAAATTAACATAATTGTGGGAATTGTGAGACCTGGTATAGCAAATTCACGTGATAAATAAAAGGGCAAATTCGTATTTAAATCAACAAATTTGGTCTCTTTCAAGAATGCAATTACCTTCAATTTCTCTGAAACAATCTGAAGATCCTTTACAGTAAAGTTCAGGACACATTGGAATTAAAGCAGACTTCGAGATTTAAATTTAAGGCAAAATGCTGATGAGTAGGCAAGGTCAGTAATGAACTACAAGTGACTTCACAGTAATCTGGAGCCTTGTAATTACCTTTCACAACTAGCTGTTTTCCACCATCGTGGCATTTTAAAATAACAGTAGCATCACTTGAAAAGAATAAGTACTGCACATTATGGAAATGCGCCTGAAACACAGTTTTGACACTAACTGGCCTATAGCTGCATTGCGCAAGTGCTGTGGGTACATTAGTTTGTATGACTGCCAATTCACATATTCCTTCTGCAACAGGAATACACGCGAACATATAGGCCGGACATATGTGTAGGTGTAGATATGACGACTTACACAGCGACAGTACCTCAGGATCATCTAATGCCAATAAAGAATATTCCTCATCTACAAGTAAAAGTTATTTAGGCCTCTCCAGAGTATACAGTGTGTAATTAACGAACCAGGGGAAGGGTTCTAAATGCCATGCATTAAACTGATGTTGCCCTCGCATAGGGATGTGGATAAGAATAGCATATTCTACCACATTATAATTAAAAATAGGAGTTAATGTAAAGGCCTGGGACTTAGGGATAGAAATCTCTTACCAGGCTAATCAGGATCTTAATAAAGGAAAGTCAAGGACCATGGTTTTCAGAGGAATAACAAACAACTGTTTGAGATTGGCATCTCTTTACTATAAAAATATAACACAAAACTCTGACACCACTCAACGAACATCAAATAATTACGGGAGTCAAACAATTAAAGGAAGCAAACACTTAAAGGAATCAAACAAATAATGGGAGTCAGCAATTAATGGATTCAAACAATTAAATGGAGTCAACAATTGATAGAATCGAACAATACAGGGGAGTCAGCAATTAATGGAATCAAACAATTATAGAATCAAACCATGAACAAATATTTCCTACGGCAGTGGCCCTGGGGGAAGGTTCTGGAACACGGTGATGCACACTCAGGGTAACGAAACGTCCACTTCGACTCCACACTCAGCGACGTCTTGAAAAGGCAGGAGAACACCGGGGCACCGACGGAATGTGATGAACTGATGGTCGTGGTATGCGGTAGTGGTAGATGACCAGAGAGTTGGCAGTTGATAGGTGGTCTGGGAACACAGCCCACGAGTCCAGGACCTATGATGAGATCACAGCCAGAATTTGACGGACAGCAGGGTAGCTAGATACTGACGGTATGGCGGCTGGGTTGAATCTGCCGGTGGCGGAGATAGTCCCTGCCGTTCTCACCTCCGTCCAACCACCCCAAGTGTCGTCTGCACCAGCAAACGAGCGAGTTAGCAGCGGTAACCAGCCGGAGGATCGTTTCCACCCTTACAGTTAAGTTATACTTCAACTTGGCAATTTGTAATGCATCAAGAAGCGTCTGTGCAGGCACAAGCTTTGCGTCCACACGCCCTATCCATGCATCTACTATGCTGTCAATTAGTTCGTTTTTATTGATAACAATATTCTGAATCCAAGTTTCCGCAGCATGCAAATATTCCGAGAAATAAAGGAGCCACTCTAATGTCGGGGATTGACTTTTTTAACTTATAAACAACCCTCGATATATGGAATGTTTGATATATAACACGATTCTGCTGAGATACAGCTTGATCGACAATGTTCGTGCGGTCCCCCAATTTAGCTACATCGTCGGCCGTTGCCGTGCCAAACAGAGTGCTTTGAATAAGACCCACAAAATTAAATAAACCCCTTTTTCGTCGTGCTTGAGAACGCACTTCTTTTACAAGATCAACGTCAGACGCTGGTATTCTTTTTCCATCAACGACGAGAAGCTTGTGAAGGTTCATGAGACGAAAGTGTTGAAGGTCAATAGTTTGTGTAACCATCGTCGATACATTAGGAGCTGAACTGAGATCATGGAGGATGTCTAATGCTGATTGTAGTTGCGCGTCGACGGTTTCCATCTGATGGGGAAGCTGGAGCAGTCCATGTAACTCATACTTGATGTTCACCGCGTCCTCCACTATGAGAACGCGCCCAAGTGGGGCAACGAGCGCACCCAAACAGGGTTCGGCGTGTCCGTAAGCACATCATAAGGTAGACGTTTATCTGTACCATATACAATGTAGTCGGGTGATTTGCCCGTAGAGCTATTGATCGACCCATTAATAGACGCTGCAACCTGCGGTAACCAATCTTCCCATGTGTATTGCAACTCACACACAATCGGACGAAGTATCTCCAGGATCTTGCGATTGGTTCTCTCAACAAGGCCATTAGCCTGTGGATGATAAGCTGTTAAAAAATTTTGCTTTATTCCATATTGCGTACATATTTGTGCTACTAGCTGATTCTTGAACTCTGTCCCATTGTCTGAGAGAAGAACCTTCGGCGTTGTATATGGACATATAAGATTCATCACTAATGCATAGGCCACAGACTCGGCTGTTTTATCCTTTAGTGGGACCAAAACCACGAATCTAGAAAAATGATCCACACACACTAAGACGTACGAGGATCCCTAATGACTCCTCGGAAGTTGCAACAAGTCAATAGCGACTGTGTCAAACGGACAGTCTGGTGTAGGGTATTGTAGAATCGGGGCCGGTGATCCTGTAGAACCTTTATGTTGAGCACACGCCAAACAATTAGCTATGTGTAATCCTATGTCTTTCTTCATTGTGTTCCAGATACACTTCTTTCTTAATTCCGCCAAGCATTTGTCACGTCCCTGGTGACTTGCCTGTGGAACATCATGGAACAACGTTATAATCGTTTCACACAACGTGTCAGGTACGATTATTTGAGAAACAGTACCCTCACGCGTCTTTTTCGACCTATGGAGTATGTTATGTCATAATTGTAACTGACTTTAGGAAAGAATTAATTTCGGGAGTTGAACACCCTTTCCCGATTCTAGAGCAAAAATGACTGCTGACCATAACGGGTTGCGTCGTTGCTCATCCTCCAGTTGTGAAAGAGTGAACGTTGATACAGGCGTCACTGGTGCTATATTTCTTGACAAAGCGTCGGCGACAACATTCGCCCTTCCCGGTAAATACCTAAACTCAGGGTCAAATTCCTGAATTGTCAGATACCAGCGTGCCAATCTGCCTGATAAGTTTCTGTAATGGAAAAGTTCAGTCACTGCCGCATGATCCGTAAAGATAAGTTTATCTTATATCCAAAGATAATGTCCTTGAACTTCTTTAGTGCCCACACAACAGCTAACGTTTCCCAATGGGACACCAAATAACGTGTTTCAGCATCAATAAGTTTACGACTTGCAAAAGCTATCACTCTAAATTTTCCACGCAAATCCTCTTGCATGAGTACGGCTCCGATCCCTTGTCCAGAAGCGTTAGTACAGAGGGTGAAAGGTAGTGTAGTCAGGGAATGCTGGAACAGGGACATTGGTAAGCGCTATCTTCAATGCCGCAAAACTATTTTCGTGTTCCGCATCCCATACAAACATTGCATCTTTCTTAAGCAACCTTGTAAGGGGTGATGCCAATCTTGCATAGTACTTAATAAAAGAACGATAATATCCAGATAAACCAAGAAAACTACGCACTTGATCAACCGATGTAGGACGCGGGAACTGAGATACAGCTTTCACTTTATCATCCACTGTATGTATGCCCTCACCGTCAACTACATGACCAAGGAAATGGATTCTGGATTTTAAAAACTCACATTTTGAAGTTTAATCTTAAGACCTGCTGTGGAAAGCTTTTCCAACACTTCACGCAGTTTAATCAGGTGGGTATCAACGTCCTTACTGGCAACTATTAGTTCATCCAAATAAGCGCAGACTGTGGTACCAATCAAAACCTTGCAAACAGGGTGTTGATCATTCTTTGAACTGTTAGTGGGGCATTCCTGAGACCAAAAGGCATCCGGAGGAACTCAAAGTGGCCCAGGGGCGTACTAAATGCCGTGACCTCTCTGCCAATACCTACTAAGCAAATCCTTACCTAAGGACTGCAATATGTCACTCAAAACAGGCATAGGGTACCTATCTAGGATCGTACATTCATTAACGCACCTGAAATCAATAACAGGTCGCCAACCACCATCCTTTTTCGGGACGAGGAATAAAGGCCTATTAAAAGGAGACTTAGAATGTGTAATAACATTCTCATCCAACACATTTTGCACCATATCCTGAACTATAGCGCGCTGGCTATGAGGTAGTCTGTAAGCTGGTACATACATAGGATTTGTTCCCTCCTTACGCTATATGATGGGATGTTAAATCTGTCTGGCCTAGCTTTTCCCCCGGCAAGGCTACAATATTTCTGTAGTCAGCAAGCAGCACTAAAAGGCGTGTCTTGCCCTGAGGATGATCCATCACCTTAACATGTGGCACTATTTGATCTATCCTCCCTTGCCTAGTCTACTGGGATTGAGTAACAATGCTACCAATTGGGAATTTTTTAGGCTGTAATTCGACATTGGTGTGATATACCAGAAAATCACACAAATAACATCTTTTCTTTAATATTCTTTGAACACCTGTTCTATTCAGAACTAGTACGTCTGTCAAACCACCAGGGCGTATTGTGCTTAACGTCGACTCGCATTACAACCCTTTTGCCTTGCACGTTTCCGGGAGACATACAACATCAGTGCCCGTATACACGTCAGGCAATTCGACAGTAGCCTTGGTGAATTTCTCATTCTGATAATGGAGAGTACTCTTCAAAATTGCAGGTACGATCTTCCAACTGTTGCTGCTATAATCACGCTGGGAAAGTGAGGGTGTTAGGTCTTGGGTTAGCTCTGACACATTTTCCGCCTTCCTCTGAGTGGGAATGGTGGACAACACTTTCGACCTTGCGGTGAGCAAAGGTGCAGAATGACGCATAGCGTTGTAGGAAACACTTTTAAACGTAATAGTATTATTACGTGGACGAACATCTATCTTTTTCGTTCTAAGGGTTGGGAGGCCAATTAACCCGTCAGCCGGTAAGTTAAACTGCTGAACCACATAAAAGTCTGCGTAGAAGTGAGTACCACGTTTTGAAAATCTGAGTGGTAACGTCACCATTCCATCAGTGCTCAGCTGCGTGCCAGATACTCCTTCGAGATTGGCGCCAGTAGGTCTCCATTGGAAATCACGGTGAGGGAATTTACGTTGTAGCTCCTGATAGGATGTCAAGGCCAAAACATTTGCTCATGCACCCGTATCAATATCAAGAGCCAATCTTATATTATCCACTCTCACCGGCACTGACAACACTTCCACTTTACTTAGGGCCGCTACTAATGAGGCTGCTATAGAAGTGTTGTGGGAAGCAGGCACCAATGTACCTACCCTTCCTCGTGTTGTAACAGGCGCTGGTCTTCCCCCGATTTCTTGTCCTGGTAACGATGCGCTTTACGCTTCTGTTTTACCTGGGGTACACCAGAGTCCAAATTCCTAACCTTCAACAATAAGTTGCACTCATCTGTGTTGTGAGATGTCGACCTGTGGAGTGCACACCACGAGCGTGATTTCTGGCTAGGTGGAGGCGTAGTCTTAACCGCCTCAGTGTATGACCTTGGCGTCTGCTTAGCACCTGTGGTTTCTGGTATTTTAACACCACCACCCTGGAGCTGAAAACAATCATCAGTCAAATGGCCCCGTTTGTTACTGTGGGCACATCTCAGAGATCGACGTTGCTTGAAAGTCCGGTGTTGAGGTGCAATGGGAGCCAACGGTGTCATTTGCGCTATCTGGGGAGGTGCCGTAGTCTGGGAGAGACGCGCCATGAGAGGTTCCGTTACCTTTGGAGAAAGCTTGTTTGCGTAATCCACCATATCAGTAGGCGGGACAAACTGAACTTCCTGTGCCCGGCCGTAGATAGGACGACGAACCACTAAACAGGAAACTAATCAATTCGATCAACATTTCCACATTTGTCGATGACATTTTCCCATCAGAGTCGTACCAACTCGAATTCCGGAAGGTCGCCTCCATGTTTTGACACACTTCTCCTGCAATGTCAACAGCCACCATAGGTGATTCCGCGCGAACCACCGGAGCACAACTATCCAGCCATCCGAACACCCACTGAAGATGGCCCAAATGGGACCCCCACTAAAAAATACCAACAAGGGTGCGATTAAATTTCTCATAGTCAGGGGCCGTAAGGCCATACGCATTTAAGTGATTGCTAGCAAACGATCCCTACGGAATGTGGGAACTCACGAACGCCTTTTTCTCTTGATCATCAGTAATTTTAACATTGAGCATAGTGTCCTCACACGCACGGATGAAATGTTTAACACGATGATCATCTTGACCCGTAAAATCACGTACATGGTTGGCACGTTAGGGTGTGTCATAGGAGGGAAGATCAGCTAAAACTAATGGCCCATCACTTTTTTGGTAGATTTTAGTGTATATAAACAGAAAATAATTTCAGTTTCAATATTTTGCAACCTTTTGCTAGGTAAATTTTAGCGTGAAATTTATCGAAAATCTAACGTACAGCTGCATTCGTGCATTACAATTAAACAGTGAACATTGCTTTCTGACTTCATTCATTAACAACCCAACTAACAATATTTTTTTCTGTTTCAGATTCTGATGCATTTATAAGTTGATAATATTTGCGATGGCTGCTTGTGTCAGGACGAGGAACCAAAAATCCAGCCATCTCAGTCACTATCTTGGGTCTGGGAGAGAGCTCCTGAAGTCGGAGTTGCCTACATTGAGAGATGCTTTGAGATACGGTGTTTTAATCAGGCAAATCAGTGAAAAGAACCAAAGAACTTACACAAACAAAGACATTGCCAGTGATATGACCAAAGCTGTCTTGGCACAGTACACTCTGGCTAACGCTCAGTTCAAGCCTCCAGTCATAACAAGTCAGAAGAAGATTAGTGAGAGACTGCTAGCCAGTTGGGAAAAGGCAAGAGATATCTCTCTTGGGAGAGGAAAACTTGCAGTTAAGGACAGCTTTGCCAAGCAACTGGACCATTTATTTGACATAATTACTTGCAAGTGCCCAATTGTTCTCTGTCCTGAGTTTGGATGCGATCGTGACTGTAAATCCGAGGCCCACATCTCCTGTATTTGCAAGCGTGAACTGAAGATTCCTGTGATCGAACTGGCATTTGTCAAAGCACAGAGAGAGAAGACTGGCAGTATAGGGGCTCTCATGATTTCTAGCCAAGATATTCCGGAGTCCAAGAGACAGGAGGCTGCCACAGAGAGACAGAAGAGGAGAAGAGTTGCCGAGGAAAAGAGACTTGAGAAGGCCCAGGGTGAGGTAAAAAAGGCCGATGATTGGAGTCAAGTTGATTCAGAGTTTAATGACTTCCCCATGGCTGATCCGAGTGCTGACCAGGAGAATGGTGACTTTGTCCCTAACCCAGAAAATAATGATCCCAAACTTTCCAGGCATAAGATTCGAAATAGGAAAGATATCCCGAGCATAGCTCTGGCCAGCATGCGACACCACACTGGTCTCAGAGAAACTGCAGAGATAGCAACAGCTGCCTGGATTGACGGTGGTTTGATAACACCTGATGATGTTCACCTGGTGATAGATCATAACAAAGTAAGGAGAGCTCAGGAGAAACTTGTCAGTAACCTAGAAGAGGAGTTTGATAAGGGGATAAGAGAAAATGGAATCAATTGTTTGTTCTTTGATGGGAGAAGGGAAGACACTAAAGTGTTCATGAAAGTTGGAGATTCTGACAAGTTGTTCCATGCCATGGTGAAGGAGGAACACTACTCCTGCTGCAGTGAACCAGGAGGGAAGTATTTGTGGCATTTCACTCCAGAGAAAGATGACATCAGGAAACCAGCTGAGATAGTGGCAGATAACATTGTGAACTGGCTCAGAGAGAGGAACGTAGACCAGACCCTGCAGGCCATTGGAGGGGACAGCACCAACACGAACACAAGGTGGTAAGGGGGGGTCATACAGTGGATAGAGCGGAAGATTGGGAGGAAGCTTGTCTGGATTGTTTGTGACCTCCACACCAACGAGTTGCCACTCAGACATCTGATCCAGGAGCTGGATGGCAAGACTCTTTCAAACAACAGATGGTCTGGTCCTCTTGGCAAGATGCTGGACTCTGCCACTGAGTTAGAAATAAATCCGAGCTTTGAAAAAATCACAGTTGGCCCTCCACTCGTTGAGCTTGCACATACTGTCATTGACGACCTGAGTACTGACCAGTACTATGGTTACATGATTTGCAGTGCCATCAAAACTGGGGTCAAGCCTGATAGACTTGCTTACCTGCAGATAGGTCCAGTCTCACATTCTAGGTGGCTCACAACGGCTCTCAGGTTCTGCAGAATTTGGGTCGCTCATCATAAACTGAAAGGGAACCAGCTTCACAACCTGAGACTTATTGTCCAATTCATCGTGAGTGTCTACTTGCCAAATTGGTTCAACACCAAGGTCAAGTCATCGTTCTCCGAAGGTCCGAGACATGTTCTCTTCCAGCTTGAGCTCCTGAGGAGTCAGCCAAGGAAGGTTGTTCAGATTGTGGAGCAGACTGTGAGGAGATCTTCCTGGTATGCTCATCCCGAGGCAGTTCTGCAGACAATGCTCTGCAGTAAGGATGAGGAGGAGACAAGAGTGGTAGTCAAAAAGATCTTGGATATGAGACTTATGAGAGGA
The DNA here is from genome assembly GCA_958450375.1 of Homarus gammarus. NCBI lineage: Eukaryota > Metazoa > Arthropoda > Malacostraca > Decapoda > Nephropidae > Homarus > Homarus gammarus. The sequence continues at coordinate 22,534 of CAUDMG010003282.1, forward strand.
TCTGGGCATGACGAATCAGTTGGTGACGATTCCTTCAGGGTCAGGAAGACTCCTGAAGTCAATCTAGGTGCCAAGACCCTCACTGATCTCATAGATCTGGATAACATCCAGGCTGGCAGTGAGCCCCCTCTTACCTGCAGCCTCACCAATGTTCAAGTCAGAGCTTTCCTGGACAACCCCATGCATGTCCCTGCCTGGCCCTCGCACACCCAGAGTATAGAGCGTTGTGTACAGCAAGTGAGCGAGGCCAGCAGTCACGTGTACAGCCAGGAGAGGAGGGAAGGCTACATCCGAGCTCAGGTGGTCAGCAGGGAGGTGATGAGTAGAAACAGAAGCAAGAAAGACATGTTCTCTATGGTGTGCAGCAACACCGGGTCGTAGTAGTAAAACCGGTTTTTGTATTTGATGATTTTGTTTTCTAAAGGAATATTAAATTTAATAAATGTGTCAAGATCATTCGTTTCACTATTCTGGATCATTTTCATCCTCATAAATTAACCTGATACATTTACTTTACTTTAAATATGCTATTTAGTGGTGTTGGTAAAAGGGTGGGAATACTGAATTTTCATAAGATTTCAAGTTAAAATTTACCTAGCAAAAAATGAAAACTTTTCAAATCTGAAGATATCACATGATTCTGCACATAGAACTACATCATTAATACCATGGGCCGATTTTTCAAACTCAAAAAAAAAAATTCGCCTCCTTATGACACACCCTATTGGCACGTGGCATCATATGAAACACATTATCTGGGTTAGTTGACGTGGTAGCATTATTGGGTAAAGTGTTAGAATAAGCCATGTTAGCGTTAGAAGTTTGCAAACCAGTACGTTTACTCCTAACAGAAGGCTCAGTTAAAGGGGGGGGGGGGGGGGCGGGGGAATGATAAATCAACCGACACACTGTCACCCAGAACAGGATTAGAAACTACCTGTGAATGTCCAGGCGAGGTACTATATTGATTCCCCGACCGTAAGGTGCGACGGTTCAAATCGTCAAATGAATCCTCAGTCAACTGCTCACTACTCTCTACCGAAACGTCTAACTGTGTTTCCTGCTTAAATCCTAATTTAACGTCTGCAGTAGCAACTTGACGTTTATCCTCTATTTGTGATTCGTCAGGAAAAATGTTGCGCCAGGTCAGTAAGGTCTTCAGACCACAATTTTGGACACTTTGAAAATTTATCCATTAAGTTTCATTTGGGTCAGACAATGATTAACAGTAAGAGCAAAATACTTGCCTCTCATGTACAGGAAAAGATAAGAATTATAGTTAAAGTAATTGAAATATCAATAATTGAACACATAAAAAATAACTACTGCAAATTATATTACGTCAGTATACATTAATATACGAAAGACACTTATTTCAATGACATAACCTATCCGATGACCTATCAATGTGGAGTTATGTCTAGAACATGTAAATGTGTGTATAAAATATGTTACTTTTGAAATACCTAATACAGGAGTTATGGTGTCTGTATAGAAAACGCGATCCGTCCAGCTGCTGTCTCTGGTGGGGTGGGTGGAGTGGGGTGAATTCCTCAATCGTCCCTCTGCGCACGCCGCTGTGTTGCATATGTCAGGTTGCCTTAGCAACGAGTAGACGCTCTGCAATGACAAACGTCGGGTGAGTCCACTTCACGATAGGGGAGTACCTCCACAGTATGATGAGATGCTGCTGACTAAGACGAATCAGGTCTTCTGTGAGCTAATACGATGTCGCCTCTTCTGTGTGCCAAACCTTCTGCAATCCTGTATATATGGAGGACCTTGTCTGATGACACTGGAAATACTGCAATCAACGATCGAGAAACCACAACAGCCGTTCAGACACTTGTGAAAGGTCTGTTTGTTAGTAAACCCCGAAAGTTGTTGAGAATGTCTGCAACACTGTACACGACTAGCACAGCACAGGGGAAAGATGCTGACAAGACACTTTCCTGATCGCCCTCACTTGTCACTAACAGGGATTTCACCAACGAGCCGTATGGTAATAAGGCAACAATAACTTAGTATTGGTTATTGGAATTATTCTGCACCTTCTCTGGGCGACAGAATGAGAAACACTCAATTACAATCGTCTCAATACGGGATATAGTGCAACACTATATCCCGTATTGGGATATAGTGACCCATTATGTAACGCATCACTGTTTTTTGTTTTTCTTGTTTCACAAAACACTTATGTCTTGGTATGTAGACTGATATGTATCCGTCACCACCGTTGCTGCCACCTATATGAACCGGCTGGTTAATTTAAAGTTAACTAGGTTGGTACATTTATATTATATTGGGCTTTAGTAACGAAACCCAATTGAAGTTTCTTCTTTTATTAAAAAGTATTGGTTGTATAATTCCTGAGTGTAGATCAACCATAATTCCACTATTTATGAGCGTGAAGAGAGAGGACGGTGGCTATGTATATAGACCATGAATCAACGTCGTTCGATGTAAGATTGTGAGTGAGACTAGCAATGGGCGCCGGCTTATGTGAGCTGACACAAGTGCTGGCATACAGTCAAATGAGCAGCACCCCTTAAGGAAGCTACCACTCACGTGATCTGGACATGACAACTCATAGCCAGTGGAAAGTTACAGGGGATGAATTTGAATATAAATCAAATGTAAATAACCCATTTATATAAAACTTCTGTTGATGAGACAGGGGCCATTACAGCCGAGATACATAGAGAGCTGAGAATAAAACCCATCAACCAGCAGCTGCACACCCTGGCCAGAAGAGTTTGGCAAAAGATAGAATCGATCAGAGCAAGAACTCCTTCAAAGACTCCTACCAGATAACGACAACAACCATATATGGTTCCCAAAACGTTACCAAATCTCAAAAGATCCATTACCACCCCAGATCCATACGGACAGGCAATAGACAACCTTCCTAGACCAGCTTCCGCCAGTAGGGTCGGCGGAATATGAACTAGGCCCTCAAAACACCCATATATGGGATAGGGTAGGATGTCTAGTGCCTGTACCGACAGAAAATAACTAACCCATGACACAACCCTAACACACCATTAGCTTAGCTAGGCAGTCAGCCCGCCCTCTCTTATCTCCTCCTAAATTTCTTCAATTTCCGAACTATAACTTCCTTCCCCCACCTCTAATCTTCTTTCACCCCCCCCCCCCCCATTTCTCTCTAAAAAAAGAAAAGGAGGGAGGAGGGAGAGGTAGTGTAGGGATGGAGGTGGGAGGAGGGAGGAGGGAGTAGGAAGGAGGGAGAGGTAGTGTAGGGATGGAGGAGGGAGGAAGGGGAGGGTTGTCAATTTTACTCTTCCCAGCACAACTATTGTTCTGATAACTTGCAAATTTTTCCACAGCATATTTCACTTTCTTTAAGGATTTAAAAGCACAGCATACGCGTAATGAAGCCATCATCATCATCAGCCTCGAACAATCAGAAGGAATACTGGACAAATAACGGACGTAAGGAAAGACCGTGACCGGACATATAAATACTGGTAATTAATTAATATGAAATAGGGAAATAAACTAATAATATATAATAATGGACATAAAATAATTATTTTATTATTGGGAAAATGCGAGTGAAAAGTGAAAAAAAAATTATATTGTGTGAATGTGAGTATGTACGAGTGTGAAAGTGTATGTGTGTGTGTGTGTGTGTGTGTGTAAATTAAGTGGATAGAGAAATTCGGAGATTACAGGAACATATTTCTTGAACCATTCGTGTTTCAAAGCTGAATCCACTATGTGAACTTATTTTAGAAGAAAAAGTTTAATATTACATAAGTTTTAATGTATTTGAACTTATTACACAGTTAATTCACTACCCAAGGATGATTCTTTTACGCAAAATACATCTGTTAAGCGACGAGACGTGGCTGCACAGTAGGGAGTGACAGTTTTGCAAAAGTTTTCAAAATCTAATTGCTTGGGTTGGATTATTTGTCTATCGGCCACGCTAATTCCGAATATGTTTGAGATCTTTACATCATTGCATTAGAAGGTTTGTGGATACTTTTGGGTTTGGCATGAAAAACGCGAAAAAACTGTAAATAATAAAGGGACTGGCAATGTGGCACAACCTGTTAAAATCAAGTTATTGAATTGGATTATTCGACTACTGTGTACACTGGTTCATAATATGCTATTGTTTTACAACTCAATGCGCTACAAATTATGCCGATATTTTTGCTGCAAGTCACCACATACGTATATTTCGAAAACCAGGGCCCAATATTACCAACGGCGTGGATAGATTCCGTGGAATGAATTCAGGACATTCCCGCTCATGGAACATTACCAAACTCCGTATATGTGCCAATGGCAGGCCAATGGCAATATTTACAGAGTTTGTTGAGGCTCCCTGGACGGGAATGCCCTGAATTTATTCCACGGAATCTATTCACGCCGTTGGTAATATTCGTCCCAGGACTGATCAGCGAATTCAGCCCAAGTAGCTTGACTTTGACAGTTAAGGACAAAATCTCAGTCCGTACTTTTGAATAAAATATTGTTCAATAGGTGGTGATATTGAAGTGCTGAAAGTTGTTTTTTCTGTGTTGTTTTGCAGTTAGTTCAAAGGGCCGCCACCAAGATGGGTCGTCCTAAGATTAGCAACACTCAGCTGCGCCAGGGTAACGATAAGGTGTTCGGGATTCGGATGCCTCTGCCATCTAACAAGTTGCCTCTGAACAAGGAAGTTGGAAGTGCCCTGGCTTATGAAGCAGAAAACGAGAGGTTAAGGAGAAGAACAAATGCTTTTGATTATATGGATGCCACCAACAAGGTGACTGAGAAGGTACTGGATGTGTATAGGAAGGCCACTGTCCCCACTATCTCTGAAATCAGGGTGAAAATGAGAGTCCACGACCTGTGGAGGATGCGGAGGGAGACGATGATGATGAAGGGAAATGGACAGAAACAGAAAAGGAAGAAAACGAAGAACGGGAAGCTGAAGATGAGGTTCGAGGCTCATCTTCAGCTTCCCGTTCTTCGTTTTCTTCCTTTTCTGTTTCTGTCCATTTCCCTTCATCATCATCGTCTCCCTCCGCATCCTCCACAGGTCGTGGACTCTCATTTTCACCCTGATTTCAGAGATAGTGGGGACAGTGGCCTTCCTATACACATCCAGTACCTTCTCAGTCACCTTGTTGGTGGCATCCATATAATCAAAAGCATTTGTTCTTCTCCTTAACCTCTCGTTTTCTGCTTCATAAGCCAGGGCACTTCCAACTTCCTTGTTCAGAGGCAACTTGTTAGATGGCAGAGGCATCCGAATCCCGAACACCTTATCGTTACCCTGGCGCAGCTGAGTGTTGCTAATCTTAGGACGACCCATCTTGGTGGCGGCCCTTTGAACTAACTGCAAAACAACACAGAAAAAACAACTTTCAGCACTTCAATATCACCACCTATTGAACAATATTTTATTCAAAAGTACGGACTGAGATTTTGTCCTTAACTGTCCAAGTCAAGCAACTTGGGCTGAATTCGTTGATCAGTCCTGGGACGAATATTACCAACGGCGTGAATAGATTCCGTGGAATAAATTCAGGGCATTCCCGTCCAGGGAGCCTCAACAAACTCTGTAAATATTGCCATTGGCCTGCCATTGGCACATATACGGAGTTTGGTAATGTTCCATGAGCGGGAATGTCCTGAATTCATTCCACGGAATCTATCCACGCCGTTGGTAATATTGGGCCCTGGTTTTCGAAATATACGTATGTGGTGACTTGCAGCAAAAATATCGGCATAATTTGTAGCGCATTGAGTTGTAAAACAATAGCATATTATGAACCAGTGTACACAGTAGTCGAATAATCCAATTCAATAACTTGATTTTAACAGGTTGTGCCACATTGCCAGTCCCTTTATTATTTACAGTTTTTTCGCGTTTTTCATGCCAAACCCAAAAGTATCCACAAACCTTCTAATGCAATGATGTAAAAAACTCAAACATATTCGGAATTAGCGTGGCCGATAGACAAATAATCCAACCCAAGCAATTAGATTTTGAAAACTTTTGCAAAACTGTCACTCCCTACTGCACAGTGCTACTACAGTAGGTATATTGAAGTTCATCAAAAGGTAATATTCAACATGTTCATTTTTGGGAGTGAACGTTCAAGCACGATGGAGACTGACACCGATGAGTCAGATCATTATTCTCGAAGGTCTGTTCGATACCATTCTGTTTGTAAATGGGAATTGAATAGCACATAAATGGCTAACTTTCGCTATTTACGAAGTTGACAGTTATAATGGAGCATCGTCCAATAACCAATTCGTAATAAATGTAAAAATTTAACGAACAAGACGCTCGTTTTATTTTCCTGAATTCGAAAATATCTTCAACCTACGAATCCATAAAAAATGGGACAGGTTCGCATAAACCAACACAGTAATTCCCACCCACTGCCGCTCCAAGATAATATCCCATTAATTTACGAGGTGAGTGGCGGCGGACGGTGGCCGAGTATTCACTGATTAGTTGATGAGTCATGAGGTATTCTTTCGACAGCAGTAGAGTCATCATCTTTCATACGGCAGACAAACAGTGGACTGGGCTGGGAGGTCGGCGTCCAGGGATCGCTAATCTCCAACACGGTAGGGGACGCCGTCACTAACATGCCGATTCCTACTTTTATTTATTATTTTTCCTGTTGTTTGTAGACACACGGTGAATTCTGACGAATGCCACAGGTACTGCTTGAGGGATAGGAAACCAACACCTGTTCTTCCCATTCTCTATCCACTACTCACACACCTTCTTTTCCACTAGTGCATGTGTTCTCTGCCGTCGCGTCCTTCATAAAGACACCGATTCACCGATTCTTTTTTTCTCTCTCATACTTCACTATTTTAGGATTGAGCCAGACAGACAGTGATCTCTGGTAAGTTGACTTAATAGTTGTTGAATCTGTACGGTGCTGACAACATCTCCTATCCTCTACGGTCCAGCTCCTGCCCAACGAGAACTTAAGTTCAACTCCCCCCCACCACGTCCCGCCCGGTCCAGTAAATCACTCCCTCAATCCCCACCCCACCTTGCTTTCTCCGTGCGTACTGCTTCACTCCACCACGAAACGTGACGTCATTCTGAGTATTTTTTTTCTTCGTAATTACCAGCGAGGTAGCCACAAGGTTATCACAGGCGGTGATGCTGAACATCATTAATGGTTCACTTATTCTCATTAACCATTAGGTAGCGGGTTTACTTTATGCAATGTGAACGTCTTCCAGGAAACTCCGTACGCTATTCTGACTTAAGTAAGCTATTTTATTTAAATGCTTTATTTTTTCTCATGGCTGTGAAAGACGGAGTGATGGTTGGAAAGTCGACTATTCTCAAACATTGACAGAGGCCGAGGGTGACCTCAGAGCGATGGTCCCGACACACTGCCATTTCTACATTCTGTTGCATACATTTTACCACAGCCAGAGCACGCCATTATAACGCCTGCGCTCACCCAGAACAAGGGTGAGACTCCTTTAGGATGGTAGGAGGTTGAGGGAGGTAAGACCCATGATTAGGGGGGTCCCACAGAGGTGCAGAATCATTGGTGTAAACAAGATGAGTGAGCGGGTCCGCCCCGCACGGTATATGATCATGGTGGCCGACCTCGCTCCGCCTTGTCCCTACCTGCCTAACACATCTTACTGCCACATTACTACCACACCAACCACACCAACCACCACATTACCACCACGTTAACCACACTAAACGCTACACCAACCACCACATTACCACCATACCAACCACACCAACCACCAACACCAATCACCACATTACCACCACATCAACCACGCCAATCACCACACTAACCACCACACCAACCACCAACACCACTCACCACATTACCACCACATCAATAACCACACTAACCACCACACCAATCACTACATAAACCATACTAACCAGTAAAATTAGTTGCTCAGGACAAGGGGTAAAACAGGATCAGGGAAGGGTAGGTTTAAATGTATACTATACAAACAGTAGGAGCGTTAGAAATAAAATAGACGTGCTGAGAGCGGTTGTATGTACCGAGAATGTAGACGTCATAGCAATCACCGAAACTTGGATGAATCTGGCGAGCAAAAATTTTTTATCAGAGGACTACATAGAAGGGTACAACCTTTTTCACAAGGACAGGGAAGGTAGGAAGGGGGCAGGGGTCGCACTCTTCGTCAAGGATACATTAAAATGTTGAATTAATAATTCAATAAAGGGTGAAATAGGAACCGAGTCTGTGTGGGTAGAAATCACGGAAGGAAGAGAAAAACTAATTATGGGAGTGATTTTCAGGCCCCCAAGTCTTGGCAAAGAAGCAGCTCAGCCCATATGGCAGGAAATGAGTAGGGCAGCAAAATATAACAACCTATGCATTATGGGGGATTTCAACTTCAGAAATATTGACTGGGACAACATTATAGGCGACTATGAATCTGAAGACTTCCTAGATGCAGTACAGGACAATTTTTTGAAACAACAAATTACAGAACCTACTAGAGGTGACAATATATTAGACCTAGTATTAACAAATAAAGAAAATATTATCAGAGATATCACAGTAGGGGAAGAACTAGGTAACAGTGATCACAGAGAAATCAGGTTCACCCTAAATTGGGAAACGAAAAACAATAACAATATGGTCAGAGTCCCAAACTTTCGGTTGGCGGATTATCAGGGGTTAAGAAGGTACCTAGGTGAGGTCACCTGGGAACAGTCACGTCAGTTCCCAGTAGGAAGGGGTGAGGTCATAGATGACACAAAAATTGATCATGACTATAATATATTCACTAGTATACTACATAAAGCACAAGAACAAAATATACCATACAGAAAAATTAGGTCAATTAAGAATGAGCCAAGGTGGATGACCAGAAAACTTAGACATGACATAGGAATAAAGAAAGGAATATATAAGAAATTAAAGGGAGGGGAGGAGCAGCTCAGAAACAGGTATAATGAACTATCTAGGAATGTTAAGAAAAATTTAAGGAAAGCAAAGAGAGACTATGAAATCAAAATAGCAAGAGAATCCAAGGTGAATCCCAAAGGATTTTTCCAGGTATATAGGACAAAGGTCAAGGACAAAGTTGGGCCTTTAAAGTCAGGGAGGGGAGAAGTGATAAATGGCAGTGAGGAAATAAGCAAAGCATTGAACAGCTACTTCTTATCAGTTTTCACAGAAGAAATTTGTGATGAAATTCCAGAGGTGGAACTGATATTTAAGGGAAAGGAAGAAGAGAAATTAAAGAATATCGCTATCAGAAAAGAGGATGTTCTTAAGAAGATAAATAAACTAAAGAAAACAAAATTCCCAGGGCCGGATAAAATTTTCCCTCGAGTCTTGAAAGAGTGTAGGGAACAGATTAGCGGACCCCTCGTAAACTTATTTACAAAATCATTAGACACTGGAGTTGTGCCAGACTTGTGGAAACAGGCAAATGTAATACCCATATTCAAAAAGGGAGACAGAGCATCAGCGTCAAATTACCGGCCGATCAGTTTGACGTCAGTAGTGGGGAAATTTCTTGAATCAATTATAGCAGATAGCATCCGATCGCATCTAGAGAAAAGCAAATTAATCTACGACTCTCAACATGGGTTTACAAAGGGAAAATCTTGTCAAATAAATCTGCTAACGTTTTCTAGGAAAGTCTTCGAGGTAGTAGATAATGACGAAAATTACGATGTTATTTACTTAGACTTTAGCAAAGCATTTGACAGAGTACGGCATCAGAGGCTTCTGAGAAAAATTAAGGCTCATGGTATCGAGGGATAAAATCATGGCTCACCGATAGAACGCAGAGGGTCAGCGTAGATGGTGTTAAATCTGAGTGGGGCCGTGTAACCAGTGGGGTTCCCCAGGGGTCAGTACTAGGCCCACTCTTGTTCATAATCTACATAAACGATTTAGATACTGGGATCAGCAGTGACATAAGCAAGTTTGCGGATGACACCAAAATAGGGCGGCAAATTAATTCAGGGCAGGATGCAAATGCATTACAGGAGGATCTAAACAAACTGCAGGGGTGGTCTGAAAAATGGCAAATGAAATTCAACACCAGCAAGTGCAGCGTACTTAATATTGGAAGAACAAATACTTATAATGTATACAGCCTTAACAACATCAACCTAGAGAAGTCTACTTGTGAAAGAGACCTAGGGGTACTTGTAAGCCCGGACCTACGGCCTAGAAAACAGTGCGTTAATGTTCGAAATAAGGCAAACAGAGTATTGGGTTTTTTATCTAGAAGTGTAAGTAACAAGAGTGCAGAGGCCTTATTGCAACTATATCTTGCGCTAGTCAGGCCGCACCTCGATTATGCGGTTCAGTTCTGGTGCCCCTATTATAGAATGGATATAAATTCACTAGAGTCGGTGCAGCGAAGAATGACAAAAATGATTCCGGGACTTAGACACCTTCCATATCAGGATAGGTTAAAGAAACTTAACTTGCATTCCCTAGAAAGAAGAAGAGTGCGGGGAGATATGATAAATGTATTTAAGTGGGTGAAAGGAATCAATAAAGGGGATATAGATAAAGTTCTTATAATATCCGAGCAGGATAGGACTCGGAGCAACGGATTCAAGTTGGATAAGTTTAGGTTTAGGAGGGAGATAGGAAGAAACTGGTTCACAAATAGGGTGGTGGACGAGTGGAACAAGCTTAGCAACTTTGTAGTAGGTGCGGGAACTCTGGAAAGTTTCAAAAAGAGGCTAGGTAGATTCATGGATGACAGAGAGTGGTAGTAACTCTCGACAGGAGCTGCCATGCACAGGCCAACCGGCCTATTGCAGACTCCTTATTTTCTTATGTTCTTATGTTCTTATATTACCACCGCACCAACCACAACATCAAAACCACAACAATACCACACCAATAACCACTCCAATACCATATTACCACCATATCTGCGACCACGCCAGCCAACATTATCGGTCATTAGTTTTACCTTATTTATCAAAACTCAAAACATTTACAGTTGCTCATAATGTTAATTAATGTTTGTATAACTGTTCATAACTCGATCATACCTAGCATGAGTCTACAGCTGTTACAATTAAGATCTAAGTATTTGAAATAATAGGAGGAAAAATAATGTATGTGTTTAAAAATCCGTCACGGTGTTTCCTTCTCAGCTGTAAGGGGAATTTACCTGACTGGGTTTATATGAACATTATGGACTCCATAGAATCTTATCAGTTCGGCAATATTATGACCTTTTCCATCCCTCACTGCCTTGTCAGCTCCCTAGACTATATCTATCGTAACCTCAAGAAACGAAAGACCCCTGTAGCTTTCTCCAGTATTTTATTTGATTTACCACATCACAATCATAAAGTCATCAGGAGATGTTATGTATCTTGGGTTATCGACCGCCGCCAAGCTGTACTCTTTCGAATGGCTATCTGCACCTTTCAGTCACTCACGTGCAGCGTCCCCTAATGAGCTATCATTCTATGTTTCTATTCCCTGTCTGTCCTACATAATTACAATTACATTTGCTACATGGAATACAATAAACACTTCCATTTACATTCAAACTTGGGCTGTTTCTTATTAACATATTGGTAATGGTTGAGTCATACTTGAAAACAACATTAATATTTAGAAGCTTGAGGGACCGAACTAACTGGACAAATTCATTACGATAGGGCAGAGTCAAAATATTCTTAAGCGTAGGAATTTTCTGGTTTGAGAGGAATGAAAGGATTTTTTAGCCCTTTTAAAACAACGATCAACAAACACAGAAAGGTACCCGAGTTTCTGTGCAATGGAACGAATGTGTTTCAATTCATCGTCAATAAATTCAGAGTCACAAATACGCTGACATCTTAAGAACATAGCAGAAAAAACTGACATTTTGGTAGACTCCAGGTGATTCGATAAAAAGTGAATGAAACTGTCTACCTGTGTGGGCTTTCTATACACCTTAAATTTGTAGTTTTGGCCATTTCTCATGATAAGCATATCAAGGAATGGAAGGGATCCATTTATTTCTCTTTCAATTTTGAATGTGATATTTGGGACAATATCATTAAGCTTGTCTAAAAATTCCAAAGGGTCACTGTTTCTAGGCCAAAGACAAAGAACATCATCTACATATCTATACCATGGAGGAATAAAGACCTCTGACCCAGCTTGGAGAAGGTCGTGCCGGATCGTGCTCCCGTTAGAGACCAAGGAAAATGGCCGCTTTGGATCGTTGTGTCGTGGGGGAAGAGGAGGGGAGTGTGGGGAAAGACGACCTCCTTGCCACTCTGTTAAGGCAGCTGGGGCAGTTGAGGAGTGAGGTTGACACTCTAAAGGGGGAAAATGAAGCCCTCAGGACGGAACTCCTTCAGGTAGGTGTCCTGCCTAGCAGGACACCTGCGAAGGAGGAGCAGGCGTGGAGAGTGGTTGTCTCCAAGGGGACTAGGGTCAGGCTCAGGAAAGCTGACCAGGGTGTGGAGTGTAGTAACCCTTACCAGGTGCTACAGGAAGCTGGCGAGGAAGAGAAGAGGCAGGACGGTATGGATCAAGGAGAGGAAAGGGCAGTTGTACAAACCCTGCCCACAGGTAAGGTCGTGGGAGTTGGTGACAGCCAGGTGAGGTTTATGGATAGGGCTTTTTGTGCGAGAGATAGGAAACGTAGGACTAGGGTGTGTTTACCTGGGGCTGGGATAGGGCATGTAGCCGAGAGGTTAGACAGGGTTTTGTAAGGGGAGGGTACCAATCCAGTAGTGTGTCTTAGTGTGGGAGGAAACGACATAGGTAAGGTTAGGAGTGAGGAACTTTTCAAGAGGTATAGGGAGGCGCTGGGGAAGATTAGAGATAGGGGAGGGATCCCGATAGTATGTGGTGTCTTGCCTAGAAGAGGGGTTGGTCGTGAATGGCTGTCCAGGGCAATTGCTATAAATTGCCGACTGGAAAAACATTGTGCAAACAATGGTTGGGCATTCATTGATAACTGGCAACGATTCTATGGCAACGACTACCTGTATTGTCGCGACGGAGTACACTTGTCTCGTGAGGGGGTAAAGACGTTGTCTGCATCCCTGGAGCGTGAAATTGTCACTCCGAAGGGGGGGTTTCGCCAGTAGAGAGGGGTCGGGGAAAGTGGGAGTCAAAAAACAAGCAGGTCCTGGGAAGTAAAATTAGTTGCTCAGGACAAGGGGTAAAACAGGACCAGGGAAGAGTAGGATTTAATGTATATTATACAAACAGTAGGGGCAGTTCAAAAGATATCGAAGTCTTTAAACTGCTAAGGGAACATATGGGCACAGGGGTGGAGGAGACTGCAGTGGGAGCGGGTAAACAAAGTGAAAGACTACAGGGAAATAGTGTTAGGAATGATGACAAAACTAAATTAGACAGGGAGTTTAAAACTAAATGCGGTAAGGGGAGGACTCAGAACACGACTAGCTTAAATGTATACTACACGAACAGTAGAAGTATGAGAAACAAAATGGATGATATTAGGGCCTTGGTATGTACCGAAAAAATCGATATAATTGCATTCACTGAAACATGGATCAACCTAGACACACATGAGTTACCAGTCGAATACCAAATTGCGGGTTACAAACTGTTCCATACCGATAGGCAAACCAGGAAATGAGGCGGAGTAGCAATCTATGTTAGTGATAATCTGAAGTGTGAAATAAATAAGGAAATAAAAACTGAGAGGAATACAGAAACAATTTGGATAGAATTAAGCGACGGTCGTGAAAAATTAATCACAGGAGTAATATGTAGACCCCCCAATCTTGATAGCGTCAATGAGCGATGGTAGGCGACTTTAACCTTGGCCAAATAGATTGGACTGACCTTACGGGTATCTCAGAATCAGAGGATTTTCTCGAGACGATCCAGGACTGTTTCCTAAGTCAACATATAACCGAACCCACACGGGGTAATAATATACTGGACTTAGTTCTGTCGAACAGAGAAAACCTAATTAGCAATGTCGAGTTAGGGAACGAACTTGCAAACAGCGATCACAAAGAAATTCGATTCCAGTTAGATTTTCAGGGCAGACGTAAGGAAAATTCCACAAAAGTACCAGATTTCAGAAGGGCAAACTTTGACAGTTTAAAGAGGCAGCTGAGAGAGGGGGTGTCGCACTTGGCTGTGAACCTGACAGATGACACGGACCTGATAACGAGATCTGAGATTGCCGAGTTCCACGACAATTTAAATAGTGAGTTACTTAATGCACAAAGGCAGAACATACCATACAAAAAACTCAGATCAGACAACAATGACCCTAAATGGATTAATAATTATTTAAAGAACATCATTGGCCAAAGGAAGGCTATAGGTAGCAGGATAAATCGTGGCGAAATTCACCTCCGGGACTATTATAGGGTATTGGCGAGTAGGGTTAAAACCGAGATAAGGAAAGCAAAGAGGAATAATGAGGTAAGGATAGCAAGGGAGGCGAAGACAAACCCCAAAGGATTCTACCAAATGTATCAAACTAAAACACGAGAAAAGATTGGACCAATACGGTCAGACTTCGGCGAGCTCACTGATAACAACGGAGAAATGAGCAATAATTTGAATAAATATTTTTCAACTGTTTTCACCACCGAAAATTTAAACATGATACCCGAGGCACCGACTCTATTCAGAGATAGTGAAGAAAACAAATTAAGTGAGATAGTAGTGACTAGTAACGATGCTAGTAAGCAAATAGACAAACTAAAGTCTAATAAGTCACCTGGTCCCGATGAGATATTTGCCAGAGTATTAAAGGAATGTAAGGAAGAGCTTAGTATGCCCTTAGCAAAGTTGTTTAACATGTCATTAAAAACAGGTGTAGTACCAGAATCCTGGAGGATAGCGAATGTAATACCGATTTTCAAGAAGGGGGATAGATCACTATCCTCTAACTACCGCCCAATCAGTCTAACATCAATAGTAGGCAAATTACTGGAAGCAATCATTTCAAACTCTATTCGAAATCACCTGGAGAAGCACCGATTGATCAATGATTCCCAGCATGGCTTCACAAGCGGACGTTCTTGCCTAACTAATCTATTAACATTCTTTTCATCAGTTTTCGAATCGGTGGACGAGAGGCACAATTATGATGTGGTATATCTCGACTTTAGCAAAGCCTTCGACAGAGTCCCCCACGAAAGACTAATTAGAAAGGTAGAAGCTCATGGCATCAAAGGTGACATCCTTAAATGGATTAGGGCGTGGTTACAGGACAGGAAACAGCGAGTGAGCATTAACGGCACTAAGTCCCATTGCAGCAACGTCACAAGTGGAGTTCCCCAAGGCTCAGTACTTGGACCATTATTATTTATTATATACATAAACGACATAGATATCGGCATTGACAGCAACATAAGTAAATTTGCTGATGACACTAAAATAGGACGTGTTATCAAATCTGACGAGGACTAGGCAAAACTACAGGAAGATCTAAACAAATTTTTCGAATGGTCTGAAAAATGGCAGATGAAATTCAACGTCGACAAATGTAAAGTACTCAGTATAGGAGATGTAAACAGGGAAACCAGATACCAGATGAACAACGATGCCATAGAGAAATCCGACTGCGAGAGAGATTTAGGAGTAATGATAAGTAGGGACCTTAAGCCAAGTAAACAATGTGTTTTTGCTTGTAACAAGGCTAATAAAGTACTTGGGTTTATACAAAGGAGTGTAGTTACAAGACTAGCGAGGTCATCCTGAAACCGTATGTTGCTCTTGTGAGACCACACCTGGATTACGCAGTTCAGTTCTGGTCACCGTATTACAGAATGGATATAGAATCCTTGGAAAGAATTCAGAGGAGAATGACAAGACTAATCCCGGGCATTAGGAACCTTGAGTATAGAGACAGGTTAAAGCATCTTAATTTGCACTCCCTTGAGAGACGTAGAGCGAGGGGCGACCTGATAGAGGTGTATAAGTGGAAGGCAGGGCTAAACAAAGGGGACATTACAAAGGTACTCAAACTATCCAACCAGGAGCGAACTCGTAACAATGATTTTAAATTTGACAAATTTAGATTTAGGCGTGAAATGGGTAAACACTGGTTTGGAAACAGAGTAGTGGATGAATGGAACAAGTTACCAAATATCATCATTAACTGGAATACGCTGAATTGCTTCAAACATAGGTTGGATGCCCATATGAGCAATAGGGGTTGGGTGTAAACGGGACTGCCCAGTATGGGCCAATAGGCCCGCTGCAGTTTCCTCCATTCTTATGTTCTTATGTTCTTAAGGAAAGAAGAAAACACGAAGTTCCCAAGCGCTTTCGTGTAATTCACATCTTCAGGGGTGAGTACAGACTAAAGAGAAATACAAACCAAGGTGTATATATACAGAGGAGGGTGAGACCAGGTCCACAATGGTCAGGTATTAGGGAATGACCCTACTAATCTTTAAATAGCACACAACGGTTGGTGGTCAGGTCAGAGGGTAAGGTGACCCAACTTTCTCACCTGGTTACAAATCTTCTTAATTACAAAATTGTCCAGTTTGTACAGGCCATTACTCAAATTCATGTTGAATGCTTCGGTTTGTTTAATAAGACTAGATTCTATGATGTTCCTACTATCAATTGAATTACAAGGTAATATTGAGGAGGCATTATCCCAGTCAATGCAATGCTTGTTATCCCTCAAATGAACAAACAGAGCATTGGATTCCTGGCCTGTCCTAACACTGTATTTGTGTTGTTTAATTCTAGTTGCAAGATCTTTACCTGTCTGGCCTAAGTAAAACATATTACATCCCTTGCAAGGAACTTTATAAATGCAAGCAATTGTGTTGTTGGGGGAGTTCTTGATTAACATTTGTTTAACAGTCTATATAACAAAGAAGTATGTCTGTGTGTGTGTTTGTGTGTATGTGTGTCTGCACGAGAATCTCGGAAACTACTTTACCGATCTGTAGTGATGATAGGTGGTGTTATATGTAGTGATGATGGATGATGTTATATGTAGTGACGATGGATGGTGTTATATGTAGTGATGATGGATAATGTTATACATAGTGATGATGGAGGGTGTTATACATAGTGATGATGGATGTTGTTATATGTAGTGATGATGGATGGTGTTATATGTAGTGATGATGGATGATGTTATATGTAGTGATGATAGATGGTGTTATATGTAGTGATGATGGATGATGTTATATGTAGTGATGATGGATGGTGTTATATGTAGTGATGATGGATAATGTTATACGTAGTGATAATGGAGGGTGTTAAATGTAGTGATGATGGGTGGTGTTATATGTAGTGATGATTAGACAATAAAATAATAACAGTTTATTGCAAAAAAAAGATACTTTGCTGTACCGTTGTAGTGAAAAACATGGTGGAACTTACATACACCGTCAATGAACTATTGATCGAAGAAAAAGTTTTGGGGACTGAACAGTGAGACAATGTGGAGCCTCCCGGAAGGTGGCGTCCTACCGTGGCCTAGCGGATGAGCCGCCCGGAGCGGACAGTCGGTCACAGGAAACAGATCAGGAAAGGGAATCCCGTCTTAAATTTAACAGAAAGCGAACAGCGGACAGTCGGTCACAGGAAACAGATCAGGAAAGGGAATCCCGTCTTAAATCTAACAGAAAGCGAACAGCGGACAGTCGGTCACAGGAAACAGATCAGGAAAGGGAATCCCGTCTTAATGCTCAGAGAGAGTGAACAGCGGAAAGTCGGTCACAGGAAACAGATCAGGAAAGGGAATCCCGTCTTAATGCCGACAGATAACAAACAGCAGAAAGGCCTTCTGTAGAAAAAGATCAAGAGCATGAAATTCGTTTGAATGCTAATAGACAAAGTGCTGCGGGATCCAAAATTCTAAGAACGAATACAAAGTGGCATCCACTTGCAAGAGCAGCATTTAACTATGACAATGAGATAGAATATTAAAAGTATCCCTCTGTTGTCATTGGCAACATGGATAAGAAATGTGAACACTGCGGTGCAAAGAAGTATAAAGGAGAATCTGCTGGACTGTGCTGCTCTCATGTGAAAGTACGACAGCCAAATTTGGAAAAACCACCACAACCATTGAAGACTCTCATGCTGGGAACAACACCAGAGTCAAAACACTTCTTGGAAAATATATTGAAGTACAATTCATACTTCCATATGACATCCTTTGGAGCTATCAGAGTAGATCGTGAGGACGGATACATAACAAAAATCAAAGTCCAGGGTCAAGTCTATCACAAAGCAGGATCCCTCTTACCACTGGGAGATGAGCCGGCAAAGTTCCTCCAAATCTACTTCATGGGTGGCAATATTCAAGGTGTCAGACATGACATTGTCCTATCTATCCAAGAAATGCTGCATGAGTGCAACACGTATGTACAGTTATTTAAAAATGCTCTGGAATACATGCCTTGTGACGTGTACAAAGTCAGGATCAAAGCAGACACGACCCCTAAGGGAGAACATGAAAGAAGATTCAATGCTCCTGTAGTTGATGAAGTAGCCACCCTGAATGTCGGTCAAGAGTTTGAGAAACGAGACATCATACTCAAAATGAGAGACGAATCGCTCACGAGAAGAACATGATGCCACATGTACTGGAAGCTACAATACTGACAGGAAAAGCTAAAGGAGAGGAAGTTTTTATACCAACGATACCTCTCATCACCACTGACCTGCCATTTGTGTTCAAGTGACTTCAGTTCCCGGTTAAAGTGAGCTTTGCCGTGACCATCTACAAAAGCTAGGAACAGTCCCTAAAGATGGTTGGCCTAAACCTGGTGTTTCCTTGCTTCTCTCATGGATAGTTCTATGTTGGATGCGCCAGAGTGGGAACTGGCAAAAATCTGTACATACTTGCTGCTAATGGCAAAACCAAGAATGTGGTCTACTTTAATGCACTACAGTGAGACAATGTGGAGCCTCCCGGAAGGTGGCGTCCTACCGTGGCCTAGCGAAAGAGCCGCCCGCAGGGCGGCGATTCTGCTAGTGTATATATATATATATATATATAAAGAGGAATAGTAAGATGAAGTAAGAAAATACAAATAATGTAAAGGAAAATAAGGAGAAGAAGAAAAGGAAAAATAAGGTAGAAGAAGAAGAGGACCAGGAAGATAATGACGGGAATACATGAATATGTACGGTAAACGATATAACCTTACTAAACGGATAAAAAACGTTTAAACAGCAAAACTGAGCTGTAGTAGAAACAGTGTCTTCACCTCATCTCACTGTCTTATCATCATCAGAACTGGGGCTACAGCATCTTGGCTAATGTAATTAAGGTGTTGTTCTTCTGTTATAGTGACAAAGTAGTTTGTCATGTGGAAACAAAAAGACGACATGAGAGAGAGAGAGAGAGAGAGAGAGAGAGAGAGAGAGAGAGAGAGAGAGAGAGTTGTATCAACGGAGGATGAAACACTGTCGACGTAGTGACGATGCATGACGTTTCTGAATGTACAGTATGTTAGCTCTAGCCTGATCAGTCACGCAGCTTCAGGTAACAGGAGTCATTAGTGGCCTGGTAGTGTTGCTTAACGTGTTCTAGTGTTATGTCTCTCTTTGTTTTAAAATTGTATGTGTGTGTCTGTGTGTAAGTGTATTTTGCTATTTTACCACTTTCATGTTGTTGTCTTTGTTGACACTCTACGATTTGCTTCAAAGTGACCACAAAACCACATACGTGACAGAGATACGTGAGACTGGTCAGCAGAAATACGACTGTGACTGGTCGGCAGATGGGTAATCTCTTAACTGTGACTGGTGGAGATTGTCTTGAAAGTGACTGGTCAGCTACACTCAAGTCTGGTCCCAGTGTTGGGTTAATACAGTTCTGTTTTACCACGAGTCTACATATAAAAATAAAAGGTGGTAAAACAAGTGAAAAGGCAAAAAAAAAAGGAGGAGTAATCATCATAGCAGAAGTAAAACCAAAAAAAAATAATATGTAGACTTATGATATTTATGGGAACCTTGTTGAGCAATGAACGATGTATTTTCGATGCATTTATTCATAGTATTACCCACAGTTTTTATTATTATTATAATTATTATTATTATTATTATTATTAACTTATTTTTATTTCCATTACAACTTCTAAACAGTGATAAAATAGTTAAATGTATAAATTATGAATATATAGCAACAGCGCACCATCTGAACAAGCAAAATATAGGGTACATGAAAGCCTCTGTTTAGGTCACCATGGTGTAGGAGAGCTTTGTGATTAACTCTTGGTAAACATGAGACAAAGGTCGTATTCTGGTGAGCTGTTAATCTTCCTGGTGTTTGGCGGACAAGACCAGGGGAATGAAGGGAAGCTCCGTACTGTTCTCTTAGGATCTTCGGCGCTGTGGACGATGGATGAGGAGTCCCATTTTTTCTTTCTGCTTACAGTCTAAATATAGATTGGTTATGTCAATTTATATATAGTTACTCTTACCACCAGCATCATTGTAACTCTGGTTTAGAAACGTTTGTCAGTGTTATTTTCTTTGGAGTGACACCCACCCACACACATACAAACACCCAACCTCACACCCACACCTACACACACGTAAAGTGACCCCTCCCATTAGATGACGTCAGCAGGTGGTGGTGGTGGAGAAGAGATGACTGGCACAAAGTTGAATCTTCCTTGTGGTACATTTTGTAGCTTCACTGGCCCTCCACCTTCTCTTCCCCCGGCCCTCCTTCCTGTCTCTCCCAGCCCTCCTCATTATCACCCTCAGCCCTACTTCCTGTCTCTCTCAGCCCTCCTTCATATGTCTCGTCTCTCACCTCTCTCTGTCTCCCCATCTCCCGACCCCTCCTCCCTATCACCCCGAGCCCTCCTCCCCGTCTCCCCCTCCCTATCACCCCCCAGCCCTCCTCACAATCTCTCACAGCCCCTCCTCTATCACCCCCAGCCCCCTCCCTTATCTCTTCCACCTCGCTTCCCTGTCTCCTCCACTCTTCCCCCGGTCTCCTTCACCCCCCTCCCTATATCTCCCAGCTCTCCTCCCTATCTCTCCTACTTCCTCCCTATTTCCTCTAGTCCCTCTCCCTATATCTCCCAATCATCCCCAATCTCCCAGAGCCCTTCTCAATATCTCTTCCAGCCCTCCACCCTATCTCTCCCACATCTCATTATTTCTCCTAGCCCTCCTTCTTATCTCCCTGGCCCTCCTCACTATCTCTCCCAGCCCTCTTCCCTGTCTCTCCTACTTCTCACCAACTCCCCAATGTCTCCTGAGCCTATAAGTTGTTGTTCATTTAAGTCTCTTCAGCTGGGGGGGGGAGCGGCACTGGAGTTAATTAAAGGTGGTTCACTTTACCCTGTATTTCCTTGTATCCATCCATTTGTTACTGGGGGTTAATGTATTATTTAAGAAGAGAAATGGGAAAAGATATTTTCCAAGTTAAATTTATTCACCAAAACGTAATATGAAGTTATATGTGTTCGTCCTATTTCTAACGAGAGATACCGTGGGTGGAAGGAAACTCACTATTCACCCATACGCCTACAGAAAAACATTAAACAACGTTACCACGCGTCAGTACGATCCGCCCAGGCCCATCCATAAACAGCCTCACTATATCACACCCAATGCTAAACTGACTGTTCACCAGCTGCCGTGAGCACATTCTTAGTGTCCAATCAGAGCCCGTTTTTCGAAGATTCTCCTGGCCGACATCTGTTTTTCCTTGAAAGCGTGATGAATTGGGTCATTTGGTCTGAAGAGGCTTTAAACTTCCCGGTCAGTTCTCATAACGGTCCACTGTCCAGTGTCCAGCTGTCATGGGCGTAGGGGCGCGGGAGTGACCCTTTTATTACAAACCCTGATCATCAAATTTAAGAATAAAAAGGCACAAGTAGAAAGATCCTTTACGGAAAAAAAAGACCATCCTTAAAATGACTAAGGAAGCCGTGTTTTATGTTGCAAATATATAGTACTGTACATGAATGACTCAGACTTCCAAAATATACATCAGCACTGATATGTATTTGTCCGTTTTCAGATTTTATAGGCGAGGGTGATTTTTTTTATTATTTATTTTATTTTATTTTTTAATTTGGTGCAAGTTTTATTGTTTTGGGGGCGGTTTTTGGGTGCTTTTCTTATATTTTGGGCGATTTCTTCTTTTTTTCGGGGGGGGGGGGGCGATGTTTGGTTGTTTTAGGCGATGTTTATATTACTTACTGAAAATTATGTATGATACTGTAGTTTTGCAAAATTTAACACCATTATCAATATCCATATACTGTATATACAATTACATATTAATTTTATCTTATAAGTAACTTACTATAATTTAATTACTTAGTGTGTAAAATTTGCATTGTATCTATTTTCTTTCCCTGTCCTGGATTTAATCTTACATATACAAACTACAGTGTAGTGATAAGTTTAAGTTACTTCTACATAATAAAAAATAAAATCATGCAATATTCAACAGTTAATTCAAAACATAATGTTAAGCCATCCATGGTACCCCGTATTTGTGCGCCAGGGAAAATATTAATTGTCTCCTATATTAGTAAGATAATGCCAGTTTTTGGGTCAGGTGTTAGTATTCCCCCATAAGAGTAGACTGGAGGTGGTCGTGCGACTAACGGCCCCAAATTAGGACCTGTTATAAGACTCTATCACACCAAAACCTGAATTAATCCAGTGAGTTTTTGGAAAAGTTGTCGAGAGGTAAACAGACACCAAATATTACCCTCTCTCCTTGATCTTATTTCTGAGGGAATAAATATAAACCTCTAGGGTTCGTAGAAGGTTAGAGGATAGAGACATAAATAAACTGTGATAAACATAGGCAGCTACCAAACAGGGAGGTACTACCGCCTGGGAAGATATTGGAAGCATAATGTTTTGTCTAATGGTAGACTCTGCTGCCATATGGCATCACGAAAATTGTGACCAAATCCCGGGTTTCTGATCCGACTTTCTGCCTCATTTACACACAATTGCAG
Source organism: Homarus gammarus (assembly GCA_958450375.1). Taxonomy (NCBI): domain Eukaryota; kingdom Metazoa; phylum Arthropoda; class Malacostraca; order Decapoda; family Nephropidae; genus Homarus; species Homarus gammarus. The sequence goes on from CAUDMG010003282.1 coordinate 45,458, forward strand.
GGTTTCAATTGTTTCTCTTACTTTTACAACACAACATAGATACATACATCATTTCTCACTCTTGATTTTGTTTTAATTTTTGTATATATTTATGGCTCATTATTATTATTATTATTATTATTATTATTATTATTATTTTATTTTTTTATTTTTTATTATAAATTTTATTTACTATAAATTATTATTAATAGTAATATTATTATTGTTATTATTATTATTATTATTAATTATTAGAATTATTAGTATAAGTTTATTATATTATATCCCCCCCCCCCCCCCGCCCCTAAGCCTTGATGTGGGTCATTATAAAACGACCTGTGCCCGGGTGGGCTAATGCTAGTAAAAAAAAACAACACATAAATTCACGATAATACATGTTCCCAAAACAACCACAGATGCCCACAAAATACTTTCAACGTGTCTTCCAATTCCCATTAATATTCTGTATATCAGCGACTCCTCTTCAGTGTAAACCAAAATAATAGATCTCAATACTTCCCATATATACTTAAAAACCCTGACAAATGCACACAGACCTCCTAAATCTCCTCATATCTCGACAAATCCCCCTCACCGAACACATTTACAGTCTCACCTCGCTTCAAGTGGACTGCGCAGCTGTACCCTGGGATGTTTGCACTTTCTAAACCGTGTGGCGCCGCCCTCCATGAACCACTGATTCACATGCCTGACACCAGCTGGCGTTCTCTCCCGTTATCACAAGATAAACATTTATAATAATTAAAATGAATAGTAATGAATATCCTTGGCTGTTGAAAATTTAAACAACACCAAAAATAATTATCAGTTGCTTTTTATATAAGTAAAGTAGTTGATAATATTTTGCGGAGAATGAGTTACGTCTCTCTCTCTCTCTATAAATAACATCACCAACCAGCTTACAGTAATGTATCCCTCCGTTAAGTTTCACATTGTAAACAGCGAACTGCTCGTTCGCCTCCCTCCTATTATCTGAACTGTGATACCTTGAGTACAAAGCAGTTAAATAACAGTAAGTCAAGAACATATACAATACACAGTATACGCTTAATTTTAGTTAGTTTTTATATTAGTGTTATATATATATATATATATATATATATATATATATATATATATATATATATATATATATATATATATATATATATATATATATATGCTGATAACCACAAGGAAAGAAGAAAACACGAAGTTCCCAAGCGCTTTCGTGTAATTCACATCTTCAGGGGTGAGTACAGAAGATGTGAATTACAAGGAAGCGCTTGGGAACTTCGTGTTTTCTTCTTTCCTTGTGGTTATCAGCATATACCTAGATCACGCGCAACTACAGTGATTTACTTGCATATATATATATATATATATATATATATACTTCATTTTTAGTCCATATAACAGGCGGACTTTGAACATATAATCAACGACCTCACCAGCAAGAATGGAACCCTCGACCTACTGGGTGGGACTAGGGAACGCTTACCGGCTAGGCCACAAGGACACTAAAAGCAGTTCTAGACTCTGTTATATTTCACACAAAGCCTGTTCATCGAGCTGATGGCGCCGTGAACCTCATTGGGAAACTGCCCGTGCCTCTTATGTGGTGTCAGTAGCATTTTACCGAATCCAGCTGGTATGAAACGCGAGGTACATATATATACTTCATTTTTAGTCCATATAACACGCGGACTTTGAACATATAATCAACGACCTCACCAGCAAGGAATCGAACCCTCGACCTACTGGGTGGGACTCGAGAACGCTTACAGGCTAGGCCACAAGGACACTAAAAGCAGTTCTAGACTCTGTTATATTTCACACAAAGCCTGTTCATCGAGCTGATGGCGCCGTGAACCTCAGCTCGATGAACAGGGAACTGAAAGAAACGAATATTCATTTTTACTCCTACTGGAACAACATACTGTATGCTAACCAAATTAACTTACTTCACAAACTAAAGGAAGTAGCCTACTTACCAATGTGGCCTTCAGTTCCCACTGTTTTAGTATACGTAAAGTAATTTAAATAATTCTTTTTAGACAGGCCTAAAAGAGAAGGACAAATTAACGTCCTGCTTGAGGTGGCGCAGGACGGAGAACAGAGTGCTCAAAAGCAGGACTGTCCTGCCTAAAGCAGGACGTCTGGCCAGCCTAGCCACGAGCCAGGCTCACCTGAGAGCCAATGAGAGATCACTTTTCAGTACATAAATCTTAGTGGTTACACTGTAAAAAATTGTATGGTATTAAACTGGTACTTTAGGAAAAACGGGATATTTTACTTCAATATACCCCTTGACATGTAATTTTTTTGGGGTATGCTAGGGTATAGTGCTGTCCAGAATACCCTTCGTCAGACATGGTAGGGTATAATATATTGGTGTCCATGATACCCATCTTCAGACATGCTACGGTATACTGCTGTCCATAATACCCTTTATTTTGCTGGTATTTTTTTGTTCTCGTTTTGTCTCTATGTATCTTTGATTCATTCCTTGTAAAACACTTATAATACAACACACTGTATACCGAAACATCAATAACCGTAAATTTTCCTTGATATGATCTAATGTCTTAAATAGTATTTCATCAGAATACAATTAATTTTATTGCGACATATGGCATGAGCGTATCGTCCTCATAATAGGGGCTTTGAGGCTTGCTGAAAAGCCTATTTTTGGTGAGTGAGCGAAGCTAGTGCACTTTGCGATATTAGACCTCAAGAAATCACCCTAAGAGGTGAATAGGCCAATATTATCACCGTTAGAATCGTCTAGGCTACTACTAGCTAGTAGAAACTGAAAAACTTGAGAGAATGGGTAACCTGCTCAGAAGAGCTTATTGCCTGCGCGTACAAGGCGTGCCGGAGTTGACATTCCGGTGGTCATTACTTTCCAAAACCTACATCAAGAATAGCAGGGAGATGGAGACGAAGGAAGGGAGAGAAAGTGCGTGCACTAGCTTCAAAGACCCTATTTTAGTGAGTCGAGCCTCAGCTAGTGCACTTTGCTATATTCCACAGGAAGGAGGGTGCTATGATGTAAGGGGAGCAGTGAGCATATGAAGGACCATTCGAATTTTATTCTTAGATTAAGCTACATTATTTTTTTTTCTAGCGTGCTGTCTGTGGATCGAGGAGTGAGACCCATTGCCACGCAGGGTGCGTCTGACACTTGGTGAGACTTGTATCTTGCAATGAAGCAGGAGGCCGATTTCCACTGACCCTCTTCCCGGACCTGTGAGAGGGAGTGGGTCTTCAGGAAAGCCAGTGAAGCCGCTACATCCGCCAGTCCTTTGACTGACAGAGGGTGGCCCAACCGAGAATGACCAAAGAGATGATGTTGGCTGGTGGTGTGATCGGCCATAGCGGAGAGGTATTGGCGGAGGGTCCTGACAGGGCAGAGTCGGTGATGTTCGCCCTCTACCTTCCATGCTGGAACCGCTACTGGCTGGGGCCTGTGGTTCTTCCACTCATTTTTCGCCAGGGAGGTGGGAGAAGGTGCCAGGGACACTGCAGAATCTCCCTGGGCGAAGGAAGTCCAGTGGTCGAACCTCGTGAGTGCCTTGAGCTCGGAGGACCTGAAGCCCGTGGCCAGGACTACGAGAAAGAGGGCCTTCTGTAGTAGGCGGTCCTTTGACGGTCGGGTGGTGAATGGATCCTGGGTTGAGACAGACATCAGATTAATCCATGTCATGGTAAAAGCTTCATAGTAAGAAGAACATAGGAAAAACAGACAACATAAGGCCAGAGGCCCTCAGGCTAGGTTGTCAGTATAGTCAACAGGATTGAAGGAGTAGTACATACCGAGCCCTGAAGAGAGAACTTTCTCCAAGGCCCAGAAAATCCGGGGGGGTCTAGCAGGTGGTCGCTGGTGGAACAGGCTCCACTTCAGCAGGGTAACCGACCTGTTACCCTTCACCCCGCAACCGTAATCCAAAGTGTAGGTGAGGGCAGCCAGGTGGACGGAGAGGGTCGGGATAGACCTGCCTCGCTTGTGCGCTAGAAAAGATAGGAATTCGAGAACTACACTTTCACTGGGCATGGGAGATCCTTGCTTCTTGAGGTACTGCTGGAAGGTTTTCCTGCAGGACTCGTATTGTCGAGTAGTGGAGGGCCTTAGTCCTAGCAAGATGTCTTGCACCACTCTAGGCGAATACAATCTGCTCAGGGAGGAGTGGAGAAACTCCCTGCATGTAAGTGAAGTGATCTCTGAAGCCTGAAAACGAGGGGATCGAAGAGACAGGCGTTCCCCAAGATCAGTGGATGCGGACACCAGCCGCGTAGCTCTGAGAACCATGGTTGAGCCGTCCAATAAGGGGGCAGGAGGAGGACCTTTCCCTGATAGCTGCGCAGCTTCAGGCCCCCGTGTGGTGTCGGCGTCAAGCGACTCAAGTAAGCCGGGAGCTGAGCGGATGTCTGAGAGGCAGAGGTCCACCTCCGGCCGACCCCACTCTGGCGTAGTGTCCACTCTATTGACGTCCCCTTGAAGCGAGGAAGAGCGCCGGCCCAGCCGTTCTCGACTCCCGGGACATGGCGAGCAGACAGAAAGATACCCCGGTGGTGTGCCTCCTTGAATATCTGCTCCGAGAGTTACAGCAATTGGGCTGAGCGTGAAGTGCCCTGCCTGTTGAGGCAGAAAACGGCAGCAACGCTGTCCATTTCAAAGCACATGGCTTCGTCTTGAATAGTCTGGTTGTCCTTCAAGAATCTCCATGCCACGTACAGCTCTCGTACGTTGATGTGAGACGACTTCCACTCGTCTGTCCAGCTCCCGAACTGCTGGTGACCCTTTGAAGACTGGTACCCCCAGCCTCCGTTGGAGGCATCCGACACTATTAAAAGGGTGGGCGTTGGTGGGACCCAGAGCGTCCACCGGTGCAGAGCGTCGCGAGACAGCCAGGGGCGTAGACGGGCGGACAAGTGAAGGGGCATGGTACGTGTGAGATCCCTGGGTTCGACAGGGATAGCCACGTTGACCTCCCTGGTCAGGCGGTGGAGAAGCAGACGACCCAGGGGTACCACCTCTACCACGTAGTTGAAGGAGCCAAAGTGGATCTCCCACTGGCGGAGAGTGAAACTGGCCGACATTGAAGCGGCAAAGAGACGCCGGATTATCCGTCGGGCGTTGTCTGGGGAGAGGCGGAGGGAAGTCGTGGAGGTGTCCCACTCCATACCCAGCCATACCAGTTGTTGTGATGGTGAGAGGGAGGACTTCGGGTGGTTGATTCTGAAACCCATGCCCTCCGCCGTGGGCCAGTGTTACACAGGTGCTTGATTCGCCTTCTTCCTTGGACGAGGCCGAGATCAGCCAGTCGTCCAGGTACATAAGGACGTCTACCTTGCGGTGGGTGTCCACACACACTCTCTAACCCTCTCTCACCATGAACGGTTACGAGTTTGAGAAGGTGGCGCGGATACGTCCGGATAAGCCGACCTGCCCCAAGAAATTAAACCTCCTAGTTCTCAAGAAGTTCTTTGAAACTAATGGGATCGTGGGGTACCAAGGTGGAACGACTGAAGCTGCATGGAGACATCAAAATCACCTTCGCCGAGAAGAGTATGCCCGTACAACTCGTGGAGATCCCCGACATCAACGGCATCCCAATAAAAATGATTGCCCACGATTGGGACAACCTGAAGATGGGAGTAATCGCCCACGCTGAAATTGCCCACGTGGACCAAAAAGAGCTGAACGAACTACTCAAGGGACAACTCCAATGTGTCAAGAAGCTGACCAACACCACTGCCCTCGTCGGACACCAAGAAACCCTACCCAAGGAGGCTCAACTGGCGTGGATAACTGTGCCAGTCAAGCCTTACTACAGACCAAAACGCTGCTACAAATGACAGCACTACGGTCACACTGTCAATAAGTGTGAGGTGCAGGAGGACACCTGCTCCCTGTGCGGCAGCCCCGGACACTGCCACACCGTCTGCCCTAACACAGTGAAAAAATGCGCTGCCTGTGGCGGCCCACATTCCTCCGCCGAACGGACCTGCCCCAAATGGAAGGAGGAATGCAGGATAGCCAAGGCTCAACTTGACAAGAAACTGAGTTACAGAGAGGCCCTCCTTGCTGTACACGCCCAAGACAATAAAAAACAAGAAGAAAAGAAAAATCAAGAAAAGAAGACCCAAGAAAAGACACACGTTACAAAGAATCAAGAACACTGTATCTTGCCCTTGTGAGACCACACCTGGATTACGCAGTTCAGTTCTGGTCACCGTATTACAGAATGGATATAGAATCCTTGGAAAGAATTCAGAGGAGAATGACAAGACTAATCCCGGGAATTAGGAACCTTGAGTATAGAGACAGGTTAAAGCATCTTAATTTGCACTCCCTCGAGAGACGTAGAGCGAGGTGCATACATAAGAACATAAGAAAATAAGGAGTCTGCAATAGGCCGGTTGGCCTGTGCATGGCAGCTCCTGTCGAGAGTTACTACCACTCTCTATCATCCTTGAATCTATCTAGCCTCCTTTTGAAACTTTCCAGAGTTGCCGCACTTACTACAAAGTTGCTAAGGTTGTTCCACTCGTCCACCACCCTATTTGTGAACCAGTTTCTTCCTATCTCCCTCCTAAACCTAAACTTATCCAACTTGAATCCGTTGCTCCGAGTCCTATCCTGCTCGGATATTATAAGAACTTTATCTATATCCCCTTTATTGATTCCTTTCACCCACTTAAATACTTCTATCATATCTCCCCGCACTCTTCGTCTTTCTAGGGAATGCAAGTTAAGTTTCTTTAGCCTATCCTGATTTGGAAGGCTTCAAAGTCGCTGCACCGACTCTAGTGAATTTATATCCATTCTATAATAGGGGCACCATAACTGAACCGCATAATCGAGGTGTGGCCTGACTAGCGCAAGATATAGTTGCAATAAGACCTCTGCACTCTTGTTACTTACACTTCTAAATATAAAACCCAATACTCTGTTTGCCTTATTTCGAACATTAATGCACTGTTTTCTAGGCCATAGGTCCGGGCTTACAAGTACCCCTAGAGTATAAGTGGAAGGCAGGGCTAAACAAAGGGGACATTACAAAGGTACTCAAACTATCCAACCAGGAGCGAACTCGTAACAATGGTTTTAAATTAGACAAATTTAGATTTAGGGGTGAAATAGGTAAACACTGGTTTCGAAACAGAGTAGTGGATGAATGGAACAAGTTCCCAAATATGTCTAATACCAAATTGCTGGTTACAAACTGTTCCATACCGATAGGCAGACCAGGAAAGGAGGAGGAGTAGCAATCTATGTTAGTGATAATCTGAAGTGTGAAATAAATAAGGAAATAAAAACAGAGCGGAACACAGAAACAATTTGGATAGAATTAATCGACGGTAGGGAAAAATTAATCACAGGAGAAATATATAGTCCTCCCAATCTTGATAGAGTCAATGAGCGACTTATCTGGGATGAAATGCGCAAGGCTTCCGTACACAACAAAGTCTGTATAGTAGGCGACTTTAACCTTGGCCAAATAGATTGGAGTGACCTTACAGGTAACTCAGAATCAGAGGATTTTCTCGAGACGATCCAGGACCGAACCCACACTGGGTAATAATATACTGGATTTAGTTCTGTCAAACAGAGAAAACCTCATTTGCAGTGTCGAGGTAGGGAACGAACTTGCAAACAGCTATCAGAAAAAAAATTAGATTCCAGTTAGATTTTCAGGGCAGACGTAAGGAAAATTCCACTAAAGTACCAGATTTCAGCAGGGCGAACTTTGACAGTTTAAAGAGGCAGCTGAGAGACGGGGTGTCGCTCTTGGCCGTGAACCTGACAGATGACACTGACCTGATAACGAGATCTGAGATTGCCTAGTTCCACGACAATTTAAATAGTGAGTTACTTAATGCACAAAGGCAGAACATACCATACAAAAAACTCAGATCAGACAACAATGACCCTAAATGGATAAATAATTATTTAAAGATAATCATTGGCCAAAGGATGGCTATAGGTAGAAGGATAAATCATGGCGAAATTCACCTCCGGGACTATTATAGGGTATTGGCGAGTTGGGTTAAAACCGAGATAAGGAAAGCAAAGAGGAATAATGAGGTAAGGATAGCAAGGGAGGCGAAGACAAACCCCAAAGGATTCTACCAAATGTATCAAACTAAAACACAAGAAAAGATTGGACCAATACGGTCAGACACCGGCGAGCTCACTGATAACGACAGAGAAATGAGCAATAATTTGAATAAATATTTTTCAACAGTTTTCACCACCGAAAATTTAAACATGATACACGAGGCACCGACTCTATTCAGAGATAGTGAAGAAATCAAATTAAGAGAGAGAGTAGTGACTAGTAATGATGTTAATTAGCAAATAGACAAACTAAAGCCTAATAAGTCACCTGGTCCCGATGAGATATTTGCCAGAGTATTAAAGGAATGTAAGGGAGAGCTTAGTATGCCCTTAGCAAAGTTGTTTAACATGTCCTTAAAAACAGGTGTAGTACCAGAATCCTGGAGGATAGAGAATGTAATACTGATTTTCAAGAAGGGGGATAGATCACTATCCTCTAACTACCGCCCAATCAGTCTAACATCAATAGTAGGCAAATTACTGGAAGCAATCATTTCAAACTCTATTCGAAATCACCTGGAGAAGCACCTATTGATCAATGATTCCCAGCATGGCTTCACAAGCGGCCGTTCTAGTCTAACTAATCTATTAACATTCTTTTCATCAGTTTTCGAATCCGTGGACGAGGGGCACAATTATGATATGGTATATGTCGAATTTAGCAAATCCTTCTACAGAGTCCCCCACGAAAGACTAATTAGAAAGGTAGAAGCTCATGGCATCAAAGGTAACATTCTTAAATGGATTAGGGCATGGTTACAGGACAGGAAACAGCGAGTGAGCATTAACCTCACTCAGTCCCATTGGAGCAACGTCACAAGTGGAGTTCGCCAAGGCTCTGTACTTGGACCATTATTATTTATTATATACATAAACGACATAGATATCGGCATAGACAGCAACATAAGTAAATTTGCTGATGACACTAAAATAGGACATGTTTTTAAATCTGACGAGGACTCAGCAAAACTACAGGAAGATCTGAACAAATTTTTCGAATGGTCTGAAAAATGGCAGATGAAATTCAACGTGGACAAATGTAAAGTACTCAGTATAGGAGATGTAAACAGGGAAACCAGATACCAGATGAACAGCGATGGCATAGAGAAATCCGACTGCGAGAGAGATTTAGGAGTAATGATAAGTAGGAAGCTTAAGCCAAGTAAACAATGTGTTTTTGCTCGTAACAAGGTTAATAAAGTACTTGGGTTCTTACAAAGGAATGTTAGTTACAAGACTTGCAAGGTCATCCTAAAACTGTATCTTGCTCTTGTGAGACCACACCTGGATTAGGCAGTTCAGTTCTGGTCACAGTATTTCAGAATGGATATAGAATCCTTGGAAAGAATTCAGAGGAGAATGACAAGACTAATCCCGGGCATTAGGAACCTTGAGTATACAGACAGGTCAAAGCATCTTAATTTGCACTCCATCGAGAGACGTAGAGCGAGGGGCGACCTGATAGAGGTGTTCTGACCTCACTAGGGGAAAGGTCACGGCAGGGTCAGCTCCGGAGGGATAATTATCAGATATGGCCAGTGCTATCTGCGGTCTTGGGTATGAGAGTTTGTTGACCAAACTGGAGTGGTCCATTGAAGAATTGGCGAGGGACAAGTTAGAAATTGAGAGGGCCACGTTGGAGAACCTGAAATTAAGGAAAGAGCTGGCGAAGTTAAAAGGAGAGGCTGGACGAGTAAAGCCAGTGTCTGACGAAAAATCAAGCGAGTGGAAAATTGTGAGTAGTGGGAAGACAAATGTGGTGGTGAAGAAGCACATGAAGGATACGACAACAACGACAACAACAGCTAAGTGTACCAACCCCTTTCAGTCCCTTGATAGACGAATTGGACGTTAGTACAGTCAGGGGCAGGGATGAAAAGGAAGGTATAAAAACTTTAATTGTTGGAGACTCACAGGTAAGGTACATAGACAGGGCCTTTTGTGGTAAAAACAAAAATAGGATGAGGGTGTGTTTGCCAGGAGCTGGGGTGGGGGATATAATTGACAGGATGGACAATATCTTGTCTGGTAATGGGAACAAACCCATTATCTGCCTCAGTGCAGGAGGCAATGATATTGGCCGGTGTAGGAGCGAGGAACTTCTTGATAAGTTCAAGGCAGCCATAGATCGTATTAGGACTAAGGGAGGGATCCCTATCATATGCGGTGTCCTGCCTAGAAGGAGAGTTGGCAGTGAATGGTTGTCAAGGGCGGTTGGTGTCAACGACCGTCTTGACAGATATTGCAAGTCAATATCAGTCCCATTCATTGACAACTGGGACAACTTCTATGGCAGAAGGGACCTTTATGCTAGGGATGGGGTGCACCTGTCTAGGGATGGAGTAGCAACCCTGGCTGGGGCTCTAGAGGGGGCAGTTCAAAAGATATCGAAGTCTTTAAACTGCTAAGAGAACATAGGGGCACGGGGGTGGAGGAGACTGCAGTGGGAGAGGGTAAACAAGGCGAAAGATTACAGGGAAATAGTGTTAGGAATGATGACATAACTAAATTAGACAGGGAGTTTAAAACTAAACGCGGTAAGGGAAGGACTCAGAACACGACTAACTTAAATGTATATTACGCGAACAGTAGAAGTATGAGAAACAAAATGGATGATATTAGGGCCTTGGTATGTACCGAAGAAATCGATATAATTGCATTCACTGAAACATGGATCAACCTAGACACACGTGAATTACCAGTCGAATACCAAATTGCGGGTTACAAACTGTTCCATACCGATAGGCAGACCAGGAAAGGAGGCGGAATAGCAATCTATGTTAGGGATAATCTGAAGTGTGAAATAAATAAGGAAATAAAAACTGAGAGGAATACAGAAACAATTTCGATAGAACTAAGCGACGGTCGGGAAAAATTAATCACAGGAGTAATATATAGACCCCCCAATCTTGACAGAGTCAATGAGCGACTTATCTGGGATGAAATGCCCAGGGCTTCCACACACAACAAAGTCTGTATAGTAGGCGACTTTAACCTTGGCCAAATAGATTGGACTGACCTTACGGGTAACTCAGAATCAGAGGATTTTCTCGAGACGATCCAGGACTGTTTCCTAAGTCAACATATAACCGAACCCACACGGGGTAATAATATACTGGGTTTAGTTCTGTCGAACAGAGAAAACCTCATTAGCAATTTCGAGGTAGGGAACGAACTTGCAAACAGCGATCACAAAGAAATTCGATTCCAGTTTAATTTTCAGGGCAGACGTAAGGAAAATTCCACTAAAGTACCAGATTTCAGAAGGGCAAACTTTGACAGTTTAAAGAGGCAGCTGAGAGAGGGGGTGTCGCGCTTGGCCGTGAACATGACAGATGACACGGACCTGATAACGAGATCTGAGATTGCCGAGTTCCACGACAATTTAAATAGTGAGTTACTTAATGCACAAAGGCAGAACATACCATACAAAAAACTCAGATCAAACAACAATGACCCTAAATGGATAAATAATTATTTAAAGAACATCATTGGCCAAAGGAAGGCTATAGGTAGAAGGATAAATCGTGGCGAAATTCACCTCCGGGACTATTATAGGGTATTGGCGAGTAGGGTTAAAACCGAGATAAGGAAAGCAAAGAGGAATAATGAGGTAAGGATAGCAAGGGAGGCAAAGACAAACCCCAAAGGATTCTACCAAATGTACCAAACTAAAACACGAGAAAAGATTGGACCAATACGGTCAGACTCCGGCGAGCTCACTGATAACGACGGAGAAATGAGCAATAATTTGAATAAATATTTTTCAACAGTTTTCACCAGCGAAAATTTAAACATGATACCCGAGGCACCGACTCTATTCAGAGATAGTGAAGAAAACAAATTAAGTGAGATAGTAGTGACTAGTAACGATGTTAGTAAGCAAATAGACAAACTAAAGCCTAATAAGTCACCTGGTCCCGATGAGATATTTGCCAGAGTATTAAAGGAATGTAAGGAAGAGCTTAGTATGCCCTTAGCAAAGTTGTTTAACATGTCCTTAAAAACAGGTGTAGTACCAGAATCCTGGAGGATAGCGAATGTAATACCGATCTTCAAGAAGGGGGATAGATCACTATCCTCTAACTACCGCCCAATCAGTCTAACATCAATAGTAGGCAAATTACTGGAAGCAATCATTTCAAACTCTATTCGAAATCACCTGGAGAAGCACAGATTGATCAATGATTCCCAGCATGGCTTCACAAGCGGACGTTCTTGCCTAACTAATCTATTAACATTCTTTTCATCAGTTTTCGAATCAGTGGACGAGGGGCACAATTATGATGTGGTATATCTCGACTTTAGCAAAGCCTTCGACAGAGTACCCCACGAAAGACTAATTAGAAAGGTAGAAGCTCATGGCATCAAAGGTGACATCCTTAAATGGATTAGGGCGTGGTTACAGGACAGGAAACAGCGAGTGAGCATTAACGGCACTAAGTCCCATTGGAGCAACGTCACAAGTGGAGTTCCCCAAGGCTCAGTACTTGGACCATTATTGTTTATTATATACATAAACGACATAGATATCGGCATAGACAGCAACATAAGTAAATTTGCTGATGATACTAAAATAGGACGTGTTATCAAATCTGACGAGGACTCGGCAAAACTACAGGAGGATCTAAACAAATTTTTCGAATGGTCTGAAAAATGGCAGATGAAATTCAACATTGACAAATGTAAAGTACTCAGTATAGGGAATGTAAACAGGGAAACCAGATACCAGATGAACAACGATGCCATAGAGAAATCCGACTGCGAGAGAGATTTAGGAGTAATGATAAGTAGGAACCTTAAGCCAAGTAAACAATGTGTTTTTGCTCGTAACAAGGCTAATAAAGTACTTGGGTTCATACAAAGGAGTGTTAGTTACAAGACTAGCGAGGTCATCCTAAAACTGTATCTTGCTCTTGTGAGACCACACCTGGATTACGCAGTCCAGTTCTGGTCACCGTATTACAGAATGGATATAGAATCCTTGGAAAGAATCCAGAGGAGAATGACAAGACTAATCCCGGGTATCAGGAACCTTGAGTATAGAGACAGGTTAAAGCATCTTAATTTGCACTCCCTTGAGAGACGTAGAGCGAGGGGCGACCTGATAGAGGTGTATAAATGGAAGGCAGGGCTAAACAAAGGGGACATTACAAAGGTACTCAAATTATCCAACCAGGAGCGAACTCGTAACAATGGTTTTAAATTGGACAAATTTAGATTTAGGCGTGAAATAGGTAAACACTGGTTTGGAAACAGAGTAGTGGATGAATGGAACAAGTTACCAAATATCATCATTAACTCGAATACGCTGAATTGCTTCAAACATAGGTTGGATGCTCATATGAGCAATAGGGGTTGGGTGTAAACGGGACTGCCCAGTATGGGCCAATAGGCCCGCTGCAGTTTCCTCCATTCTTATGTTCTTATGTAACCCAACACGCACCTGACGCTTGACCTGACGCTCACCTGACTCTGAGTCCTGCCACCTCCTCGCAGCTCCTGCATCCAACTTAAAACCCAAAATAACGCAAGCGGTGTTTAGCCACGGTACCTTTCTCTCCTTATAAAATTCACTTCAATCCTCCCTTTATCCTTCTCCTGAACCTCCTTCCCCCCCTTTCACTAGCATTTAAGTCAAGTCAAGTCGGTGGGTGACTGACGATCCTCTATGCCCAGCTGCCGGAGGGCCAGGAGTCGACCCAACCAGAAAGGAGGCCCCTCTTCGGGTGGTCAACTGTGGGTGAACAGTCCATGTTGGATTTGTGAGTCAGTGTGTCATATTACCGTTGTAGTGACCAGAACCTCTTCACCATTTGAACATTACTTGCATTCCCTAGAAAGACGAAGAATGCAGGGAGATATGATAGAAGTATTTAAGTGGGTGAAAGGAATCAATAAAGGGGATATAGATAAAGTTCTTATAATATCCGAGCAGGATAGGACTCGTAGCAACGGATTTAAGTAGGATAAGATAAGGAGGGAGATAAGAAGGAACTGGCTCACATATAGGGTGGTGGACGAGTGGAACAAGCTTAGCAACTTTGTAGTAAGTGCTGGAATGCTGGAAAGTTTCAAAAGGAGGCTGGATAGATTCATATATGATAGAGAGTGGTAGTAACTCTCGACAGGAGCTGCCATGCACAGGCCAACCGGCCTATTGCAAACTCCTTATTTTCTTATGTTCTTATGTTCATTGAGTTGTATACATCCTAATGCATTGAACACAATTATAAAACAATGAATATGCGAGTGCTGATGTGACTTGCGATACAATATAATTTTCCATGTTTTAAGATAACACTAACCCTCCATCATCCATGAAATTCAAACCCTCAGAAATATAGTAATTTAGCATATATCTACAGGAGGGAAGGTTGCAAACAACGCTTAGGCATTTTCAATAATGGCGGAAAGATCTTGTAGACTGCAGTACAGCATGTTATGTTATGTTATGCTATGCTATGTTATGTAATGTTATGTATATGTTATGTTATGTATATGTTATGTTATGTTACGTATATGTTATGTTATGTTATGTATATGTTATGTTATGTTATGTATATGTTATGTTATGTATAAGTTATGTTATGCTATGTTATGCTATGTTATGTTATGTTATGTTACGTGAAGAGGTTCAGCTGGTCGTTCCCAACCATTCAACAACTGCAGTCTATCCTAACGTTTACTCGTTAACTACGATAATTGTAAAGCTAATATACCCTTTATACATTAAAATATAACAAAACCAACAAGGATATGTTATTATATTAGATATTTAAAGGACACCTAACGAATAAATGTCGTTGGCGCAAACCTTGTTGATCAGGAACCTAATGAAGATATAGGTGCAGGTCGGCCATCTTGCAACAAATAACATGAGAGAACAACGAGATTATGGAGGTGGGCTAAACGATAGAATACGATACACTCCTGTAATATTTTATTAGACTTCTAGTAAATCTTATCCAATGAACTGCATATCACAGGTAATGTATTGACAAAACTCTATACTCTATGTGGGATTCAGGAAAGTAAATATTTCCAAGTGAAGATGCACAAATTCAGAAAAAAAAATCCAAAGTCCAAAGTGAAACATTTAACATAAACCTGGGCTTGTACAAATAAAATTGCCAGCCTTTGCCTCTATCGTAAATTAGTAAGTGATTTCGCTACATTAACAATGCATAGCTTGACAATAAGAAATCAATAACATGTCAATTTACTATTCTTCCTTGTCGGCCGCAGCCATATGTCAGCATCTCTACTATCGAGCGGATGATTGAAATAATATGGCTATGCAACGTAATTTTCATCTATGAACTTGAATTTCCGATGCATTGCTAAGAAAATAATACAGGAATGATATACTGTTATTATTGTACTGGTAAGCTAAGAGTCCCCTCTAAACCTAGATCATGGCCACCTAATCCGTACGACCCCCACCCCACCCACCCCCCCCCCCCTCTTTAATCCGGCCTGGGGTACCTGTCATGAAGTCTATAAAAGTGACGCCGGAACACACCTTCGCCACCAACCCTTACAACTGGTTCTGATGGTACTGATCAACTTTCGGTACTACAAACAACAACACCGGAAACACCTTCGCCAGACTTTTTCTTCCTGCCGCAGGTTTCTCCCATGTCGACCTTCATATCAAGACAAAAACTCTTATTTTGCGAATGGCGTTATATATGATGGTTACTCTTACAGACACCGTGGGGAGGATACGGACTATTGTTCTGGGGACACGGTCGTCACAGCAGCGCTACATATATCTTACGGACACCTTGTCACTTTACTCTCAGTTTGGTTGGTGTTGCTCGACGGACAAATGTTGTAATTTGTACACTCCGGGTGACAGGTTGAGAAGGGAGTGGAGTGTGGGTGAGGAGGGAAGGAGGAGGAGAGAGGGGAAGGAGGAGGAGAGAGGGGGGGAAGGGGGAGGAGAGAAGGGGAAGGAGGGGGTGGATGAAGAGAGAGGGGAAAGGAGAGGAGGAATAGATAGGGAAAGAGAGAGACGAGTAGGGTTAGAATAAAAAGTAGGGGTAGAGGGTACATGAGGGAGAGGAAAGGCGAGAGAGAGAGAGAGACTGGGGAAATAGCTGATAGGAGTGAGGATTCTCGACTGAGTATAAATCACTTTTTATCGACAGTGATTTACAGAATATTCCCTATCCCGCTGCAGTGCCTGGCCACACCAAGAAGCAAGTGGTTATAGTTTAAAATCTAATTCTTAAAAAAAATACTATCCATTTCAATTAGCATAACTGCAGTGTTAACTTTGTATAGTCATAACAATTATCAAATGTTGTATCTTCTCTTTACTTCTTACTTATAAAACTATCATATTTGTTCTTGTTTTCCGCTGAAATGTTGATATACACTTTTAAGGCTTACAAGTAAAAATTCACAGATATTCATAGGACTCCGGATGAGTTTCAATAACAGGTGTGATTCCCTTACTTTAGCCATGGGGTTTGAGGGCGTTAGAGAATATATTGGGTGTTCGACTTATTTTATCTAAACATGCAATGTTTAGTTGTCAATTGTTTTACCTCGCCCATTACTTGTTAACCACCACCCATAAAGTTCTCTTCGTATAAGCTTCCGTTACTTCATGATACTTCATTAAACACTATGATATTTTGTGTTTAAATGATTAACAAGAAAACGATATGATGTAATAACGTTTTGTCAGTCTACTTTTAGGGTATATAAATACGGTCTTAAACACATAATAAATTTGTAGTAGGGTTTATTGCTGACTTCATTATAGTAATCATAAGCTGCCTTTGGGTGTTCAGTTCCAAGAAGATTGGGGATTTTAAACAAGAATCTTGTAGCCTAGAGGGTTTAGCTCTGGGCTCTTTTGTTTTTGTTTTCATACCAGAATTCTTGTTGCAAAATAAATTTTCCTTATTATAGAGATCCAAGTACTTGTCAGTGTGTTATTCTTCACACATTGTGTTAACGCTGGGGGTGATACAAACACGTGCTTGCATATCCTGAACTGTTGCTGGAGTTTCACTTTACAGTGTTCCTTGGTGTGTGGAAGTCATGAGCGTTGTAGATTACAGTATTCAGATGACAGGCAGCGAAGGATGAGGAATAGTAAGTTGGGGCTCCGTCCGTCCGTTCGTCCGTCAGACATACATGTTAGAATTTCATCTAAGCCTGGCATAATCTCGTTGTTTTGTCATGTTATTTGTTGCAGGATGGCCGACGAGCACCCATATCTTCATGAGGTTCCTGATCAACAAGGTCTGCGCTATCGACATTAATTCGTTGGGTGACTTTTAATTACATAAGATATATCATATCCTTGTTGGTTATTGCTTAGTTTTAATGTATAAGGGGTATATTAGCTTTACAATTCTAGTAGTTAACGAGTAAACGCTAGAACAGACTGTAGTTGTTGAATGGTTGGGCATTGACAGCTGAACCTCCTCACCTAACAGAACATACTACTACTACTTTGCTGTCACTCGGAATCGAGTATGACGATCATCCAGCTATGGGACAATGATATCAGTTACTAAGGATGTCACCTTCGTTGGTAAGCCTTAAGGTGACTAAAGAGGCCGATACGGGACTGGCAAAGTCGTTCACAGAGGATGCACATGTGGATGGATCCATCTAGTGCGGGAGGGGCGGCGGGAGCGTCTTTCCAGGGTTGGCGCTTGTCTGCCTGAGTTTGCAGTCGCGCTAACTTGAAAGCATTGACACCTTCTCATATAGTGTTCCTCCAAACGTTGCGGTATGGAGTAATCGTCACCCAGGAAAGGGGGTGGATTTGCCAATTTTTCAGGTTTGTCGTAAACTATCCTTATACATTTTTCAGTTGCCCCCCAGCGTTACATTTACAATTCGTTAGGTGACTGTAAAGTAGCTGCTTTGGCAGTCCATGAGGGTAACATGGCCAGTCCACCGTAGTTGTTCCTGGATAATGGTTGTCTCAATGCTCCAACAGTTGATGTCAGCGAGAATACTGGCATTTGTTCTCATGACTTCCCAGCGAACTCAGAGGATGGAACGTAAACTACGTCGGTGAAAGTTTTCAAGTGTCTTGAGGTACCTCCTATATGTGACTCATGTCTCGATGCCATATAGCAGGGTAAGGAGGGCCACTACTTGATATATGTGCAACTTTATAGATATTTTCAACTCCCTACAGCTAAAGACAAGGGTACGGAGCTTGCCAAAGGCTTGAGATGCACATCTGATCTGATGTTGAATCTCTTCATCGATGTCCGCGGCGGTGGACAGGTGGGAGCCGAGATACTGAAAGTAGGTAGCATTAGAGAGGGTAGTATCATTAAGTTGGATGGATGGTGGAGGTGTGGCTAAACCAGGGGCAGGCTGAAAAAAAGAATCTAAGTCTTGTGTACATTCACCTCAAGGCCGAAGTGTGCATACACATCTGCATAGGTGTTCAGGATCTCGTGTGAGCAACAAGGGTGAAATCGTCTGCATTCTGAAGTTTAGCAAAGGAAGCTACCGACACCTTTGTTCCTGCCAGAAGTCGTCTTTTGTTGAAAAGATCCTTCATCCGGTATTTGATGTCCACACCGGCGGCTAAATTGGCACAGGTACGAGTAAGGAAAGCAGCCAAGAAAATGAAAAAGAGAGTTGACACCAGTACACATCCTTGTTTTACCCCCATTTGCATAGGAAGAACTCTGAATAGGTGCCATTGTGCAGGACACTGCTGTTCATACCATCGTGGAGGTGCCTCACAATTGCGATGAATTTTGGTGGGCAGCCAAAACGGCTGAGGGTCCACCAGAGGGCTTCCATGTTGACCGAGTCAAAGGCCTTGGTTAGGTAGATGAAAGCCATGTACATGTCATGATGCTGTTCTCTGCACTTTTCCTGTATCTCGCGGGCAGCAAAGATCATGTCAGTGGTGCCGCGTGATGGTCTAAAGCCACATTGAGATTCTGGGAGGAAGATTTCCACCTAAGGGAGAAGTCTGTTTAGGAGGAATCGGATGATAATCTTGAAAGCTATGGACAACAGGGAGATCCCGTGGTAGTTGCCACAGTCTGACTGGCCTCACTTGTTCTTATAAATATTGACGACGGAGGCGTCTTTAAGAGCTTGGGGGATTTCCTCCTTTTCCCATATATTCTCCAAGAGAGAGTAGAGACGGCTAATAAGCAGAGGTCCTCCTAATTTATCCACCTCGGCTGCGATTCCTTCATGCCCTGTGGCTTTGGTATTTTTCATCTGTTTGATGGTAGTAGCTACCTCATCCAGGGATGGAGGATAGCTGAGATCTCTGGAGGCTGAAGGACCTACTCGGGAGTCAGGGCATCCACATCGGTGTTTCGGTTGAGCAGCGAATGGTAGTGCTCTTTCCAGAAGTGGCGGATGCTTTCTTCGTCTTTAATTAGGGAATTGCCGTCGGATGAGCAGAAGGGGCTGTGCCATGAGTGATTGGCCCATAAAATGTTTTAGTGGAAGTGAAAATTCGCACATCTTGTGTTGATGTGCAAGGTTTTGCGTTTCGCATGCTTTATTTTTAAACTAGTCGTTCTTTAGTTTGCGAAGTATCCGCTGGGCTGCCGTTTTCTTCTTGCTGAAGGTATCAGCTTTGGTCCGAGACTGAGGGTTGCTTTACCAGTCAGTTAAAGCAGTAAATTTATCATCGACGAGTACATTGACTTCCGGGTCATTTTCATCAAACCAGTCCTGGTGTATTATTTTGGTCTGGTCGAGGATCTCTCTGCAGGTTTTTGTCATGAGTCATGACACGAGTCATGGGATATCTTCGACACTGTTATGACTCATGACAGTGTCGAGGATATCCTATTCGGCACTGAGATTTGGTTTGTTATTTGTCAGGTTGTTTATTATCCCATGTTCGAGCTGTTTTCTGAATGCATGTGCTACCGCTGGATCCTCCAGATACTTAGTGTTAAAACTTTTTCTGGAGGATTGTTGCCTTCACCGTTTTGGGGAGACGTGAAGTGAGAGCTTGACGAACCGATGATCAGTGTCGCAGTGGTCTGAACCACGCATTGCTCGGGTAATGAGGACATGTCTGCGATCTCTTTCTCTGACAATGATGCATTCAATGAGATGGCAGTGTTTGGATCGTGGGTTTTGCTACGAACCCTTGAACTTGTCGTCCTGCCTACACAAGGTATTGGTGACAGTGAGATTGTGTGCAGCACACTTGCTGATGAAGAGTAGGCCGTTGGGATTACACTTGCCCAGTCCATTTCTCCCTATTATTCCCTGCCAAATGTCAGCATCTCTGCCAATTCTGGCATTGAAGTCACCAAGGAGCACAACCTCATCTTCTCTGGGGATAGACGTTAGCACTCTGTTAAAGTCGGCTCAAAAATCCTCCTTGATGTCATCCTCTGCATCCAGTGTCGGGGCGTATGCACTGATGAAAAATACATGACGTGAGTGATTCGTGGGACTCTGAGCGTCATGAGGCGCTTGTTGATCCAAACAGGCATTTCAGCTAGCGGATGGCAAAGTCAACTCCATAAATGTGGTTGCTCTCCGCAACAGGTTTACCCTTCCAGGAGAAGGTGTCACCAGATCTCCGTTCTGTGCGTTGACCCTCATCTGGAAGCCAGTACTCACTAATGGCTATTCTGTCGATGTTATACCTAGCCAGTTCTTTCGCCACAGGGGCAGTTCTTCTTTCGGGACGCGCATTTGTACCAGTATCCAGAAGGGTCCTGACATTCAATGCAACGACTGTAAGCGGTTGCATAGTTTGTTTTTGTTTTGGTCTGTGATTATGATTGTGTTTTCGACCGCATAAGGAGGACCTTACTGGGTGCGGTTGCCCAATCAGGTTGGTTCTTTAGGGAGGCTATGTTTAGGGCACCCGTTCTACCACCCTCTCCATGTGGGATGAGCAGAGTGGCTCCTCGAAAGGGCTGCTCAGTCGCATAGACAGGACCGGATTGCGTTGCTGCCTAGATCCCAGTGCAAAAACGACCATCTTATCTGTGCCACCCATGTGCAGAGTTGTGACTAGAGACTCCCGTCAGTCATCTCTGCCTGTCCCTGTCGCCACTCGTCAGTCACCAAAGGACTTTTGGGGTATAAGGGTTTGATGATGATGAGAAGTATGAATTGCTGGATGATAGCTGGCTGTGAGTTGATTTATGTGGTGAGGCAGGAGTGCAGACTGCAGCCACACATCTTGGCTTTACCTTTTCCGGATTCAGTGGTGCAAGTGTTGGAACGACTGGGGAGAGGGAGAGTTGCAATAGACTGCCGATAGCCCAGTTTGTTGTGTTTCGCCTTAGTAGCCTGTCCAGAATATAACGCAACATAACATAAAATAACATAACATAACATAAAATAACATAACATAACATAACGTAACATAACATAACATAACATGCTGTACTCTAGTCTACTATATATGATCGGAGAGAGTCTTTCCTTCTTACCATTCCTCTATACGCCATTATTCTAAATTACCTAGCCTTTACTTCTTCCTTCCCTCCTTGAGATATTTGACAAAATCAAGTATAACGAATATACGTCCCGGCTCGGTAGCGCAGCTGATGGTGGATAGGTTGAAAAATATGATAGTAGGGGATCTCCTGTACCCCGTCCATCAATCTCCTGGTCGCCCAAGACAGATACAGGGGCCTCGCCTGCACTCACTCATTTTCAAAAGCCTCCAATTTTCACAGAATTTCATCAACTCCAACCTAATATTTTCACATTTACCTGTGTGTTGAATGGTAACGTTGGCTGTAATCTTCATCGTAAGGTAAACTGTGTATATAGAGGAAAGGAGGAGGGATAAGAAGAGTCTTTATATTAACGATGAGATGGCGATGGTTTGGTTGTGGTGTTGTGGTTCTTACTGTAATTTATTTCAGTAAATAAGTTTTGTTAGATTTTTGCATTGTCTTCTATTGTTATCTGTCTATTTCCCATTGTTGTTGGTTATCTCCACTCCTCGATATCGAGAAGTGTGTGTTATGATATGATGTATTTTGTTGGTAAACATGTGTGGATCTTCCATTGTGATTTTTAGTATCAAATTTGGTTCATTGCCGTATACAAGAACCGTCTTAGGATTTCTTAATATGAATGGATTTACTTAAGAAACCCAAGTAAATTCTTTTCCTTTTATAATCAAAATTTATTTGGTCTATTGGAACTCTAATTACCAAAATAATTAACGAGAGTTGAAAATTGTTTACCTGTTTACCCAAGACCCACTCCAGCAGTTGTTATCACCTCATGCTCTCGCTGTGAAATCTGTTGACTTTGGCCACGTTAAGGTGAGACTCATAAGAAAAGTGTTGAGTTATTATAAAGTTTAAGGGACGTAAGAAAACGGAACATACCAGCACATATTGCACACACACACACACACACACACACTACTTTGCTGTCACTCGGAATCGAGTATGACGATCATCCAACTATGATACAATGATTTGAGTTATTAAAGATGTCACCTTCATTGGTAAGTTTTAAGGTGACAAAAGAGGCCGATACGGGACTGGCAGGGTCGATCACAGAACTTGCACATGTGGGGGGCTGCATCTAGTGCAGGAGGGGCGGCGGCAGCGTCTTTCCGGCATTGACGCTTGTCTGCCTCGTTAAGCAGTCTGGCTAACTCGAAAGTACTGACACCTTCTTGTATGGCTCCTCCAAGCGATACGGTGTGGATTAATCGTCTCCAATGTGACGGGGTTTATATTGCACTTTTTTTAGTTTGTCTTAAGACTATCCTTATACCTCTTCAGTTGCCCGCCAGCTTTACGTTTGCTATTCGTTAAGTGACTGTAAAGTAGTTGCCCTGGCAGTGTACAGTAGTCCATGTAACATGGCCAGTCCAGTGTAGTTGTTCCTGGATAATGGTAGCCATGATGTTCATACAGTTGGTGACAGCAAGAATACTGGCATTTGTTCTCTTGTCTTCCCAGCGAATACAGAGGATGGAACGTCGACTACGTCGGTGAAAGTTTTCAAGTGCCTTGATGTGCCTACTGCATGTGACCCATGTCTCGCTGCCATATAGCAGGGTGAGGAGGACCACAGCTCGATATACGTGTAAATTGGTTGATAATTTCAGCCTCGTACAGCTGAAGACACGGTTTCCGAGTCTGCCAAAGGCTTGGGATGTACATCTGATCCATTATTGAATCTCTTCATCAATATCTGAGGTGATAGACAGGTGGGAACCGAGATGCCGAAAATGGGTAAGATTAGTGAGAGTAGTACAGTTAAGCTGGATGGATGGTGGAGGTGTGGCTGAACCAGGGGCAGGCTGAGAGAGAATCTTGAGTCTTACGTACATTCACCACAAGGCCGAAATGTGCATACGCATCTGCGTAGGTGTTCAGTGTCGTGATCCCAATATCCTTTATACCTGGGGAGTGAAACCTACCCCAAGTTATCATCAAATAAAGGAACAAACAGGGAACATGGCAATAATAATCCCCACAAAAACCGACTCAACTGAATGTACAGTACTTGAATAAATAAGAATAAGTTGGAGTAAGTGAGTCACAAATGGGAAGATAATTAAATAATTCAATCTATGTTCTTAAAGGAGTACTGTCTAGCAACCATGGAATTTAAGGGAATAAGTGATTGTATATTAAAATAGGAGTGATGCCGGAAGGGTGAAAATATACCGTTAAGGAGTTAAATCAAATAAATACTACTTAACATTAACTATATTAAACACAGACTTACAATATATACACAACAATCACAACCAATTGGTTATTTCCTACCAAATAGGAGATTCCTTAACACCAGGATCCCTTCCTAGGCCTAAGTTAACGTGCCACTAATTACCAGATACCATTAGGGTATTGTAGATGACTGAACATGGCACGTCTGTACTGGGTCGGTGTGGACACGTCCTGCCTATAGCCTATACCAAGGTTTACTAGAGAGAGAGTCTCTGGCCACCCAGCATGTGAGTGAGGAGCGCCTTAGCTCACGAGACTGAGGACAGTTGCCAAATAGTCTTATAATTAATTAATACTACTCTTGGTTTGACTTAACAGAGTAACACAAATGATGCATATTAATGACATACATAGATATACAATTAACCTAAGTAACTAAGAACAACAATAAGGTAATAGTAAAAATAACAAGTTATTAAAAGCTTGTGTGGAGTGGAGGCGTAAACAGATACCACACGACATGCGTGTTACAGGCACGTGACATCAGGATCTCCTGTAAGTCGGGTTCAGTGTGAGCGACTATGGAAGCTGCCGATACCTTTGTTCCTGCCTGGAGTCATCTTATGTTGAAAAGACCTTTCATCCGGTACCGGATGTCCACCCTGCCTGGCAAAATTTGCAACGGCATGAGTAAGGAAATCAGCCAAGAAAATGGAAGTGAGAGTTGGTGCAAGCACGCACCCTTGTCTAACACCCGTTTTGGATGGGGAAGAACTCAGACTGGGTGCCATTGTGCAGGACACTGCCGTTCATGCCATCGTGGAGTTGCCTCACAATGGAGATGAATTTTGGTAGGCAGTCAAAACGGCCTAGGGTCCACCATGGGGCTTCCCTGTTGACCGAGTCGAAGGCTTTGGTTAGGTCGATGAAAGTCATGTACAGATTACCGACGCCTCAGGAAGAAGTCTGTTTAGGAGGACTCGGTGCAATAATCTTGGCAGCTATGGGCAGCATCGAGATCCCACGATAGTTGCCATAGTATGACCGGTCTCCTTTGTTCTTATAAATATTGACGATGGAGGCGTGTTTAAGAGCTTGGGGGATTTCCTCCTTTTCCGATATATTCTGCAGGAGAGAGTAGAGTCGGCTGGTAAACAGAGGTCCTCCAGGCCATATACACCTCAGCTGGGATTCCATCAGGCCCTGAGGCTTTGTTATTTATACTTGTTTGAAGGCAGAAGCTACCTCATCCAGGGATGGAGGATAGCTGAGGTGGGTACTCTGGAGGCTGAAAGACCTGCTGGGCAGGCAGGACATCCACATCGGTGTTTCGGTTGAGCAGCGAATGGCAGTGCTCTTTCCAGCTCCTAAGGAGTTCTTCATGGTCTTTAATTATGGAGTTACCTTCGGATGACCAGAGGGGGCTGAGCCACGAGTGATTGGCCCATAAAATATTTTAGCGTAAGTGAAAAATTCGTGCATCTTGTGCTGATCGGCAAATTTTTGTATTTCACATGCTCCATTTTTAAACCAGTCGTTCTTTAGATTACGAAGTTCCCGCTGGATCTCCGCTTTCTCCTTGCGGAAGGTTTCACCTTTGGTCCGAGACTGAGGGTTGTTCTGCCAGTCAGTAAAAGCAGCACGTTTATCATAGATGAGTACTTCGATTGCCGGATCATTATCATCATACCAGTCCAAGAATATTCTTTTGATTTGACCGAGGGTCTTTCTGCAGGTTTTTGTCATAACAGTGTTGAAAGTATCCACTCGGACTGGGATTGGCGTTGTTTGCTGTTGGGTTGTTTATAGGCCCATGTTCGAGCTGCTCTCTGAAAGCATGTGCTACTGCTGGATCCTCTAAGCGTCTAGAGTCTAGACGCTTAGTATTAAAACCTCTTCTGGAGGCTTGCTGCCTTCGCCGTTTTGGGGCTACATGAAGTGAGAGCTTGGTTCTGACAAGTCAATGATTAGTGTCACAGTGGTCTGAACCATGACTAGCAAGGGTGATGAGGACTTCTCGGCGATTTCTTTCTCTGACAGTGATGTAGTCAATGAGATGCCAGTGTTTGGATCGTGGGTGTTACCACGAGCCCTTTAGCTTGTCGGCCTGCTGAAACAAGGTATTGGTTATAGTAAGGCTGAGCGCAGCATACTTGTTGAGGAGGAGTAGGCCTTTGGCATTACACTTGCCTAGTCCTTTTCTCCCTATAGTTCCCTGCCAAATGTTAGCATCTCTGTCAACTCTGATATTGAAGTCGCAGAGGAGCACAACCTTGTCTTCCCTGGGGATAGAGGTTAGCACTCTGTCAAGGTCAGCATAAAAGGCCTCCTTAATATCAACCTCTGTATCCAGTGTTGGGGCATATGTACTGATGAAAAAGGCATGACAAGAGCGATTCAGTGGGACTCGAAGCGTCATGAGGCGCTCGTTGATCCCAATAGGCATTTCAGTTAGCCTGTGTAGGATGCATTGGCGGATGGCAAAGCCAAGTCCATAAATACGGTTTCTCTCCACAACAGGCTTACCCTTCCAGACTAAGGTATAGTCAGACCCCGTTTGTGTGAGCTGGCGTCATCTGAGAGCCGGGACTCACTATTGGCTGCTATGTCGATGTTATACCTAGCCAGCTCTTTTGCCACAAGGACAGTTCTTCTTTCAGGACGCTCATTTGTGACAGTATCCAGAAGGGTCCTGACATTCCATGCAGCGACCATAAGAGGTTGTATGGTTTGTTTTTGTTTGGATCTGTGATTTTGGATGTGTTTTCGACCACATAAGGATGACCTTACCGGGTGCGGTTGCCTATTCAGGTTGGTTCCTTAGGCAGGCTATGTTTAGGGCACCTTCTCTAACCCCCTCCCCATGTGGGGTGACCAGAGTGGCTCCTCGAAAGGGCTGCTCAGTCGTACAGACAGGACAGGATTGCACTGCTCCCTAGATCACAGTGCATAAACGACCATCTTATCTGTGCCACCCATGTGCAGAGTTGTAACTAGAGACTCCCGGCAGTCATCTCTGCCTGACCCCCATTGCCACTCATCAGTCGCCATAGGACTTTTGCGGGTATACGGGTTTTGATGATGATAAGAAGTATGATGATCTGGTTGATGGCTGCATGTGAGTTGATTTATGTGGTGAGGCAGGAGCGCAGGCTGCAACCACACATCATGGCTCTTCCTTTTCCTAATGCAGTGGTGCAAGTGTTGCAACGACTGGAGAGAGGGAGAGCGGCAATGGACTGCCGGTTGCCCAGTTTGTTGGGTTTCCCCTTAGTAGCCTGTCCATCAGGCATTGCTTTCGTCCGCCGATGTATTCGTTGGGTTTCTACGGTGGTCACCTATTCCGCCTGTACCACCGTTGGAGTCTTGTTGGAGCTGTGTAAGCATGTCTGCCTGATGTGGGGCTCCTCCTAAGATTTTTCGTTTGGGGTTTACTCCCGTAGCCTTTTACTTACAAAGGTTAATCTGCAAGGCGGCGGGGCAATGGCTGGTAGGCGCCAGAACGTGTCCACATGCCATTGGGCCTATACGCCGTCCCTCTGGGGCCCACTGATACTCCAAAGATCCCTTCTGATCTAGCCTGGGCCTTTGAGGCACCCAGTTACCGCGTGTTGTCACGAGGAGGCACAGCAGGAGTCTTGATGGTGAAGAGGCTGTGTACTGGCAGGGGAAGCACACACACACACACACACATGTCGCTGGCTAAGCTCCCGTCTACAGCGCCCCTCCAGAATAAATTGAACAATCTCCAAAATTTGGCCACCAACAACCATGTCACCATTAACCATACCAAGACTATGGTCATGCATATCAACCTCTCCTCTAACCTTGTCCCACCTCCCTCCATTACTTTGGGGCCCAACACACTCCAACTTGTGGAATCAAAGCTCCTCGGTGTCACTATAGATAACAAACTAAATTTGAAAACACACGTTAGTGAAATTATCAGATCCTCCAGCTTTCGTATCCCCCTCCTCCGTCGTCTCAAGTCCCTCGTAGTTCCCACGCCCGAGCTCCTCAATGCTTCCTCAACATTCATACTTCCGAAGCTCACCTATGCTTTCCTTGCCTGGTCTTCCTCCATAAATGCCACACAACAGAAACACCTAGAAAAAGTGCAAGATTATTCTTTCCCTCTTCTTTTCTACATATCAAGAAGCGCTCAATACACTGACCCTCTCGGCTCTCTCTGATCATCACCATGACCTCCTCTGCAAATTTGGAGAAAAGCTTCTCCACCATCCTCGACACCGTCTCCTGCTTCCACCCGAGATCCCCTGTCCACGAATTGCTGTTCGACACCACAACCGCATCCAGCCCATAGAAGCACGTACTGATCGTCATAAGAACAGTCCAGTCCTAACCACTGTAAAAATGAAAAAAAAAACTCGAAGTTAACCAAGGGTTCACTCACAGCCAATCTTACTTTTGCACTGTTATTATGTTACTGTATAGTAGGGAGTGACAGTTTGGCAAAAGTTTTCAAAATCTAATTGCTTGGGTTGGATTATTTGTCTATCGGCCACGCTAATTCCGAATATGTTTGAGTTTTTTACATCATTGCATTAGAAGGTTTGTGGATACTTTTGGGTTTGGCATGAAAAACGCGAAAAAACTGTAAATAATAAAGGGACTGGCAATGTGGCACAACCTGTTAAAATCAAGTTATTGAATTGGATTATTCGACTACTGTGTACACTGGTTCATAATATGCTATTGTTTTACAACTCAATGCGCTACAAATTATGCCGATATTTTTGCTGCAAGTCACCACATACGTATATTTCGAAAACCAGGGCCCAATATTACCAACGGCGTGGATAGATTCCGTGGAATGAATTCAGGACATTCCCGCTCATGGAACATTACCAAACTCCGTATATGTGCCAATGGCAGGCCAATGGCAATATTTACAGAGTTTGTTGAGGCTCCCTGGACGGGAATGCCCTGAATTTATTCCACGGAATCTATTCACGCCGTTGGTAATATTCGTCCCAGGACTGATCAACGAATTCAGCCCAAGTAGCTTGACTTGGACAGTTAAGGACAAAATCTCAGTCCGTACTTTTGAATAAAATATTGTTCAATAGGTGGTGATATTGAAGTGCTGAAAGTTGTTTTTTCTGTGTTGTTTTGCAGTTAGTTCAAAGGGCCGCCACCAAGATGGGTCGTCCTAAGATTAGCAACACTCAGCTGCGCCAGGGTAACGATAAGGTGTTCGGGGTTCGGATGCCTCTGCCATCTAACAAGTTGCCTCTGAACAAGGAAGTTGGAAGTGCCCTGGCTTATGAAGCAGAAAACGAGAGGTTAAGGAGAAGAACAAATGCTTTTGATTATATGGATGCCACCAACAAGGTGACTGAGAAGGTACTGGATGTGTATAGGAAGGCCACTGTCCCCACTATCTCTGAAATCAGGGTGAAAATGAGAGTCCACGACCTGTGGAGGATGCGGAGGGAGACGATGATGATGAAGGGAAATGGACAGAAACAGAAAAGGAAGAAAACGAAGAACGGGAAGCTGAAGATGAGCCTCGAACCTCATCTTCAGCTTCCCGTTCTTCGTTTTCTTCCTTTTCTGTTTCTGTCCATTTCCCTTCATCATCATCGTCTCCCTCCGCATCCTCCACAGGTCGTGGACTCTCATTTTCACCCTGATTTCAGAGATAGTGGGGACAGTGGCCTTCCTATACACATCCAGTACCTTCTCAGTCACCTTGTTGGTGGCATCCATATAATCAAAAGCATTTGTTCTTCTCCTTAACCTCTCGTTTTCTGCTTCATAAGCCAGGGCACTTCCAACTTCCTTGTTCAGAGGCAACTTGTTAGATGGCAGAGGCATCCGAATCCCGAACACCTTATCGTTACCCTGGCGCAGCTGAGTGTTGCTAATCTTAGGACGACCCATCTTGGTGGCGGCCCTTTGAACTAACTGCAAAACAACACAGAAAAAACAACTTTCAGCACTTCAATATCACCACCTATTGAACAATATTTTATTCAAAAGTACGGACTGAGATTTTGTCCTTAACTGTCCAAGTCAAGCAACTTGGGCTGAATTCGTTGATCAGTCCTGGGACGAATATTACCAACGGCGTGAATAGATTCCGTGGAATAAATTCAGGGCATTCCCGTCCAGGGAGCCTCAACAAACTCTGTAAATATTGCCATTGGCCTGCCATTGGCACATATACGGAGTTTGGTAATGTTCCATGAGCGGGAATGTCCTGAATTCATTCCACGGAATCTATCCACGCCGTTGGTAATATTGGGCCCTGGTTTTCGAAATATACGTATGTGGTGACTTGCAGCAAAAATATCGGCATAATTTGTAGCGCATTGAGTTGTAAAACAATAGCATATTATGAACCAGTGTACACAGTAGTCGAATAATCCAATTCAATAACTTGATTTTAACAGGTTGTGCCACATTGCCAGTCCCTTTATTATTTACAGTTTTTTCGCGTTTTTCATGCCAAACCCAAAAGTATCCACAAACCTTCTAATGCAATGATGTAAAAAACTCAAACATATTCGGAATTAGCGTGGCCGATAGACAAATAATCCAACCCAAGCAATTAGATTTTGAAAACTTTTGCAAAACTGTCACTCCCTAGTAGTCACTGTGCAGTAGGTTTCCAGGATAGGTGATCCAGTGGTCACTTCCCAGAGTGAAGTGCACTCTCCTCGAGCTCGAGCTGACAAAGAAGACTTGGAGGAGGTGACGCAACAACCAGGATATGGAGAAGGGAAACCCCGGAGTGGTAACTAAAACGAGTCATACTCGTGTTTCGTCCCTAGATGGCGTTGCTCGTGGTGCTGGGTAGGTAGATCAAGATAATAGATGGCGTGGTTCGTAGTACTGGGTAGGTAGATCATGACAATTGGTGGCTGGGTTCGTAACAACACGATAATTTGAAGAAAGGAGCTATAGCGCAGGAGGTGGGCGCCTCGAACTGGTTAACTACGTTACCGATAAGGGCAAATGGCTTTAGTCTCATTAAACCAGAATTTACAGATGCCATTGCTCTAAAGTATGATAGGCCAGTAGAAGGTTTGTCCTCTCAGTGCGTGTGTGGCTCTTCCTATGACATCGATCATGCCATGATGTGCAAAAAAGGGGTCTGCATATGCTTAAGGCATAACGAAGTAAGGGATCTCACAGCAAATTTGTTGAAGGAAATTTGCCATGATGTCAGGGTAGAACCGACCATTCTTCCATAGGATGGTGAAATTTTCCAACATAGGGCTTCAAACACATCCAACGAAGCCCTTGTTGCCATCAGCGCTCGAGGATTCTGGACGCTGGGACAGGGAGCATTCTTCGACATCAGGATTTTTTATCCCATGGCCGCATGTCACCGTAACTTAGCTCTCGATGCAGCACACAGGAGGAACGAGAACGACAAGATAAGGGCATATGGTGAGAGAATTCAGAACGTTGTCCAAGGCAGCTTCACTCCTCTAGTGTTCACATCCTCTGGTGGGATAGGACTAAGTGCAAGATGCTTCTACGCCAGACTCGCGGAGGTGATATCCGAACAGAAGCAGCAGCCCAGAAGTTATGTTACAGCCTGGATGAGATGTCAACTGTCTTTCTCTCTCCATTCGGTCGGCTTTGCTCTGCCTCAGGGGAACGAGAGCTTCTGCCCCAATTTCGACAACTGCTGCAGATATTGACTATGAGGCTACTGTCACTGAATGCAGCATAGATCTGCGTCTCAACTAATTTAACACAGATAGGATAGCTACTTATGTATTAGGATATCTAATATTAAGGTAATTAAATGGTGGCGAAGGTGTGGCTATTGGGGGAGACTGGAGACCACGTTAAAAAAAAGAAAAAAAGTAGTATCACCCATATTTACTCGGAACTGATAGATACTGCACATTTATCAAGACGAGTGGAGGAATACCAACAGGGAGTGGCTGGCATGAGCGGAAGCTATTTTCTGTCACTCATGACCAAAGGGGAGCCATCACACCATCTCGAAACGGAAGGAGCAAACGAGAGGTGCTTCACTCCTCCTCAGGCTAAACGCTTTTTATGGCGGCTCATTTACCGTGATGAATTTTCTACTTTAGGAAAAAGCTTTAATAGGAAGTGGTGGAGGACAGGTGGTTTGTACCTGTCATATAGTGTGTTTCGTGAAAAAGTTCGTGAAATGATGATAATGGCCATAATGTTGGATGGATTTATGAGCAATAGGGGTTGGGTGTAAATGGGACTGCCCAGTATGGGCCAATTGGTCCGCTGCAGTTTCCTCCATACTTATGTTCTTATGTTCTTATGATTGTAATAATTGCGGTTACGTTAATTACAACAGTAATTATAATAATAATAATAATAATAATAATAATAATAATAATAATAATAATAATAATAATAATAATAATAATAATAATAATAATGATAATAATAAATTCCCCAAACATAAGAGCAGTTCTACAATCCCCAAAAGGAAATGTAATAATCAACATAGAAGTTGTTGTATAAGAAGAACTTATACATCCTTACCTCCAGAGTTTTAAATAAGAGAGATTTTTCGTGAACAATGTTCAGTTTCTATTATTAGGTGATTTACGCCAGTCGAACAACCATATAATAAAGCCATTACAAACCAAATCTATCAACCAATTTCTGTTCCATAATCTGACACAACTGGCAGGGAGGAAAACACACCGATCTTTTCTGTTTGTTATTTTTCTTGAAAGATTGACAGTCACTACCAAAATAAAAGTAGTAAGGGGAGTATTAAAACATATCATGAGGAATCTTTCACAGTGGTTTAACTGGCATGTGAGTGATAAGGTGGCCACTTGCCTCAACCAAAAGATATAATTGAGAAAATGGAAGGGCCTTTTAAAGGAGATATGCAAGAAGAAAGTAAATTAATGCGGAGATAAACAAGGGGCAGAGAATAGCGGAGCAAACGGAAATAAGATATGAAGATTGTGTTGCGTGTTAGGAACATGAGGCGCTTGTTATTCGTTGGTTCTGCTGAAGAATGAACACAAGTGATAAAGAAAAACACTTCCCTAACCTAATACTTTCATGAAACTTGCGAGTTAACCTACCCAGTACCACTTTATACGAAGCTTGTTGAGATGCATTACTCGGAACCCCAGAATAGTAGCCCGAGAAGGTACTCGTGTCATGCACGTATAACTTAACGGACAAAATTATCATCAATGAATCTATTCGTATATTTAGCTTGACGTACACAGTACTTATATCTACATTCATTATTAATTGACTAACTACAAATTATCCCATTATATGTAGATAGACATTCCATGTATAATAATTTAAGTAGCACATGTTTTATATCATACTGAGCCATCTTAAAATGCTTGTCAGACGTGAACGAGGCCACTGAAGACCTCCAACACATTATATCGTTGTCAAGAGGTAAATTGTCTCTTAATGGACCATGTCATGTTTCATTTTAACTTCCGCCAGGACACAATTATTGTTCTCTCCCAGACGCCTAACATTTTTAAGAGTATCTCACCGGACATTCATGAACATATAGTACATGCTTTTTTTTCTTTCTTTTTTAGATTAATACTTTCACTCCCTCACCTGCCACCCCACAGCCTCTTAAGTTGTACACCACCTCACATATTAAACCATAATAAATCGTCGTACAGTACCTCGGAGTATGGTGCCATCACTTAGCTTTACTCACGCTGTGCGACGAATCAGGTAATGGGAACAGTGTTGACGGCGACGTGCTGTCAGTCGCTGCCTTCCTCATCAATCAGTTGAAGACTACACCCATTCCGGCCACTAACGCTCCTAACCATTTATTGACTAATTTCTTGTTTGGGTTCAGCTCCGTATATTAAATGATTTCTTCGGGTGAGGACCTGGAGTCACTGACCTTGCCACTATACTAGACGGTCCTTTTCAGCCACTACCGAGGCGAGGTTTCACCGTAGACTTGACCTTTGATATAACAGTGTACAGTACACCATAGACGATTAGGTCACCTCTTCAGGTACGCCAGGATATAGGACTCATCTTATACGTCTCAGGCCTGGCACTTGACATTATTAGGGACCTGCCACGCTTTGCCATAAACAGATAAATTGTACCGGGAATTTCCCCCTCCACACACTCATCATTCTGTCACTTTATGCAACTTGCTGACAAAACTCATGACCCTTCAGGCTTTTACGCCCTTAATGCGTGAGTCATAGAGGCAATCATGAACTCAGCATGCTTCCCAGATGGGCGCTGTAAACGCTTCTGAGCTTCACCTTACACAGGATGTAAGGGGGTGCCCAATAAACTAGCTCCTTCGGGGGCATTCTAATCTAAATCTTACGTCTCAGGGGTTGAGTTTCAAGAGCGTGAAGACAGTGAGTTATTGCGTCCCGACCACTTTAATGTAAATTGAACAGCATATATATTTCAATGTTTTTTATCAAACTTCTTGCTTTTGGAAAGATAACTTAGACAGATTTTGATAGTCCCTGCCAACATATAACTTTCAGAAAGTACACTGCGCAGCTCAACAGTTTATACACATTTCTATCGTTTAGATCAAAACTAACGCCCTAAAATTCTTCATATAGTAACATATGAGTTTAATAAAAGTGAGTGAATACGACGATGTGTCTGGCTGCCTACGCACTCTCATACCTTCATACCTTCTCGTCTGTGACCCTCATCCCGGATATATCTGAATAGCAGATATTTCACTTTATATTCTGTGCACTGAGCTGACAACATTACGCTGGTTTAGATAATATTAACCGTTACAAAATGTACCAATTGCTAGAGTAGAAAAAATGATTCTCAAGGCGATTTAGAAAAGAAGTCTCAAGGCACATTACAGGTGTGTTGGTAACACAACTAAAGAGAGGGCAACGTACTATTGACGAAATACAGATCAAAATATTGGTTATCGCATTTTACTGTCTCCAACAACAACAAAAATATAAAAATAAAACTGATGACATTTTATTCCAATAAACGTGACGTGAGACATTTGACGGAGGAGGAATGGAAAGAAATTGTGGAAGGTGACAGTACTGTTGGTAAAAGTTGATAACCTTGGTGGTACACAATATTACGAGAGATTAATGAATATCAACCTTGTTGAAAAGCTGTATATTCCAAAGCTATTTCTCGCTGCGTATAACAGTACCAGTTTATAGATACATGTTTAGTTTGGAAAATAACAAGCGTTGAGATTTCAGCTGAGTTGACTTGGGCAAGTGACGGCAACAGTCGCTGTATCCAGGTAACAGGCACTGTGTCCCGAGCTGCACAATCATCCACCACCGACTGAGCGTGTACAAACGGTTGAGTGAGGTGTGACGGTTTGTAACAAATAATTCTCGTGTACGTAAATTCGTTCTTCGCGTTATCAATGTCTTTTTTTTTATCTGAGACGCGACACAGGTTTACTTACAGTATTGCTGGGAACTGAGTTGTGTGGAATAACGCAACTTTACATCTAAGATTCAAGATTTTCACCAAGATTTAATGTTATGTTTGTAAAGTTTTCAGAAAGAGAAACAGGTTGTTTCACACTCACAATGGAAAGATTAATTAACCCATTCAATACTTACGGTCTGAATTTCAGGTGTACCATCAGTACAGTGCTGAACTGGCCCTTTAACCGTTGATTCTTGATGAGTTAATGGGGCTGGAACATGTAAAAGTATGTAGGGTTTTAGTAGCGAAACCCAACTGTCCTTTCTGTATTTATTAAGAAAATATATTATATACAGTTCCAAGTGTATATCACCGTAACTTAATCACTGTAGCTATGAGTGTTAAAATGAGGACGGAGGCTGTATGTATATTATGTATGCTGGATTATATATCATGTATGTATATTATATATGTGCTCCATTTATGTA
Organism: Homarus gammarus; assembly: GCA_958450375.1. Lineage (NCBI taxonomy): Eukaryota > Metazoa > Arthropoda > Malacostraca > Decapoda > Nephropidae > Homarus > Homarus gammarus. The sequence continues at coordinate 81,091 of CAUDMG010003282.1, forward strand.
TTATTTATTCAGCCTAGCTAGCAGCGTGTGGCAATGTTATTACCATATCCCACACGCTTAATTAATGTGCCTGGCGACGTATGGAAGCTGCTAATGTATCACTTGCCATACGTCGCCTATGGCAGTTGACAAGGAGCCTAGCCAAGGGAGACTGCTGCTTCCCTCTGTGTACATACTCTTATCCAGTAAACCGAACCTACAAAACTATACAGGTGTTTGTGTTCTCTCCTGTATATAGAACTTATTATTCAGAACCTAACATGGCGCAGTGATCCGATCTTACTGGATAATTACGAGTGATAGTGCAAAGTTTGTGGAAAGCCGGTTATGGACTCTCGCTTGGGTCAACTCCCGCGCCCGTCACCTCTCCTCGAAGAATTTAGCAACTTTGAGCAGTGTCAGTGATTTTCTGTGAAGTGTTTAGTGCATTGTGTGTTCGTGCCATTCATGTGTGACCTTGTTCTAAAGGATTCCCAAGGTATACGGCACGTTCTGGGCATTTGTAAGGAGTAGAGTTCAGTGCACCCGTCTCTGACCGCGTCCTGAGGGTAACTAGACTGACTGGGAGTCGCCGCGCCTCTCCCCCCACCCCCTCACAGCGCCGCCTCCACCCCCCCCCCCTCACAGCTGGGGCGAGACGCTCTACCCGCCCAGGACACACACTCACTCACACACATACATGTACTAACACTCGCTGACCGCGCGGCTTCCTTATATATATTTTATATATATAACCTACTTATCTGTGTATTTAATTAATATTTTGTCTGAAATCTTGTTGATACGACGGGCTGACCGGTCAACACTGATTTAAGACATAGTACACAGAGGAAGTAGTTATGTCTCACGCCTTACGTAGCCGTGGACCCAGAGCCTGGATGAGCCAGGCGGGTGATAGCCCCGCAGAGATGGATGACCAGGCCGGCCACGACGCTCCAGCCCCCACATCGCGCAGTCCCTCACCTCAATATTCAGCGTTGTCTCCAGAGATAATTGCTTTACTGAAGTGTATGAGAGATGAGAAACGCGAGGATGAAGCCCACAGACGTTTGGCGGATGAGCACAGAAGGCAAGCAGAGGCAGAGCGAGACCACCAACGGAGATTGGAAGACAGTGAACGGTTTGAAGCCTTGATATCTCGCTTCACTGTTAACCAAGCCCCTGGCTCTAACACTGCCTCGGTACTGACTGGTTCAGATACCTCATCCATGCTTCCTTCACGCCCCCCAGCCCCACCTAAAGCAGCAGCTCAAACGCCGCCCATCTTGAAGCCTGATGAGACTTTCCAGACTTTTCGTGAATGGCGGCGACGGTGGACTGATTATTCTACAATGGTGGATCTCCAGAGTTTGTCACAGCCTAAACAACTCATCCAGCTGCGTATGTGCCTGTCCTTGGAAATTCAGCGTGTCTTGGAACATACGTTGCAGGTACCCCCAACCTCTTTGCTGTCTGTAGAGGAGGTACTGGACGTTCTACAACGGCACATCAAAGGACAGCAGAATGAAGCTCTGCGCAGGAGGGAATTGTTTAGCTGCAGACAGATGGAGGGTGAGTCTTTTGATGCCTTTTACGTGCGTCTTAAGAGAGCCTCGGAAGAGGTAGATATATGTCCAGGCCACCACCAGCAGTGCGAGGAGACCCAGTTGAGGCAGGTGATCCTGATGGGTGTTAAGGACGAGGAACTTGTCCAACGCCTCACCTCCCTCGACTCTTCCTCTTCTCTTAAGGATGTGTTGACGATATGTCGCTCCTATGAGGCTGCCAGGTGTGCCACCTCTGCCATCCGCGCTCCCCCTACAGCTGTACGCGCTGTGTCCCGGTACAAGAAGGACAAGAAGTCTGTTCCTACGCCTTCGCCCACCACGTCCACGCCCGGTTTATTTTGCAACAACTGTGGTAAGCAGCACGGAACACAGGTGTGTCCAGCTGCTCAGTCTACCTGCAACAGTTGTGACCGTAAGGGCCACTGGTCACTCACAGTACGGTGCCCAGCCAAACGCGTCCAGTGCAATGTGTGTGGTCGTCTGGGCCACTATGACAAGTGTTGCCCTTCCAACATACCCAAGGGACCGCGTCGGCGGAAGCTTCAGCCCCCCTCCACCAGAGAGGGCCGCCCACAGTCTTCCAATCAGAGGTACGACGACTCTTGACAACGCTCGAGCCACATTAGGAATGTGTGCTCCCCCCAGCGTCCCAGGACCAAAGTCCCCCAGTACATCAGCGTCATCGTGACCTACGGCGGTGTGTCATCCCGTCTTCAGATGTTGCCCGACACCGGCGCTGATGCTACAGTCATCGGTCCCCAGCATTTGCAATGCTTGGGGCTCTCTCCAAGTGATCTAGGACCGCCCCCCAAGGATCTCCGCTTTATGGCAGATGGTTCACAGATGACCCCGGCCCTGGGTTCACTCCAAGCACAAGTCACCTTTGGCAACAGGTCGTGTCAAGCCTGGATTGATGTGCATAACGGTGTCCAGACTCCTTTGCTGTCCTACAGACATTGTCAGGAGTTGGCCATCATCTCCCAGGACTTCCCCAAACCTATTCTTGAGGTAAAACACGCCAACAGGGTGCAAAAAGGGAGCAGCAACGACCCTGCTGCCGCCCTACCCCTGCCTCTTGCCAGTGACACCTCTCCTTCGGATGCTCGGAAGTACTTCCTGAAGGAATTCAGCGACGTTCTGGTGACCAAGTCCGCTCTGGAATCCAAGCCTCTCAAGAAGATGGCAGGCCCCCCCCATGAGGATCCACCTGAGGGACGACGCGAAGCCATTCGCTATTTACACCCCTCGACTGGTTCCCCTGGCCTTCCGCGAGGCGGTCAAAAACGAGCTGGACTCCATGGTCGCCCAAGAAATTATTGTACCAACCGGCGATGACCCGTCTCCATGGTGTCACCCGATGGTTGTCGTCGCAAAACCTAAAGGTGGTGTTCGGATCACCACTGACCTTTCCAACCTCAACAACCAGGTGTCTCGTCCTGCGCACCCTTCTCCCACGCCCTTTGCAGCTATACGCAGTGTGAACCCGAAGGCGCGTTTCTTCACGACGATGGACGCCCTGTGTGGATACTGGCAGATAGAGCTTGCCGAAGAAGACCGACCACTCACAACGTTCATCACCCCGCATGGACGTTACAGTTATTGCCGTGGCCCCATGGGATTCGCCGCTACAGGAGACGCTTTCTGTCTTCGAGGTGATATGGCTCTACAAGGTCTGGCAAACTGCGTGAAAGTGGTCGACGACATACTCGTGTACGACGAGGATTATATGGATCACCTCTGCCGTATCTACGAGGTACTCAACAGGTGCCGGAAGCACGGCATTACCCTAAATGCCGACAAGTTTGTTCTGGCCAGCTCTTCAGTTGACTTTTGTGGGTACACCCTCTCAGGGAATGGTATCGCAGCTGACCCGGAAAAGGTCCGCGCCATTACGGATTTTCCCACCCCTGCTAACCTGACCGACTTGAGGTCCTTCATCGGTCTCGTCAACCAGTTAGCAGAGTTTTCGTCGGACATCTCCGCAGCTGCTCAACCACTTCGCCCCCTGATGAGCCCCAAGAGGACATTCCTGTGGACCCCCGACCACGACAAGGCCTTCCAGCAAGTGAAACAGGCCCTGTCTCGTCCACCTGTCCTCGCCACGTTTGACCCAGCCTTGCCGACAGTTCTGCAGACAGATGCCTCACGCTTGTATTGCGTGGGATACGCCCTACTGCAGGATCATGGTGGAGGGCAGTTCCGGCTCGTCCAGTGTGGCTCGCGTTTCCTCTCTGACACTGAGACGCGCTACGCCACTATTGAGTTGGAGCTGTTGGCTGCGGTTTGGGCGATGTCCAAGTGCAGGTTTTACCTCATAGGCCTGCAATACTTTCACCTAGTGACCGACCATCGCCCGCTTGTCCCGATCCTCAACCACTACACGCTAGACGCCGTTGAGAACCCTCGCCTCCAGCGTCTGAAAGAGAAGCTCTCGGCGTACATCTTCACTGCAGTGTGGCGTGCTGGTAAGGAGCTCTGCATCCCTGATGCCTTATCCCGCTCTCCTGTCAGCCGCCCTACTCCAGAAGACCATGTACTCGACGCCGACCTCGCTCTTTCCGTCAGGACTGTGGTCACTCTCCATGCCGTCCAATCCCTTCGTTCGGACCTGTCACCAGATGACGACAAGGCAATGGAGGACCTTCGAACAGCGGCCCGAGATGACCCTTCCTATGTCCGACTCGTCGAGTGTGTGAGGAATGGATTTCCTAGCAACCGCTACGATCTTCACAACACCCTGCTCCCGTATTGGAAACTCCGCGATGAACTCTACTGCGACGGAGACCTTGTTCTGTACGGAGCACGTGTAGTTGTCCCTGCTGCATCACGTCCCCACGCCTTGGCCCGCCTCCACGACAGTCACCGTGGAGCTGAGGCCACCAAACGACGTGCACGACAGACTGTGTTCTGGCCCGGCATCAACTCCGACATCTCCAATGTTGTCCGTGCGTGTGAGCCCTGCCAAGTATTACAACCCAGCCAGCAGCAGGAACCCTTCATGAGTGACGACAACCCCACCCGCCCCTTTGAGTCTGTGTCGGCCGACTTTTTCTGTGTGTCAGGAAAGTCCTTCCTCGTTATCGTCGACCGTCTCTCTGGTTGGCCGGTTGTCATCAAGTGCGGTAATGACACAACGTCTGCCGCCACCATCAGCAAGTTCCGCCACTACTTCCGTGACGTGGGCGTTCCCGTACGCCTGCGAACCGACGGAGGGCCTCAGTTCACAAGCCGGGACTTTGCTGTGTTCCTTGACCGATGGGGAGTCCGGCATGTGTTGTCATCGCCCCATTACCCGCAGTCCAACGGCCACGCTGAGGCTGCTGTCAAATCCCTGAAGCACCTCATCCTTAAGGTGGCCCCTTCTGGGAACATTGACTGCGAGGCCTTCGACAGGGGTCTTCTTGAACTCCGCAACACACCTAACTACACCGGACGCTCCCCTGCCCAGGTTTTGTATGGACGCCCCCTTCGTTCTTGTGTCCCTGCTCACCCTCAATCCTTCTCCAAGGAGTGGCAGGCCAAGACAGAGGATTGTGATCGCCGAGCCGCCGAACGTGTTCAGGACGTCGTCGCCCGCTACAATGACCACGCCCGTTCCCTCCCCAGGTTGAGTGTCGGCACCCAAGTCCGTGTTCAGGACCCGACCTCCCTACGTTGGGACAAAGTAGGCGTAGTCATGGGTCTCGGCAGGTCACGGGACTACCAGGTGCGGTTACCCAGTGGTCGTGTGTGGTGGAGGAACCGCCGTTTTCTCCGACCCGTAACAATGCCTTCTGCTGGCCCCGCCACCAGTGTTGAGTCCCATACCCTTCCCAGTGATGAAGTCCCTCGACGCTCAGAACGGATCCAAAAGAAAAGGTCCGCTCAAGACTTTGCTATGAGCGTATAGGGGGGAGGGAGGTGTATGTATATTATGTATGCTGGATTATATATCATGTATGTATATTATGTATGTGCTCCATTTATGTATTATTTATTCAGCCTAGCTAGCAGCGTGTGGCAATGTTATTACCATATCCCACACGCTTAATTAATGTGCCTGGCGACGTAAGGAAGCTGCTAATGTATCGCTTGCCATACGTCGCCTATGGCAGTTGACAAGGAGCCTAGCCAAGGGAGACCGCTGCTTCCCTCTGTGTACATACTCTTATCCAGTAAGCCGAACCTACAAAACTATACAGGTGTTTGTGTTCTCTCCTGTATATAGAACTTATTATTCAGAACCTAACAGAGGCTATGTTAAATAGCTCTTCTAAATACGTCCTCCTTGTGTGAGAGAATGAGTAAGAATGCTTGTAATACCCGTCGAGAGTGAACAGTAATATACGTCCTCCCTCGAGGGAAGACGGAACCATCCACGATGGCTCTCAATATCTGCTTCCTCTCGTCAAGGATATCAAACTACTGCCGCAAGAGGTGGCCAGACAGCCGGCTACTTAATGCCTTAGCTCAGCACTTAGTGATGCTAGTTTGCGACTTCCCATGGGCACACCTTATCACGTGCTCTGAACATGCTACCTCATAGCTAGTGGAAAGTTAAAGAGGGTGATAGAGTTTATAAATCAAATGTAATTCACCCATTTATATAAATACTTCTGCCCAAAAGACAGGGGCTATTACAGTGCTTTTGATGTATAACTGGTTCCTGTTTCACTGAATGGCTTATGAATCTCCCGTGTATAACAGTAGTAGTAGTAGGAGTAGTAATTCTGATAGTACTTATTTTTCTTTTGTAAATGGCCTCCAGCCTCCCCCCAATAGCCATACTACCTTCGCCACCATTTTATTACCTTAATATTAATTATCCTAATACATAAGTAGCTATCCTAGCTGTGTTGAGTTAGTTGAGCCGCAGATCTATGCGGCATTCAGTGACTGTAGTCTCATAGTCAATATCTGCAACTGTTGTCGGCTTTGGGGTCGACAGCTAATCCAGGCTGTAACATAACTTCTGGGCTGCTGTTTCTGTTCGGATATCACCTCCGCGAGTCTGGCGTAGAAGCATCTTGCACTTGGTCCCATCCCACCAGAGGTTGTGAACACAAGAGGAGTGAAGCTGCCTTGATCAACGTTCTGAATTATCTCCCCTTATGCCCTTATCTTGTCGTTGTCGTTCCTCCTCTGTGCAGCATCGAGAGCCAAGTTATGGTGGCATGCGGCTATGGGATAAAAAATCCTGTTGTCGAAGAAGGCTTGCTGTCCCTGCGTCCAGAATCCTTGAACACTGACGTCAACACGGGCTTCGATGGATGTATTTGAAGTCCTATGTTGGAAAATCTCACCGTCCAATGGTAGGAGGGTCGGTTCTACCCTGGCATCACGGCAGATTTCCTTCGCCATGCCTCACGCATATGAATCCCCCTTTCTTGCACACCGTGGCGTGATCGACGTCATAGGCAGAGCCACACACTCATTGGGAGGGCAAACCTTCTACTGGCCTACCGTACCTTAGAACATTGGCAACTTTAAATTCTTGTTTATTGAGACTGAAACCATTTTCCCTTTTCGGTAACGTAGTTAGCCAGTTCGAGGCGCCCACCTCTTGCGCTATAACAACATTTTTTTTTCAAATTCCCTGGTACTTGCAGCAACAGTTGCTGCAACTTATCACTTTGGCCGCGCTGTCGTTGTGTCGTAATGGACCTTCGAATCTTGTTTACTTCACTGGTATCCACCTCCCCTGTTGCGTTCTGAGCTACTACTACTACTACTTTTTTAATAATAGTAATTCGCACACACGCACACACACACACTACTACTACTACAACTACTTTACTACTTAGCTGTCACTTGGAATCGTGTATGACGATCATCCGGCTATGATATAATGATTGGAGTTATTAAGGGTATCACCTAGGTTGGTGAGTTCTGAGGTGACTAAAGAGGCCAATACGGGACTGGCAGGGTCGTTCACAGATGCTGCATATATGGCGAGCTACAATTAGTGCGACTGCGCTTGTCTGCTTCTTTAAGTAGTCTGGCTAACTCGAAAGTATTGACACCTTCTTGTATGGTGCTCCTCCAAGCGTTACGGTGTATTTTAAACGTCTCCCATGTAACGGGGTCTATTTGGCACTTTATCAAGTTTTTTTAAGACTATCTTTATACATCTTCAATTGCCGGCCAGCTTTACGTTTACTATTCGTTAAGTGACTGTAAAGTAGCTGCTTTGGCAGTCTAATGTCATGCATGCGTGTAACATGGTCAGTCGTAGGTAGAAGGTAGTAGGCAGCTACCGTACTACCGCCTGGGAAGATATTGGAAGCATAATGTGTTGTCAAATGGTAGACCCTGCTACCATATGGCATCACGATAATTGTGACCAAGTCCCAGGTTGCTGATCTGACTTTCTGCCTCATTTACACACAATTGCAAGGTCTCAATTGTTTCTCACTGTTCTTTTTTTCTTTTTTGTGTTTCTTTATTATTATTGTTATTATTATTATTATTATTATTATTATTATTATTATTATTATTTGTAAAGGACTGGGACTTAGGGATAGAAATCCCTTACCAGACTAATCAGGATCTTAATAAAGGAAAGTCAAGGACCATGGTTTTTTGAGGAATAACAAACAACCGTTTGAGATTGGCATCTCTTTACTATAAAAAATATAACACAAAACTCTGACACCACTCCACAAACATCAAATAACAATTACGAGTCAACAGTTAATGGAGTCAAATAATTAATGGAAGCAAACAATTAAAGGAAGCAAACAATTAATGGCAACAAACAATTAATTGGAGTCAGCAATTATTAGAACCAAACAATTAATGGAATCAAACAATTAATGGGAGTCAACAACTGAGATAATCAAATAATAAAAGGGAGTCAGCAATTAAAGAAATCAAACAACAAAAGAATCAAACAATGAACAGATATGTCCTACGGCAGTGGCCCTGGGGGTGGTCCAGACAGGCTTCCTCACTCGAGCGACAGCGGCGGATGTCTTGATACAGTAGACGAAACACCGGGGCACAGACGGTGAAGAGGAGCTGGCGGCTGTGGCGGCTGCGGTAGTGGTTTTGGGTAGGTGCCCAGAGATGAACAGACAAATTGTGAAGGTCTGGGAAAACAGGGCACGAGTCCAGGACCTATGATGACATCACAGCCAGAATTTGAAGAACAGCGAGGGGGAGCTAGAATACTGCACTCACGGCTGAGTAGAATCTGACGGCGACACAGGTAGAAGCGCCGTTTTCGCCTCTGTCCAACCCCCCAAGTGTTGGTCGCACCAGAAAACAAGCGAGTAAGCAGTGGTATCGAGCAGGAAGATCGATTCCGCCCTTACATTATTATTATTATTATTATTATTATTATTATTATTATTATTATTATAATTATTATTATTATTATTATTATTATTATTATTATTATTATTATTATTATTATTGCATTTTCCCCCCCACAGGCCCCGATGTGGGTCAGTGACTTGTGCATGGGTGGGCTAATCCCAGTAAAAAAAAAATCCAGCACAGATGTTCTCGGATAATGGTAGCCTCGATGCTTCTACAGTTTTTGTTAGCAAGACTACTGGTATTTGTTCTCTTGTCTCCCCAGCGAACTCGGAGGATGAAACGTTGACCACGTTGGTGAAGGTTTTCAAGTGCCTTGATGTGCCCCTTGTATGTGAACCATGTCTTGCTGCCATATAGCAGGGTGGGGAGGACCACTGCTCGATATACCTGTAGCTTTGCAGATAATTTCAGCTCCCTACAGCTGAAGACACGTTTTCGGAGTCTACCAAAGGCTTGTGATGTTTTTCTTATCCGATGCCACACACACACACACACAATTCTCTGTGAGAAAATAAAAATATTTTTGATTTTCACCGTTTAATTATAAACTTGATCAGTTCAGGATGTTACTGTGTTCATCGCCGTTCTCTCTCCCGCAACTTGTAACAATACAGTAGTTATCACCATTCATATTTATGAATGGTGTCTTTCACTCATCCTCAAACTTACTTGAAACATATACTCACTCACTGATGGAAAAACTAAATGTTAAAATAACAGTGTATGATAAACTGTTAGAGTATTCCGTGTTCAATGAAAGTAATTAAAAAACAAAAACTTAATATCTGAACACTGATTTATCAACATATTCACACAAAATAACCAGACCTAAAATGTATTACTCAAAGCACTATCTCACAAACAATGTTCGTATTACAAAAACAGTGATTTTACCTTAAGACTTTTTTACGGAACATAAATATACCATCAGTAACGTCTTTCGGTGGACTGGAGGCTTTGCGTTGCTCCCTGAGCGTCATGTCAAACTCTGGGATTGTTGTTATTCTTACTTTTTCTGTTCGTTGTTCGTTGTTGTTTCACCTTTCCCTCATCTGTCGTCCTCTCACCCATCATCCCCTCACCGCACTCTCACTCATCATCCCCTCACATAACCCTACCTCACCTATCCATCACTCCTCCCTCACTCATCCTGGGGCCTGGGAAATGATAACATCCACCAGGGACAACGGAAGATGCCAAGAGCCACCGACTGGGAAGTGTTGAACTCCTCATCCACCATCCCCTCCCATCACCTCACCCATCAAACTCTCACTCCTCTTTCACCCATCATCTCCTCCCATCATCTCACCCATTAAAAACTAATTCCTCTCTCACCCATCATGCCTTCCCATCACCCCTTCACCCCTTCTCACCTTTTGTCCCCTCGGATTTCCTCACCCATCAAGCCCTCACCCCCCTTTCACCCATCATTCCTTCCGATCCCTCACCCATCATCTCTTCCCACCACTTCACCTAACACTCCATCACCCAGTTCCCTCTCCTACCTCATTTAAGAGCATAAGAACATAAGAATGGAAGAAACTACAGCGGGCCTATTGGCCCATACTAGGCAGTCCCATTTACACCCAACCCCTATTGCTCATGTAAGCGCTCCCACCTATGTTGAAGCTATCCAGTGTATTCGAGTTAATGATGATATTTAGTAACTTGTTCCAGTCGTCCACTACTCTGTTTCCAAACCAGTGTTTACCAATTTCGCGCCTAAATCTAAATTTGTCAAATTTAGAACCATTGTTACGAGTTCGCTCCTGATTGGATAGTTTGAGCACTTGGTAATGTCCCCTTTGTTTAGCCCTGACTTCCATTTATACACCTCTATCATGTCGCCCCTCACTCTACGTCTCTCGAGGGAGTGCAAATTAAGATGCATTAACCTGTCTCTGTACTCAAGGTTCCTAATGCCCGGGATTAGTCTTGTCATTCTCCTCTGGATTCTTTCCAAGGATTCAATATACATTCTGCAATACGGTGACCAGAACTGCACTGCGTAATCCAGGTGAGGTCTCACAAGCGCAAGATATAATCTTAAGATGATCTCTCTGGTCTTGTAACTGATACTCCTTTGTATGAACCCAAGTACTTTATTAGCCTTGTTACGAGCAAGAACACATTGTTTACTTGGCTTAAGATTCCTACTTATCAATACTCCTAAATCTCTCTTGCAGTCGGATTTCTCAATGGCATCGTTGTTCATCTGGTAACTGGTTTCCCTGTTTACGTCTCCTAAACTGAGTACTTTACATTTGTCCAAATTGAATTTCATCTGCAATTTTTCAGACCATTCGAAATTTTTTTTTAGATCTTCCTGTAGTTTTGCGGAGGCCTCGTCAGATTTAATTACACGTCCTATTTTAGTGTCATCAGGAAATTTACTTATGTTGCTGTCTATGCCGATATCTATGTCGTTTATGTATATAATAAATAATAATGGTCCAAGTACTGAGCCTTGGGGAACTCCACTAGTAACGCTGCTCCAATGGGATTTAGTGCCTTTTAATGCTCACTCTCTGTTTTCTGTCCTGTAACCACGCCCTAATCCATTTTAGAATATTACCCTTAATGCCATGTGCTTCTACCTTTCTTATTAGTCTTTCGTGGGGGACTCAGTCGAAGGCTTTGCTAAAGTCGACATATACCACATCATAATTGTGCCCCTCGTCCACCGATTAGAAAACTGATGAAAAGAATGTAAATAGAATAGTTAGACATGAACGCCCGCTTGTGAAGCCATGCTGGGAATCATTGATCAATTTGTGCTACTCCAGGTGGTTTCGAATAGAGTTTGAAATGATTGCCTCCAGTAATTTGCCTACAATTGATGTTACCCTGATTGGACGGTAGTTAGAGGAGAGTGATCTATACCAGCGCTTCTCAAACTATCTGATGTGGCGGACCGGCGTGGTTTTTTTTCAATGTGCCACGGACCGGCGAGCGAAGCCAGCCAATCCCGGGGCCTATAGGCCCCCCCCCCCCCCCAGGAAAATCTTTTGAGATAGGTCCTATTTCCGGGGCATTTTGAGACTATCTGTACTAAACATGAAGACATGATGTCTTATTCATTCTAAGGCCAATCATCATTGACGTAACAAGTCTTCCCAGTGTGCCAGGGACCAGTACCATATTTGTGCCATACAATTAATTGTTTACGATCAGAGAAAATATTATTTGAACATTCGTAGTAATATTATTTTCTACAGGAAAAATATAATGAATATAAAAGTGGGTTGGGATGGGGTCCCAAATGACAAACACGCAGATACCTGAATGATGCTTTCTGTTCCACTTCTTGATGGTAACTAACCACTGACCTGACATCACAGACTGCTGATTCACACTTGTGGAATAGCAGGGTTGCCAGCTGTGTGACACCCTTCACGGCTGTCAGGCATAGTAAAAAATCGGCCATTTAGTTTATCAGAAATTAAATAACTACCATACTTAAAATAAAAAGATTTATGTATTGGGTGGATATGGCGTAACTGGTGACCGAGAAACGTGGCAATTCTGGCAACACAAGGTGATGCGCCCTATTGATATCCCCAGGTGTGGTTCCCACAGAGTCAAACACCACATCATCATGAAGGTGTTGTTATACGTATTTCAGTTCGCTGTTTTGCTGTTCATTATATTGCATAGCAATGACTTTTAACATGGGTGAGTAAATGAAAAATATAACCATAATAAATATAAAAACTACAATGAAAATGTAAAAAAAAAAAAGACGGAGTCAGATGTCCCGGCAGTGTCACGTGGTGTGGAAGGTGACTATCGTTTCTTTCTTTTCTGAAAACTCTCGGCGTACAGGCAGACGATGGCTCACGGACCGGCACCGGTCCGCCGACCACACTTTAACTAGCACTGATCTATACCCCTTCTTGAAAATCGGTATTACATTCGCTATCCTCCAGGATTCTGGTACTACACCTGTTTTTAAGGACATGGTAAACAAATTTGCTAAGGGTATACTGAGCTCTTCCTTACATTCCTTTAATACTCTGGCAAATAGCTCATCGGGACAAGTGACTTATTAGGTTTTAGTTTGTCTATTTGCTTACTAACATCGTTACTAGTCACTACTATCTCGCTTAATTTGTTTTCTTCACTATCTCTGATAGAGTCGGTGCCTCGGGTATCATGTTTAAATTTTCTGTGGTGAAAACTGTTGAGAAATATTTATTCAGATTATTGCTCATTTCTCCGTCGTTATTAGTTAGCTCGCCGGTATCTGACTGTATTGGCCCAATCTTTTCTCGTGTTTTAGTTTGATACACTTGATAGAAACCCTTGGGGTTTGTCTTCGCCTCCCTTGCTATCCTCAGCTCATTATTCCTCTTTGCTTTCCTTATCTCGGTCTTAACCCTACCGGCCAATACCTTATAATAATCCCAGAGATAAATTTCGCCATGATTTATCCTCCTACCTATGGCCTTCCTTTGACCAATAGTTTTCTTTAAATAATTATTTATCCATTTAGGGTCATTGTTGTTTGATCTGAGTTTTTTGTATGGTATGTTCTGCCATTGTGCATTAAGTAACTCATTATTTAAATTGCCGTGGAACTCGGCAACCTCAGATCTCGTTATCAGGTCGGTTTCAATCGGCAGGCCCAGGTACTTCACCCCCAAAGCATGATACCCCTTCTCTCAACTGCCTCTTCAGACTATCAAAGTTTGCCCTTCTGAAATCTGGGACTTTTGTGGAATTTTCCTTACGGCTGCCCTGAAAATCTAACTGGAATCTAATTTCTTTGTGATCTCTGTTTGCAAGTTCGTTCCCTACCTCGGCATGGCTAATGAGGTTTTCTCTGGTTGACAGAACTAAATCGAGAATATTATTACCCCGGGTGAGTTCGGTTATATGTTGACTTAGGAAACAGTCCTGGATTGTTTCAAGAAAATCCTCTGATTCTGAGTTACCCGTAAGGTCAATCCAATATATTTGGCCAAAGTTAAAGTCGCCTACTATACAGACTTTGTTGAGTGGAAGTCCTGCGCATTTCATCCCAGATAAGTCGCTCATTAACTCTATCAAGATTGGAAGGTCTATATATTACTCCTGTGATTAATTTTTCCCTACCGTCGATTAATTCTATCCAAATTGTCTCTGTAATCCGCTCAGTTTTTATTTCCTTATTTATTTCACATATCTTCCTCATCTAAAAAATTTGAATCAATAGAGCTTGGGACATTATTTAGCTGCAGATGAAAGTGATGATAGTGAGTAAGCTGAGAGTGAGTGGGATGATAATAAGTGGAATGACAGTGAGTGGGGTGATAGTGAGCGGAATAGATAGTGAGTGGGATGATAGTAAGTGGAATGATAGTGAGTAGGATGATAATTAGCTGGGTGAGAATGAGTGGGATTTTAGTGAGTGAGATGATAGTGAGTGGGATGATATTGAGTGGGGCGACAGTGAATGTGGTGATAGTGAGTGGGATGATATTGAGTGGGACGACAGTAAGTGTGGTGATAGCGAGTGGAATGACAGTGAGTGGGAGGACAGTTAGTGGGGTGACAGTGAATTGAATGATAATGAGTAGGATGATAGTGAGTTGGGTGTGAGTGTATGGGATGATAGTGATTTGGGTGAGCGTGTGTGGGATGATAGTGAATTGGGTGAGAGTGTATGGGATGATAGTGTGTTGGGTGAGAGTGTGTGGGATGATAGTGAGCTGGGTGAGAGTGTATGGGGTGATAGTAATGGGATTATTTCATAAAGAGCGAGATGAAAATGGAATTCAAAGGTCGCCATATATATGAAACAAAATTCGAAATGGTGAGTTAATGCAGAAGAAACTTAATACAGAAACTGTCTTTCTGGCCAATATAGATGTGACTCTTGAGGTTTACCAATAAAGCACAAATGGCATAGGTTCTAGAAGTTTAAGTCATCATGATTGCAGGACTAATTTATGCACAAAATAACATATTGGTGGGAACACTTGAGCATACATACATTAATTTGTCATAGTGGCATGAGTATATTTTATACAACCTAACCCGTAAATTGTGGTTCATAATTATACCTCTGTTGTTTGACAATGTTCCTGCGAGCAGTTTGTGATGTGGCTTCTAGTAATTAAATTAAACATCTCACCACCACTCCAGCGACGAGTGTAGCGTTTGTTTAAACATTCAAACCGCCCTGTATGACAAGAGATCCACTGATGATGTTGATGAACTGACGGCAGAGGAGCCTTGACACGGGACTAGATAAAATATTTCTATTCCAAAATTATCATGTGGGATGATTGGAACATGGCTGAGTTTCTTGATAACTAGTCTCTTGTCTGAAATTTTGTTTTACAAGCGGGTGTTGATTTGGTGTTTATATTCATGACTCTTATCCTGTCATCGGAGTTGTTCACGACTATGTCAGAACTTGATCAGCAATAACATATCTCTTCACGGCTTTGACATATGGTTATTACTGTAAAACGGCATTATTTCCGGTCATGAGCAGCAGTGGCCGGCACTCAGCATGTGGTATGACATTGCGATAAAATGATAGAAGAAATGTATACCAAAAATGACCCAGTGTCTTCTACGTGGATGAGAAACCACAGTCATTATTCTGTACAAGGGAGGGCATCAACACTGTGGCTGGATATAAAAGGAACTGAAAAATACGATTTAAATATCAACTATCTGGCATTTCTAGGTATCCAGGGAAAAGATGATGCCAAAATACTACTGTGTGTGTGTGTGTGTGTATCATAAGCAGAAAACGCACTTCCTACAGAAAAAGAAAACGGGTCATTTAGCACAGTATCATTAATTTGTCTTGTTGCAGCTCGTTAAGCAATGAAGCTACAGTACTTGATACATGCCCAACCATTCTTCAGACAATTAGTTTGCTTTCTTTAGTTGACTGTCACAACCGATTTTTTTTTTTTTTTTTTTTTTTTTTTTTTTACTGGCATTCGCTCATCCGGGCACAGGTCATTTTTAATGACCTACTGTACATCAAGGCCTGGGAGGTGAAAATATGATATAATAAAATACTACTACTAATAATAATGATAGTAATAAAATTAATAAAAATATATTAATTAAATAATAATAATAATAATAATAATATTAATAATATAATAATAATAATAATAATAATGATAATAATAATAATAATAATAAAATTAATAACAATATTTAAAAATAAATAATTATAATAAAAGATAATAATAATAATAATAATAATAATAATAATAATAATAATAATAAAATTAATAATAATATTTAAAAATAAATAACAATTATAACAAAAGAAAAATAATAATAATAATAATAATAATAATGATAATAATTATAATAATAATAATAATAATAATAATAATAATAATTATTATTATTATTATAGTAATAATAATAATTATTATTATTATAATAATAATAGTAATAATACCCCTTGTAATAATAAAGAGCCATAAATAAATGCAAAAACAAAGTGATTAATTATGTTATTGGTTTACCTCATCTTGGGGCTGACGGAGTTGTTGTCAATTATATGGTCAGTCATGCAGGAAAGTCATATTAACTTCAATATTGATTCATAATTATCTCACAACTAGCGGTGACCGATTAGGGTAGGTAACACCTGTTATCAACTGAGTATTGTTGACCGAAATAAGTTCAACGAAAAGCTGATATTTATCCGTGTCACTTTAACTCTTACATAGTTAGTTGTTGGATTAAATTTCATCACTTCGGCAGCATTACACAAATGCTTAATATTTCATAGGTTTCATCGCTAAGCACGTAAAATACCCTCATTAATGAGAAAAAGACGATTAGCATGACACCTGGCGATTAATTAATAATTCCATAAGTGCTCTAAAAACTACCCAAAACCTTCAGCTCTGCGGTGTATTCGGTTTTGTTATATAAAGAGAAAGAAAATTGTTTTAGATTGAGGTTCCTCGACTACCAGTGACATTAAAACTGAACTCGAGTCATAAGTTGTCTTTAGCAATAGAAAACTTGTAAACATTAAGGGAGAAACACAACCAGGCTATATTTCCCACTTGATAAACCAACTCTCTTTTAATTCAGATGTTCTTACTGTAACAACTATTGTTATTTGCACTGATCTACATAAACACTTAGTTTAAACACAAGCTTCGTCCTACCGTTGTTTATATAAAGTTATGTCAGAGTTTTAAAATACTGATGATTTGATACGAAATAATATTTAACATGCATAAAGAAAGTTTCAGCTTTAGCACAAAACTGAACCAGCTACAAGCCCTCAACCCCGACATACTTTCGAATCAGAAAATGTTGAATGATTATAAATGTAGGATTATAAATAATCTGGGTACGTTGGGTCAAGAATAATAAATTTCACTTAATCAGTTCCTTCCCTCCCACGCCTTCCCCCTGCAGCTTTTACGGGTACAGGTAGCAAACATTGAGAGAGCAGTGTATTCCTTCACACAATCATCTTGAGCATGTATTTTCTTTTCCTCCAATCGTCTTGCAGTAAGGTCCCGGGTCCTATGATTTCCAGGGAACTTATATGACCTTCATTGTATTTTTGGCTTAATTTCTTCCTGTGATCCAGGACATAATAAAACAAACTTGACTTTAATTCTTGGGTCACTAAATATATTACCGATAAGTAGTTGAGTGTAGATTTGTTTTGATTGAAGCAATGACGTTCTCCTGAAAAAGTGTATAGAAAATGTAAATAATGAACGATTCGTCGTTCCTTTAAGATCTAAACTTTATTAATACAACCAATTAAGTCGTTTGATGTCATAAAGATCTTTTTTTATTAATGTGTTGAATGTTCATATTTTCTTGTGATTATTTTTTGTTTTGCTTTGTCAGTCTTCAGAAAATCCTTTTCGTCATTTCTCGTCCGATACATCAACGTTTCAGGTAAGATTATCTCGGATTTATTGATATATTTTTTTAACTTACCATTTTATACTTTCATGAGTCATGAATCAAAGAGAAAACTTGCTAGGGTAGTGATGGCGTTTCCTGTTGTGTTGGTCCTGATATTTATTGTCTGCTCAAGATTCCAGAAAAGATCTCCAATTTTAGAAGTGTGTGTGTGCAATAACAGCCTGAGAACAGCGGTGAGGACGACCATCTTCCTTCGATCACAAGATTTATCGAAGGTCATCATCGCCTCCCTGTTGCGCAATTTACCGTGAAATTGGGGGTGATATTCTCATCGTGAAATGATCATGTATTATTATTAGATCTGGTAACAAAAAGTTAATTTTTTTTATTAATTTGAGTTTACTTGTTAAAATAAATTGTATGATGCATGTTTCAAAGGTGGTACTGTGTAATCAAATTTTAATTGAAATCGAATTCAGAATCTGAAAGGGATTTTAAAGTCGCACTCACTTGAAGATAAATTGGTGTTTGCTTGAAAAACAATAAGTGAAATTGAACGTGAGTATTAAAATATCTTACACAATTAATTTTGGACAGACCCATATATGACACATGTGTGAGGGGTTGTGTGTCCTGTAGTGTCATGTCTCCTTCACGCTACAACGGCGGGAGCGGACAAAGATGCATCAGAAAGTGTTTCGGGACTCAGTGAGTTTAATCTTTGACTAAAATTTATAATAGTCGTAAAAATAATATCTTCTCAGTTATCATCCAACCCAAAAACTACATTTCATCAATATCGGTAAATAAATATCAAGACACACACACACACACAACTACTACTACTAATTTGCTGCCACTCGGAATCGAGTATGGCGATCATCCAGCAATGATGCAACGATATGAGTTATTAAGGATGTAGTCAATGAGATGCCAGTGTTTGGATCGTGGGTGTTGCCACGAACCCTTCGACTTGTCGTCCTGCCTAAACAAGGTATTTGTGATAGTGAGGTTGTGTGCAACACACTTGCTGAGGAGGAGTAGGCCGTTGGGATTACACTTGCCTAGTCCATTTCTCCGCATAGTTCCCTGCCAAATGTCAGCATCCCTGCCAATTCTGGCATTGAAGTCGCCAAGGAGCATAACCTTATCTTCTCTGGGGATAGAGGTTAGCACTCTGTCGAGTTCGGCGTAAAAGGCCTCCTTGATGTCATCCTTTGCATCCAGTGTTGGGGTGTATGCACTGATGAAAAAGGCATGACGTGAGTGATTCAGTGGGACTCGGAGCGTCATGAAGCAATCACACACACACACACACGCACAAACACACACACACACACACACACACACACACACACACACGGATTACATTTGCTCCTTCCTTTTCTCTCTAATTGAAGGAAATCAAAGACAACTAGTCATTATTCGCATAGACAGATAGACACACAGACAAACAGATAGATAAACAACTCTACAACATAAGCTTCTCAGAAACTATGGATACAGGAGAAGAAACCAAAATAAACCTCAGCAACTTCAGTATCACAGAAAACAATGATGATTATCCTGGTAGAACACAATAAATAATCTGGAGCCCCACAAACTCTTCATTATAAGAAAACTGCAGGTAAAAAATACTTTATATCCTACGGTTTGTCTAGTCTGTTTATGTTGTGCTGTGAATCATTATTAGGACAGAATGTGAAAAGAAGGGAAAATAAACTTGGGTGTCTTTAAGAATCTTGGCTCCGAATGTTACACTTAAAGACAGATCCTGTTGCCCCAAGACCCATTATAATAAGGGTTACTATTTGCGTCACCGAAGAGGATGAAAGCAGGGATTTTTCTAAGCTACATTGTCAGGCAGAGGACACAAATTCACCTTCTGTTACGACGATCGAGACTTGAGTCATATGTGTACTTGGATTCTGGTAAAATGACCACAAAATGACACCAACTTTAACCTTGATTTCCCATGTTTGACCAAAACTTTCGTCAAGCTTAAATAACTTTTTTTGTGGCTAACTTCACACACATCCGCCAAGTTCCAATAGAATCGGTCAACTTGTTTTTAATATATTTTGCTCACACACATGCACACACACACACACACACACACACACACGTACCTTCACCCACCCACACCCACACAAAGAGGCAAGGGTGTGGGCGTGGCGGCAGCGGTACGTGACTAGTCATCACTTGGACTGCGGGAGGAAACATGGTATAATGAGGGGCGGCGGACCTACACCACCAACACCCGCTCTGCTCCTGCCCGCTTGCCTCTACCTCTTGTTAGTTAATCAATAGGAACGCGAGGAATATGTTGCCTTTCATATAACTAATCGTCACAAAAGTGGACAAATATTTAACCACTTCGTGGGGAGAGGGCTTCCCTCAGCTGAAAAAAAAACGTGTAGCGATAACCAGAATAAAAGATAAATTCCAAAAATTCCACTCATATCTTCAGCAATGGACTTGTTAAGCGGAAAGAGTAGTTTCATAACGAAGAGCAGAACCAGTTCTCATTTCTTGGCAGGAGCAACTGCGAGACGGACCTCCTTATTATGGAAGCCTTGCATCAGTATAAAGTAAAGCCATCCATTTGTGATATGGCTTCCAGTGAATTGTTATGTTTTTCGCACTAAGGCTCGTCTAAATAAAGGTAATACCCCCTGTATATTTTTATTTCACATATATTTTATTCCTGATTTTAGCTTTGTACGTAGGTCTCTCTCGTCATTTTGGTCGGTTTTACATTGGAGTGCTCTTTCTTCAAATTTTATGGAAGGCAAATTTTCGTATAATGTTATCTTTTTATTGTATATCACCTGTATTGTTTGAAACTTTTTCAAAACTTTTGTTTTCTAGGCTCTGATGATGGAAAATTATTTTTCCGAAACGTTAGTGATTAAAGATACCCAACTTAGTCAAGATGTTTGTGTTTTCCCTGGTTCTCCTCTTCGTTATATATATATATATATATATATATATATATATATATATATATATATATATATATATATATATATATCTACTGTATATATATACATATATATTTATATATCTTGATAAAATCACACGGGAAAATGGAAACAACGGAGTACCATAGCTTTCGTCTTTATTCAAGACATCTTCAGACGCAACTGGATTACATGGACAAAGAGAGGCTTAAATATACAGGGTGACCTTAAAAACATGAGGCCAGGTCATAATGATGTCATCCACTAATCCCCACACCAACACACATGTAGAGGAGCTTAAGAGAAGGGGGGTGACGTGACTAGTCAGGTGAGGTAAAAAATAAGGGACCCACAAAATAACTATCATACATCTAGATCAAAGGTTTTCAAAGCATTTTTAACCTTGGGCCACTGACAAAGAAATTTATGTAACATATTATCAGTTTTGAACTGACCATCACTAAGGAATTAAAATCAATAAACCTTAGTGATGTGTGCTTGTTTGTTTGTGTGTTCGCACGAGAATCTCGGA
The DNA here is from genome assembly GCA_958450375.1 of Homarus gammarus. NCBI lineage: Eukaryota > Metazoa > Arthropoda > Malacostraca > Decapoda > Nephropidae > Homarus > Homarus gammarus. The sequence continues at coordinate 102,306 of CAUDMG010003282.1, forward strand.
AACTACTTTACCGTTCTGTAGTGATGATGTAGAGTTATATGGTAGTGATGATGATGGATGGTGTTATATGTAGTGATGATGATGTTATATGTATTGGTGATGGATGTTGTTATATGTAGTGTTGATCGGTGGTGTTATATGAAGTAGTGAAGTTGGATGGTGTTATATGTAGTGATGATGTCTGGTGTTATATGTAGTGATGATGGATGGTGTAATATGCCCAACCGTATCACACACCTGCCCAACCGTATCCAGCCCATACGAGCACGAACTGATTGCTACAAGAACAGCCCAGTCCCAACCATTGTAAAAATTATCAACACCCAGCTTCAGTTGACCTCTGACCTAGCTTGGAGAAGGTCGTGCCCGATCGCGCTCCCGTTAGAGTCCAAGGAAAATGGTCGCTTTGGATCGTTGTGTCGTGGGGAAAGAGGAGGGGAGTGTGGGGAAAGATGACCTCCTTGCCACTCTGTTAAGGCAGCTGGGGCAGTTGAGGAGTGAGGTTGACACTCTAAAGGGGGAAAATGAAGCCCTCAGGACGGAACTCCTTCAGGTAGGTGTCCTGCCTTGCAGGACACCTGCGAAGGAGGAGCAGGCGTGGAGAGTGGTTGTCTCCAAGGGGACTAGGGTCAGGCTCAGGAAAGCTGACCAGGGTGTGGAGTGCAGTAACCCTTACCAGGTGCTGCAGGAAGCTGGAGAGGAAGAGAAGAGGCAGGACGGTATGGATCAAGGAGAGGAAAGGGCAGTTGTACAAACCCTGCCCACAGGTAAGGTCGTGGTAGTTGGGGACAGCCAGGTGAGGTTTGTAGATAGGGCTTTTTGTGCGAGAGATAGGAAACGTAGGACAAGGGTGTGTTTTCCTGGGGCTGGGATAGGTCATGTAGCCGAGAGGTTAGACAGAGTTTTGTCAGGGGAGGGTACCAATCCAGTAGTGTGTCTTAGTGTGGGAGGAAACGACATAGGTAAGGTTAGGAGTGAGGAACTTTTCAAGAGGTATAGGGAGGCGCTGGGGAAGATTAGAGATAGGGGAGGGATCCCGATAGTATGTGGTGTCATGCCTAGAAGAGGGGTTGGTCGTGAATGGCTGTCCAGGGCAATTCCCGACTGGAAAAACATTGTGCAAACAATGGTTGGGCATTCATTGATAACTGGCAACGATTCTATGGCAACGACTACCTGTACTGTCGCGACGGAGTACACTTGTCTCGTGAGGGGGTAAAGACGTTGTCTGCATCCCTGGAACGTGAAATTGTCACTCCGAAGGGGGGGTTTCGCCAGTAGAGAAGGGTCGGGGAAAGTGGGAGTCAAAAAACAAGCAGGTCCTGGGAAGTAAAATTAGTTGCTCAGGACAAGGGGTAAAACAGGACCAGGGAAGAGTAGGTTTAAATGTATACTATACAAACAGTAGGAGCGTTAGAAATAAAATAGACTTGCTGAGGGCGGTTGTATGTACCGAGAATGTAGACGTCATAGCAATCACCGAAACTTGGATGAATCTGGCGAGCAAAATTTTTTTATCAGAGTACCACATAGAAGGGTACAACCTTTTTCACAAGGACAGGGAAGGTAGGAAGGGGGGAGGGGTAGCACTCTTCGTCAAGGATACATTAAAAGGTTGTACTAATAATTCAATAAAGGGTGAAATAGAAACCGAGTCTGTGTGGGTAGAAATCACGGAAGGAAGAGAAAAACTAATTATGGGAGTGATTTACAGGCCCCCAAGTCTTAGCAAAGAAGCAGCTCAGCCCATATGGCAGGAAATGAGTAGGGCAGCAAAATATAACAACCTATGCATTATGGGGGATTTCAACTTCAGAAATATTGACTGGGACAACATTGTAGGCGACTATGAATCTGAAGACTTCCTAGACGCAGTACAGGACAATTTTTTGAAACAACTAATTACAGAACCTACTACAGGTGACAATATATTAGACCTAGTATTAACAAATAAAGAAAATATTATCAGAGATATCACAGTAGGGGAAGAACTAGGTAACAGTGATCACAGAGAAATCAGGTTCACCCTAAATTGGGAAACGAAAAACAATGACAATATGGTCAGAGTCCCAAACTTTCGGTTGGCGGATTATCAGGGGTTAAGAAGGTACCTAGGTGAGGTCACCTGGGAACAGTCACGTCAGTTCCCGGTAGGAAGTGGTGAGGTCATAGATGACACAACAATTGATCATGACTATAATATATTCACCAGTATACTACATAAAGCACAAGAACAAAATATACCATACAGAAAAATTAGGTCAAATAAGAATGAGCCAAGGTGGATGACCAGAAAACTTAAACATGACATAGGAATAAAGAAAGGAATATATAAGAAATTAAAGGGAGGGGAGGAGCAGCTCAGAAACAGGTATAATGAACTATCTAGGAATGTTAAGAAAAATGTAAGGAAAGCAAAGAGAGACTATGAAATCAAAATAGCAAGAGAATCCAAGGCGAATCCCAAGGGATTTTTCCAGGTATATAGGACAAAGGTCAAGGACAAAGTTGGGCCTTTAAAGTCAGGGAGGGGAGAATTGATAAATGGCAGTGAAGACATGAGCAAAGCATTAAACAGCTACTTCTTATCAGTTTTCACAGAAGAAATTTGCGATGAAATTCCGGAGGTGGAACTGATATTTAAGGGAAAGGAAAAAGAGAAATTTAAGAATATCACCATCAGAAAAGAGGATGTTCTTAAGAAGATAAATAAACTAATGAACACAAAATCCCCAGGGCCGGGTGAAATTTTTCCTCGAGTCTTAAAAGAGTGTAGGGAACAGATTAGCGGACCCCTCGTAAATTTATTTACAAAATCATTAGACACTGGAGTTGTGCCAGAGTTGTGGAAACAGGCGAATGTAGTACCCATATTTAAAAAGGGAGACAGGGCATCAGCGTCAAATTACCGGCCGATGAGTTTGACGTCAGTAGTGGGGAAATTTCTTGAATCAATTATAGCAGATAGCATCCGATCGCATCTAGAGAAAAGCAAATTAATCTACGACTCTCAACATGGGTTTACAAAGGGAAAATCTTGTCTAACAAATCTGCTAACGTTTTTCAGGAAAGTCTTCGAGGTAGTAGATAATGACGAAAATTACGATGTTATTTACTTAGACTTTAGCAAAGCATTTGACAGAGTACCGCATCAGAGGCTTCTGAGAAAAATTAAGGCTCATGGTATCGAGGGGAAAGTTTTAAATTGGATAAAATCATGGCTCACCGATAGAACGCAGAGGGTCAGCGTAGATGGTGTTAAATCTGAGTGGGGCCGTGTAACCAGTGGGGTTCCCCAGGGGTCAGTACTAGGCCCACTCTTGTTCATAATCTACATAAACGATTTAGATACTGGGATCAGCAGTGACATAAGCAAGTTTGCGGATGACACCAAAATAGGGCGGGAAATTAATTCAGGGCAGTGTGCAAATGCATTACAGGATGATCTAAATAAACTGCAGGGGTGGTCTGAAAAATGGCAAATGAAATTCAACACCAGCAAGTGCAGCGTACTTAATATTGGAAGAACAAATACTTATAATGTATACAGCCTGAACAACATCAACCTAGAGAAGTCGACTTGTGAAAGAGACCTAGGGGTACTTGTAAGCCCGGACCTACGGCCTAGAAAACAGTGCGTTAATGTTCGAAATAAGGCAAACAGAGTATTGGGTTTTATATCTAGAAGTGTAAGTAACAAGAGTGCAGAGGTCTTATTGCAACTATATCTTGCGCTAGTTAGGCCGCACCTCGATTATGCGGTTCAGTTCTGTTGCCCCTATTATAGAATGGATATAAATTCACTAGAGTCGGTGCAGCGAAGAATGACAAAAATGATTCAGGGACTTAGAAACCTTCCATATCAGGATAGGTTACAGAAACTTAACTTGCATTCCCTAGAAAGACGAAGAGTGCGGGGAGATATGATAGAAGTATTTAAGTGGGTGAAAGGAATCAATAAAGGGGATATAGATAAAGTTCGTATAATATCCGAGCAGGATAGGACTCGGAGCAACGGATTCAAGTTGGATAAGTTTAGGTTTAGGAGGGAGATAGGAAGAAACTGGTTCACAAATAGGGTGGTGGACGAGTGGAACAAGCTTAGCAACTTTGTAGTAAGTGCGGGAACTCTGGAAAGTTTCAAAAGGAGGCTAGGTAGATTCATGGATGATAGAGAGTAGTAGTAACTCTCGACAGGAGCTGCCATGCACAGGCCAACCGGCCTATTGCAGACTCCTTATTTTCTTATGTTCTTATGTTCTTATGGATGTTGTTATATGTAGTGATGATGGATAATGTTATATGTAGTGATGATGGATGTTGTTATATGTTATATGGGTGGTCTCCTACAATCCTCTTTTGAGTAAAGCATTCAATGAGCACATCAATGTATAGTAAGGTGTGTCATACGGAGGCGAATTTTTTTTTTTGAGTTTGAAAAATCGGCCTGTGGTATTAATGATGTAGTTCTATGTGCAGAATCATGTGATATCTTCAGATTTGAAAAGTTTTTATTTTTTGCTAGGTAAATTTTAACTTGAAATCTTATGAAAATTCAGTATTCCCACCCTTTTACCAACACCACTAAATAGCTTATTAAAATAAAGTAAATGTATCAGGTTAATTTATTAGGATGAAAATGATCCAGAATAGTGAAACGAATGATCTTGACACATTTATTAGATTTAATATTCCTTTAGAAAACAAAATTATCAAATACAAAAACCGGTTTTACTACTACGACCCGGTGTTGCGGCACACCATAGAGAACATGTCTTTCTTGCTTCTGTTTCTACTCATCACCTCCCTGCTGACCACCTGAGCTCGGATGTAGCCTTCCCTCCTCTCCTGGCTGTACACATGACTGCTGGCCTCGCTCACTTGCTGTACACAACCCTCTATACTCTGGGTGTGCGAGGGTCAGGCAGGGACATGCATGGGGTTGTCCAGGAAAGCTCTGACTTGAACATTGGTGAGGCTGCAGGTAAGAGGGGGCTCACTGCCAGCCTGGATGTTATCCAGATCTATGAGATCAGTGAGGGTCTTGGCACCTAGATTGACTTCAGGAGTCTTCCTGACCCTGAAGGAATCGTCACCAATTGATTCGTCATGCCCAGATCCTCTCATAAGTCTCATATCCAAGATCTTTTTGACTGCCACTCTTCTCTCCTCCTCATCCTTACTGCAGAGCATTGTCTGCAGAACTGCCTCGGGATGAGCATATCAGGAAGATCTCCTCACAGTCTGCTCCACAATCTGAACAACCTTCCTTGGCTGACTCCTCAGGAGCTCAAGCTGGAAGAGAACATGCCTCGGACCTTCGGAAAACGATGACTTGACCTTGGTGTTGAACCAATTTGGCAAGTAGACACTCACGATGAATTGGACAATAAGTCTCAGGTTGTGAAGCTGGTTCCCTTTCAGTTTATGATGAGCGACCCAAATTCTGCAGAACCTGAGAGCCGTTGTGAGCCACCTAGAATGTGAGACTGGACCTATCTGCAGGTAAGTAAGTCTATCAGGTATGACCCCAGTTTTGATGGCACTGCAAATCATGTAACCATAGTACTGGTCAGTACTCAGGTCGTCAATGACAGTATGTGCAAGCTCAACGAGTGGAGGGCCAACTGTGATTTTTTCAAAGCTCGGATTTCTTTCTAACTCAGTGGCAGAGTCCAGCATCTTGCCAAGAGGACCAGACAATCTGTTGTTTGAAAGAGTCTTGCCATCCAGCTCCTGGATCAGATGTCTGAGTGGCAACTCGTTGGTGTGGAGGTCACAAACAATCCAGACCAGCTTCCTCCCAATCTTCCGCTCTATCCACTGTATGACCCCCCCTTGCCACCCTGTGTTCGTGTTGGTGCTGTCCCCTCCAATGGCCTGCAGGGTCTGGTCTACGTTCCTCTCTCTGAGCCAGTTCACAATGTTATCTGCCACTATCTCAGCTGGTTTCCTGATGTCATCTTTCTCTGGAGTGAAATGCCACAAATACTTCTCTCCTGGTTCACTGCAGCAGGAGTAGTGTTCCTCCTTCACCATGGCAGTTAACAACTTGTCAGAATCTCCAACTTTCATGAACACTTTAGTGTCATCCCTTCTCCCATCAAAGAACAAACAATTGATTCCATTTTCTCTTATCCCCTTATCAAACTCCTCTTCTAGGTTACTGACAAGTTTCTCCTGAGCTCTCCTTACTTTGTTATGATCTATCACCAGGTGAACATCATCAGGTGTTATCAAACCACCGTCAATCCAGCAGCTGTTGCTATCTCTGCAGTTTCTCTGAGACCAGTGTGGTGTCGCATGCTGGCCAGAGCTATGCTCGGGATATCTTTCCTATTTCGAATCTTATGCCTGGAAGGTTTGGGATCATTATTTTCTGGGTTAGGGACAAAGTCACCATTCTCCTGGTCAGCACTCGGATCAGCCATGGGGAAGTCATTAAACTCTGAATCAGCTTGACTCCAATCATCGGCCTTTTTAACCTCACCCTGGGCCTTCTCAAGTCTCTTTTCCTCGCAACTCTTCTCCTCTTCTGTCTCTCTGTGGCAGCCCCCTGTCTCTTGGACTCCGGAATATCTTGGCTAGAAATCATGAGAGCCCCTATACTGCCAGTCTTCTCTCTCTGTGCTTTGACAAATGCCAGTTCGATCATAGGAATCTTCAGTTCACGCTTGCAAATACAGGAGATGTGGGCCTCGGATTTACAGTCACTATCGCATCCAAACTCAGGACAGAGAACAATTGGGCACTTGCAAGTAATTATGTCAAATAACTGGTCCAGTTGCTTGGCAAAGCTGTCCTTAACTGCAAGTTTTCCTCTCCCAAGAGAGATATCTCTTGCCTTTTCCCAACTGGCTAGCAGTCTCTCACTAATCTTCTTCTGACTTGTTATGACTGGAGGCTTGAACTGAGCGTTAGCCAGAGTGTACTGTGCCAAGACAGCTTTGGTCATATCACTGGCAATGTCTTTGTTTGTGTAAGTTCTTTGGTTCTTTTCACTGATTTGCCTGATTAAAACACCGTATCTCAAAGCATCTCTCAATGTAGGCAACTCCGACTTCAGGAGCTCTCTCCCAGACCCAAGATAGTGACTGAGATGGCTGGATTTTTGGTTCCTCGTCCTGACACAAGCAGCCATCGCAAATATTATCAACTTATAAATGCATCAGAATCTGAAACAGAAAAAAATATTGTTAGTTGGGTTGTTAAAGAATGAAGTCAGAAAGCAATGTTCACCATTTAATTGTAATGCACTAATGCAGTTGTACGTTAGACTTTCGATAAATTTCACGCTAAAATTTACCTAGCAAAAGGTTGCAAAATATTGAAACTGAAATTATTTTCTGTTTATATACACTAAAATCTACCAAAAAAGTGATGGGCCATTAGTTTTAGCTGATCTTCCCTCCTATGACACACCCTAATGTATAGTTCTGTAATTCAGTCAAGTACATCAAGTATGTTTGCAGAAACATCAACAAAGGCTCTGACCAAGCGATTTTTGCATTGGAAAAGGGTGGAAATCATGATGAGGGTACACAGTTTCAGCAGGTCCGTTTTATATGCAGCAATCAAGCCCTATGGAGAATTTTTAGTTTTCCCATACACGAACGATGTCCAACAGTAGTTCATCTGGCTGTTCACCTGGATAATGGACAAAGAGTATACTTCACAGAAGAGTCTCTAAAAAATCAAATGGCAAATCCTGCTGATGCGACTCTCACTGCATTCCTTAAGCTTTCACAGGAAGATGAGTTTGCTCAAATACTCCTGTATGTTGACGTACCCAAGTTCTACATATGGCAGGCTTCAACGAAAAAGTTCCAGAGAAGAGCTCAAGGATCCGATGTTGAAGGATATCCAGGGATAAAGTCAGGCAATGCTTTGGGACGTGTCTACACGGTTCACCCCAACAACTTTGAATGCTGTTGTTTGAGACTACTTTTGCACCACATCCGTGGCCCAACATCATATGCAGCACTCAAGACAGTGAATGGACAAGTCTGCAGAACCTATGAGGAAGCGTGCGACCTCCTTGGCCTACTGGAAAATGATGGTCACTGGAATGACACATTAGAAGAGGCAGCAGCTACTCAATCGCCAATGAGAAGAGGAACCTGTTTGCCATCATGATTGCTACATGTGGACTTTCCAACCCAAGCCAGCTCGGGAAAAACAACAAGAAAGTCTTTCAGAGGATCTGCTTCATCAAGCAAGAAGAGAACATCCTGGTCAAGAGATTGAGTTCATGGATGACATATTCAACAGGGTTCTGATCATGCTGGAAGACAAAGTGATGGAGCTATGCGGAAAGAACCAGACTGATTTTGAATTGCCTTCCCTAAACCGAGAAGAACCAGTAGCTGTAAACAGGGAGTTGCTCAGAGAGACAGACTACTCAGTTGAAGTTCTGGTGAATTTTTTGAAGAAAATGAGCCTCACTTGGTGAGGCTCATGAATAGATCTTGCAAGCGATACAAGCGGAGCAGGGAGGTATGATCTTTATTGATGCACCTGGCGGGACAGGAAAAACATTCCTGATCAACCTTCTGTTGGCCAAAGTACGTCATCAGGGGAAAATTGCTCTTGCTGTGGCATCCTCAGTCATTGCTGCAACACTACTAGAAGGAGGACCTACTGCACACTCAACTTTTAAACTGCTTCTCAACCTCGCTCACAATGAGAATCCAGTGTGCAACATCAAAAAAGGATCGGCAAAGGCAAAACTCCAAGAAAAATGCTGCCTCATATTCTGGGATGAATGCACTATGTCTCACAACTTAACGTTTGAAGCATTGGACAGGACCTTGCAAGACATACGAGAAAATTACCAGCTCATGGGTGGCATTACAATGGTCATTGCTGGAGACTTTCGCCAGAGCCTACCTGTCATTCCTCGAAGCACTCCAGCTGATGAACTGAATGCGTGCCTTAAGGCATCATACCATTGGAGAAGTGTTCAGACACTCACCCTATCCACAAACATGATAGTACATCTACAAGGAGATCAGGATGCTGGACGGTTTGCAAACCTTCTACTACAGATTGGGAATGGAATTTTCCCTGTTGCTTCAGAAGGACAAATAATCATTCCTCAAGGATGTGGAAATGTTGTAAAGTCCTCAACTGAGCTAACTAACATGGTCTACCCAAACATTATCCACCACTACAATGATCACAAGTGGCTGCGTGAACGCACAATTGTGGCACCAAAGAATGAAACAGTGGCTGAAATCAACATGACTCTACTCAGACAGCTTCCAGGCAGTGAGACCTCATTCAAATCTGTTGATACAGTAATCGACCAGGACCATGCAGTCCAGTACCCTGCAGAATTCCTTAATTCTTTGGAGCCCGCTGGAATGCCTCCTCACCACCTCACTCTCAAGATTGGAACTCCTATAATGCTCTTAAGAAATCTTGGACCACCAATCCTCTGCAATGGCACAAGACTGGTGGTGAAGAACATGATGCCACATGTACTGGAAGCTACAATACTGAGAGGAAAAGCTAAAGGCGAGGACGTGTTTATACCAAGGATACCTCTCATCTCCACTGACCTGCCATTTGAGTTCAAGCGACTTCAGTTCCTGGTTAAAGTGAGCTTTGCCATGACCATCTACAAAAGCTAGGGACAGTCCCTATAGATGGTTGGCCTGAACCTGGTGTTTCCTTGCTTCTCTCATGGACAGTTGTATGTTGGATGCTCCAGAGTGGGAACTGGCAAAAATCTGTACATACTTGCAGCTAATGGCAAAACCAAAGATGTGGTCTCCCTTAATGCACTACAGTGAGACAATGTGGAGCCTCCCGGAGGGTGGCGTCCTACCGTGGCCATAGCGAAAGAGCCGCCCGGAGGGCGGACTGTAGGTGCGTGATCCAGGTATATGCTGATAACCACAAGGAAAAAGAAAACACGAATTACACGAAAGTGCTTAGGAACTTCGTGTTTTCTTTTTCCTTGTGGTTATCAGCATATATATATATATATATATATATATATATATATATATATATATATATATATATATATATATATATATATATATATATATATATATATTGATAAAATCACACAGGGAAAAGGGAAACAATGGAGAACCTTAGCTTTCGTCTTTATTCAAGACATCTTTAGACGCAACTCAATTACAAACACAGAGAGAGCTTATTTACACAGGGTGACCTTACAAAACACGGGTCAGGTCAAAAAACATGACATCCACTAATCCACACGTCAACAACACAGCAAACATAAGAAGAGCTTATAAGAACAGGCGGCATGGTGGAAATAACATTTATTTTTAAAATATACCAACCCGTCTAATGGCGTTCCTTTTCTATAACCTCCTGGAGTCTTCTTGAGAGCGAAGACAATGTTATTATAGAGGGTGGGTTGGGTCCTGGGTGTGTCGGAGGAGCCAGGCCGGTGTGCGCTCGTCTTCGGGCTCCCACGCATTCACTATCTGGGCCCAATCGGTCTCTATAGGGTTGAGGTCTGGAGATATTCACAAACATTCATAGTAATCTTATAATACAAGCAATAGCCTTAAATAATATTATATTTATGTGATAAATGTTCCATTAAAAATAGAACATAATTATTCCATTGAGTAAAGTAAAATTTTATGTGAATTAATATGAACTTAACAGTTGTAAATGGTTGTAGTGTTTAACTGAAAGAAACTTAATAAATAATGACCTGCATATTTGGATGGCCAATCCAAAAGCTCAATTTCGTGTGAACATGGCAACTATTCCAGAAATGAGAAATATTCATCAAACAACGATATGTTAACACTGTTTACGTGTCATGAATAAGAGGCTTCTACTACAGCTGTAGGTGAAATTCGCGACTTTGAAAAATAAAATACCTGAAAATTAATTTCTTGCTTGCATATTAGTAGAGTCATTTTTATCGAATCCGTGAATAGTGTTCCTACATTTTTTTATTGTTGATTTGTGTACCAGGGACTATTCAAACACGATTTACCTCCTATGTACCTCTGAAAAATGTCAGCTAACTCCGCGGGAGCGCAAATTCCGAAATAGCGGGTGGTGGTCATTTTCGCCATATGGCCGGTGATAACTTTTAAACTACAGTAGGTATACTAGAATTATTCATGGGATGGTAAAGTGTTAGTTTGGGCGTCATATTGACCTCCAACTCCAAGATGGTGGCCATCGCACAGTGCCGCCATATTTCTCTTTTTTTTTCCCTGTATTGTCCCTGAGATCACCAGTGAGCAGACATCCGTATGCATCTTGAATGTCATTCCACACCAACAAGATCTCCAAGCAAGCTCCTGGCCTTCTTCATCATATACTGTTTTACATCGAAGTGGCTATTGAGTGTAGTGCAAGAAATGAACTGCCTTTTGTAATGTGGTAAGTCATGTGATAGAAATGATAGTATAGGCAACGTTACGCATGAGAAAATGAGCTCAATGCAAGAAATGGCGAGGAGTCGATAAATTTGGGCAGGTGTATAGTTCTGTTGATTGGGAGAAGGGCCCGAAGAGGCTTTACATATACAGCTCCTGCTTAAGCTGAGCGACGCAGAGACAAAGAGATCGAACCAAAATTAGGAGGCAGTGTCGTGGAAAATAGCCCCCCCAAGATGAATCCCGCGCCCCAAAACGACTCCTCTCCAGTATTGGTGCCTATCCACGATAAAACATGTTGTGGTTGGTATATGAAAGGCTTAGATCTGAGGAATCCCTGTCGTGACAAACAGTTGCTTCTCTTATCAACTGAAGATGCCTGGAATAGGCTCAAATCACACTCTGTTTTTGTTGAAGATCACACATTGAGACAAACCCCCTGATGTTAATTGATAATACTCCTACCAAATAAATAACCTTTGGAATCGAGATTCGTTATTATCGCTGGTGCTTGTGCAAATATGTTTCTGATCACAACCCTATACTAGTGGGGCAGCTAAATGCAATTTTTCAAGAGAATCATGCAAATGGTGATACAAGCACCAAATTTGGCATGGTAATTGTCTAATGGTTACTAGTCAAGTCTGCCTGATTGGCCATTTAAAAATTCAAGATGGCGGCTATTTTTCAAGATGGTCGCCATATTGACCTTCAAAAGTAGATTTTTCTTACAGAAATTGATGTAGTTGGTCAATCTGAGTGATCTTGGTATCGATATGTATGTTTTCAAGCATGTTCAGATGATTGTTTATAGTTTTAAGTCCATTGTAACATTTTTATCCACATAAAATAACACTTTTAGTAAATAAATATGACAAAAAAGACTAATAAAAAAAAAGTACTCACTATTATCACTGGTTCCTGTGATTTCTCCTGACAGTACATCTTTGTGCATTTACTGCTGTTCACATATGCAGTTGCAAAGTGCTGTGCAGGAAAGTCCAGAGCGAAAGCATTTGCATCTCTGGTTGCAGTCTTTCTTACAGGAACATTTGGTCAGCTCCTGACAGCAAGTCGCAATCTGGGGAAGAGTCGTCCAACGTATCTGCCATGCCTCTCCCTTCTGCGTCCATCCCCACTAGCAGGTCTTTCAACTAGGCACAGGCACCAGGAAGCCCAGACTTCACCACATTCATAGCCCACTGGAATGTCCCAGGGTCACTGCCAAGCCCAAATACTGCCAAAGCCCATCAGGAGTGACGAAGGCAGTAATTCTTTTGGATTCCTCCGTCAGCCTCACTTGATAATACCCCTTCATCAGGTCGAGCTTCGTGACGAACTTTGCCTGCCCAATGCTGTCAAGGATGTCGTCTATACGAGGAAGAGGGTAGGAGTCAGCCCTGGTCACATCATTTATCCGTGTGTAGTCTGACCACATGCGGCAGGAGCCGTCGGGTTTTTACCCCAGCACGCACGGTGACGCCCAGTCACTGTCGCTTGCTTCGACGAGGTCGTGTCCACTTCCTTCCTCAGAATCTTCCTCTTGGCAAGGCTGATCCTAAAGGGTGCTTGCTTCATAGGGGTCGTCTCTGGTAGAAGGGTCACCTGGTGTTCAATGAGTTTACAGGCCCGCGGCACGTCCCCAAACAGATTGCTTGTATTTCTGTAACATCCTCCTGACATCTTCAACCTGTAGCTGTGAAAAATTTAAATCTTTAGAAGAGGGATCATCTAAAATGTGTGAATTGTATAGATTAACTGGAACCTCCACCAGGAAATCTTGCTCTTGTTCCTGTAGCTCCATCACACACACAATCGCTTCCCTGGAGTAGTAGAGCTTCCGCCTATTCACATGGCAGTCGTCCCCAGCAGGCACCGAGGGTGGTCTAAATTTCCTCATCAGGAGGCCAGAGTCCGAATAGTAATAAACAGGCAAGTCAACAGCTTCCTCCTTGCTGACAGCACTGTTACCCAGCTCTAATAATTCTGGGTCACTTTCCTAGTCAGAAATTATTCTTTTCCTATTGATGGGTACGTGTTCTGTAGGGTTTACATTATTATTCAAAGTTAAATCAACACTAGATGAGAGTGAGTTGTCAAATACGTCACCAGTGACTTCAGGGGCATTATCGCCGCTGGCGCCATTGGCTTCCGTCCAATACGACTCACTGCCATTAAAATAATTGTCTTGTGACACATATAGGTACCTAATACCAAAGTCATTTACATCACAAATTGCACCGCTTGTGTCAGCTACATTAGGAACAGGGTCAACACGAGTATTCTACTCTTCTCAAAGCGATATACTTCTGGTAAACACACAGGTAAGGAATAAACCAGGATACTGATCTTCAAGCAATTTAGTATTATTGTCCACCGTAGGAGTCATGGTCACTACAGGATCCGGGACAACACGAGTACCGGCAATGTCATTAGCTAGCAAGAAGGTAACACCAGATACAGGGAGAGAGTCTTGGACACCAACAGTCACCCACTGAGAAACCTTGTCGCTCCTCAAGAACATCTTAAATAAAGGAACAGTGAATACACCACCGACACCCTCCAATAACACATGCTCACCCGAAAAGCACTTTCCACACAGGGAAAGGCACCTTTCAACATAATACTATGGTTTGCAGCGGTGTCTCTCAGAATCCGAACAGGGTACCGAACATCACTGGACTCCTCACTTGAGACAGTCCCATCAAACATAAAGGGCTCAAGTAAATCTTCCTTTGAGCAAAAACTAAATGACTTAGGGTCTAACTTCTCCTGCTGCACGAATGAAAGAACAGTTTTCCTTTTTCTTCTTGAGCTTAGGGCAATTAGCAATAACGTGACCTATCTGTTTACAATAGAAACAGATCATTTGACTCGTACTCTCAAACCTCGGAGATGTTTGTTCAGAGCCACTACGGACATTTACCTTACTTGAGGCAGATGCCTTTGAATCTTCAAACTTATCCTGCTTACCACCCTTGTTCCTAGTTGCATGACTTTCAAACCTAACATTCTTAAGAGTCAACGCATAACTGACTACCAGAGCTGCTACTCGTTGCACTTTTGTAACCTCTCTCCCAAATATAACTGAATGTCTCGTGGGAGGGCTCTCTTAAATTGCTCTAAAATTTTATCAACTCAATCAACTCTTCATAGGAGCTTACCCCACTACTGTTTATCCATCTTACAAATATCTTACAAAGACTGTACATAAATTCAATATATGACTGTGACTAGTTTCCTTTCATTCCCAAATTTCACTCTGTAGTGTTCCGAATTCAACTCATAAACCTTCAAAATAACCTCTTTAACCTCTTCACAACTTTCACATTTTTCAGCCGATAAAGACAAAAAGACTGACCTAGCTGCACCTTTAAACACAGTATTGAATCATTGCCACCCCGGATGTTTCAGGCCACTTGAATGATTTAGCTACCTTCTCTAACTGCTGGAAAAATTCTTCTGGGCCATCCTCGTCAAGCTGAGGTACTAGTCATAAATGTTTAGTGATGTCAAACGCAGACTGATCACAGTCCTGAACACTGTCGTTGTTGCTAGGCTTTGCTACTCCTACTCTACTTTGTACCTGAAGGGTTTTTCGCTTTTCCTCCTCCATGGCTAACTCATGTGCTCTTTTTTCCTCAAACAACATATCTTATTTTCTTTCATGGCTAACTCATGTGTTCTCTCCTTTTCTCGTGTTGCATCTCCAGCTTACGTAATTCTAAACTACTCCCAGTGTCCACACTAGTTCCAGTGTCATATACACTTAAATGAAGGGCTTCTTCGGAAATAACTTCTTCTCGCACCAACTCTCTAAGCACAGCATTTTGTATTGCTGTCTTACGCTGACCCTTTTGAATGCTAATTTCATAATAGCTAGCAATGCTAGTCCTGTCTATTTACATAACTAATCGGGGCAAAGAGTCTCTTGTGAGAGATCATTAACGAATCTTTCCAAGGAAAACATGATGACTAACCAAATCAAATGACACGTGCATGGGTTATACACAAAATCAGAATAACAAAACAACAGAACATTAGATTAATATCAGTCACAGTCATAACACATTTA
Organism: Homarus gammarus; assembly: GCA_958450375.1. Taxonomy (NCBI): domain Eukaryota; kingdom Metazoa; phylum Arthropoda; class Malacostraca; order Decapoda; family Nephropidae; genus Homarus; species Homarus gammarus. The sequence continues at coordinate 117,765 of CAUDMG010003282.1, forward strand.
CACAACAATGTCATAAAATGATGATGTTTGTTTCCAACTTGACAAACTTGACAAATTTTCCTGAGGCTCCCGGACAGGCCCCCATTATTTATGTTACGACCCTAGGATAGATCATTACATAAACACAAATTTCTTTAGTCTTTAACTATATCAGTATTTATTATTATATTCTTAATCCCAAGTTCTCCCAACAAAGGTCATGTTAACAGGAGAAAACCTAAACAAGTCAAAAACAAATATGAACGTTTACTAACTTATTCCCACCACCACATATGTACATAAAATAAAATAGATAGCAATAATAATACGACAAGATGTTTAGAAGTGGCTAAGTCAGGACTGAAGGTCCAACAAGATCACACTAATTCAATATCAAGTAAAACAAATCTCAATGGACAAATGTCAACTCTCATAACACCACTAGAGTGTACCAGTAGGTCACCCACGTCACCTCTCTACCGCCAAATACTGAGGTACTATATCCTGATTCGCCAAAACATTAACTTACCTGAATTACCTATTGACATTAGTTCCACTTATCTAACCTATATACAAACCTAATACAATAAAATATAATATACTGAAACATAATATATTAACTACACAAAGTAATGAACAAAGTTAATACTTAAATGATGAATCATTCAGTGTGGACGAGCAATGCGCAAGACTGCTTGAGCTAACCACACACTCTCCGAACCAACGTATTTCAAACTAAGAACAGAAACTTTTGGCGGACACTCGTAACAGCTGTGTTAAAGACAGAGGAGTATAAGTTGATAAATGGAACAAGAATGTAAGAGGGGAAAGTTGAATTGAGAAAATAAATGGGAAGGCGTGGATGAAGATGATTGGAGGTGAAGAAAACCAGAAGATAATAATAATAATAATAATAATAATAATAATAATAATAATAATAAAAATAATAATAATAATAATAATAATAATAATAATAATAATTAGAAGAAGAAGAAGAAGAAGAAGAAGAATTCCCCCCCCCCCCCCTATAGCCTTCAACTTACACCAGAGCTCCGGCTCTCCGGCTACATTGAAGCTATTCCGGCACAGCCACCCACTGTGAAGGCTCTCATTTCTGTTATCAATCATAATTCACGGCTTTAAAATACTTATTCTTCAACTTTCAAGCAATCTATAAGCACAGGAATATATAGATCTTTCTAAACAATCTGTTTTCTTGTGATTATAAAGGTTTACCCATCAGCCTGGAACTTTCGATAGTGCCTCTAGAGATAATCATGTTTAAACTGTCCGCAAAAAGCAAATTGTTAGTGAAGTGATGACCGCCTTCAAGATAATATACAATTAAGTGGCGGTGATAGTAAGTGTTTTCAGGAATATTGGCAGAACACCTAATTTACTCAGATTTCTTGAAAGTCGCTTTCAAATGCCAGTGAGACTTGCCGCACCGCAACTTCAATATTCCCACGTCTTCCAAGAAATGTACAGGTAGGTGATGGCGGGGTTGTGGGGAGTTGCTAGGTATTATAATGACATGAATGACGAGCAGAACTGCGCTGGTTTCCGTGTGCCTGTGTTGCGCTCTGACGCACTGCTTCATTATAAAAATAGCAATATTTATTGGCTAACAGAAGATTCTTGCACATGGTGAATTGTTGCAGACGTGAGAGTTCAGTGTCTGAAAGCAATCTTTGGGAGAGGTAATGTTCATGTGAAAAGACAGTGTTTATGTGGCGATAAGAGAGGATGGACGTTCGTATAATGCAAAAGGGCAACAAAAATGAAGTTGTATCACCTTTTAACTTTATTTTAATTAATTTCTTGAAATTTATGTTTTCGGCGTTCTCCCCCTCTGTCACTCTCTTCTCCAGAGTGCATATTATGTAAATATCTGTTTTTTACAAGAAGCTGAGTCACAACACCAAGTCACGTCTCAGCAGCTCACGCACCCGACTTCACCGAACCACCAACACTTCACCGTTTATCACTCGCCTCGCATTATTTCCAGACATCACGCGGCCATTTTGTAACAAGACTGCCACTGCAGTGCTCTGATTTTCTATGTAGTGGAATCCGTTTTACATCAAATGATAAAGGGTAATCGAAAATTGTAAGTGCACAGGGACTTTTCGATCACTCTGTATAAGTGCAAATTTGTTTGTAGTTTGTTTCTTGTGTTACTAAACCCAAGATCAAATTACACTATTGTTTCGCATACTAGCTTACTTTCTCCGAAGGTCATTCTTTATTAAGTATATATACCGTATTCGATAACTCGAAAAGTGTGATTTTGCATGCTCACAAACTTTCTTGAGTGATTTTGTATAATTTGGGGGCGCTGAATTAAAATCTGACGGGTGCCACCTTGTCACCTTGCGGAAATTGAGATATTCAAGAAGGCGCCCAAGATGGCCGCCGCACACAGACAGTGCTCCATATCTCAGGTTCTATTGGACATAAAACCACAATATTTATGCCCTGACCCTTGGTTTTTGTGGCCAAGGAATTCATAGAAAATAATAATATTATCACACGTTCAATATTAATAATTTACAATATAGGCAATACTCATCAGGTTATCAGAACGTTCTTATACACAAATAACAAGTACAGTGTTGTTCAAAGCATGAGACACATATGATAAGCTGAGTCATTCAAGATAATACATATTTGCCATAAAGCAGAAAAATTTTCACACATGTCAGAATAAATGGCACCATCAAAACACCTAAATAGTAACGTAAATAACACTAAACTCGCCACCACTCCACTTGAGTCGCCAGTCAAAAGATCCAGCACATCGTCCTCAATATCATTTCAAACTCAGTCTTCAGAATCACTCATCGTCATCAGCATTAGCCAGCCAGCAAGTTGTGCAGAAGTGCAACTACATCTTGCAGATGAGCAAAGTTGTGACGCAGAACATCAACATTTGATCAGTTTTAACACTAAATCAGGTGCTGGTGACACACTGGCTGGTAGCATCATAGGGAGCAGGATGTTTGAGGTTTCATCCTGTATCCACCCATGTTTTGTCGGATCCTTTTGTGGTGGGTCTTCAGAGAGTGCAGTTTTTGTACAATTTGTCACGTTTCAATATTCATTACCCAAAGCTGGGAAAATTCTTATTTATTAGACGGGGCAGTTGCCTCAAAGAGTTCCTTTATCCCCTGTGGTGACGTTTGCGTGCATGTGACACCGTCGCAATACTAAACTTATGATGCCCCACAGGTAATGTGAACCCTTTTAAATTTACACTCGGGTTCATACCACTTCTCTATGATATGACAACACAATTGTCATCTTACCATATTTCGTGAAGAAGTGATCCCAGGGAGGGACACACACAAGGTGCCCTGTTATCACAGCCAAACGTCGCTCACCAACACACTCCGGGCCAAGTGGGACCAGCGAGGCTGCAGGAGGGGGGAGCTCCAGTCTCACTCTGCCATAATCTTTTAAAATTTGGTGGTGATATTTATGTATTTATGTACCATATTGACGATGAGAGTCATGAGTAATTCAATGATACTGAGTCTTCAGTGTCCATTCATTCCTTCACTGTCACATACACGTAATTCTTCTACATGATAAATTAATTTCCTACTTTTTTCACTCTAAAAAATATTTGGTCTGTGTAATCCAGCACGTATGATGATATGTTTGATGTATTTAATTGAGATTTTTATTTTATGCATAGAGAGGAAAGTGGTTTGGAAAGTGTTTAGAACTAATTACATCTCACCAAAAACACAGATGCTTCCATGCTACTTCAGCGACCAGACGACGAGGAGCGTCTGTGTTGAGTTGCTACCACTAAGTTAAGTTCTTCTATGAGGAGATGTGTTTGGGGTTCACGATGCATGACATGCCACCAGGAAGCAGTCCAACACACAAACACATTAGGATTTTTATTACTCATATTGGTGTTCATCCTTATAAATATCATTCTCTCTCTCTCTCTCTCTCTCTCTCTCTCTCTCTCTCTATATATATATATATATATATATATATATATATATATATATATATATATATATATATATATTTTTTTTTTGTTACGAACCACGCCATCTATTGTGTCATGATCTACCTACCCAGCACCACGAGCAACGCCATCTAGGGACGCGACCCGAGTATGACTAGTCTTAGTCACCACTCAGGGTTTCCCTTTTCCATAGCCTGGTTGTTGCGTCACCTCCTCCAACTCTTCCTCATCAACTCCGAATCGAGGAGAGTTCAGTTCACTCTGGGAAGTGACCACACTTAGATTACCTATCCTGGAAACCTACGGCACAGTGACTAAGTACCATCTTCTTCAATACTCAGCCCTACTCGTCAGACACTTCAGCACCGCACTTGAGTATTTGTAACCCTATATTACCTCCCACCTCCACTTGCTTCAGATTGTTGTATGTTGTATAAATATGTATATACTGTTAAGACAATGTTGCGTATGTTTAAGTTAAGTATGGTTAAGGGTAAATTATAGAAAGTTGGATAGTTTGTTAAGGAATTTATTGTACTTTATTATACACAACGAAAACTCACATCCTTTGTCTACCCTTTTATAGTCCAATTGTCTTTGTTTGTTTAGTTTTTTATTGTTGTTGCCTGTTGGGATCTGGGTAGAATTTTAACTATATTCTAAACCAGTTTCTAAATCCCCAACTCGTAACAAATGGCGACCGTGACAGGACACGACCTTAAGTGTCATATTTCTTCCCCCCTTGTTACTCCTTGTTAATTATTCCTCCCAGTCACTTCTGTTCACAATTGCTTTACGGTGGTTTAAAGTTCCCTTCATATGTGTGTGCATATATTGGTATTATCCTACAGTAAGAGTAACAGACGTAGGATATTAGGTTCCGAGTGTCATAAGGCTTACCTGTTATTACACGTAGGCAGTCGTGTAGTAAGTCTTATCGAGTGTAGGGAAGAATCCGGATCTGTTTAATGCCATACCCTCGCTTCAGAGTAGGCTGTTCCATAGTCACTAGTTTAGGGTGAAGTGATATCTTGGGATGCCCCTCTCTACCAGGACCCCATAATTATGTGGAAAGGCTCGTAGAGTTTATAACTGTTTAGACTAGACTGATGACTATGATAACGTAAAAATGAATATCCTCACCTCTTATGCTATCACGCCAGATAGATACCGGCAGAAGTTTCGTAAACTAACCAAACCATTTTCACACACCTTTGTTGAGTTTGCTCAAGAAAAGCTTAGGTTTTTCAAGAAGTGGTTAGTGGCTACAGAGACCTCCACATTTCAGGATTTGTTAAACTTGGTAGTCCTGGAGGAGTGGAAGAGGAAAATACCATTTTACATCTTGAAGCATGTGGAGGAGCGTGGAGAGGTTAATTTAGGGCGTGCCGCTGAGGTGGCTGATGCGTACTCCTTGCTGAGGGAGTCACTGGGCAGTAGGGAACGTGGTACTTTCCAGCATGTTAGGTCCTCCTCTGATGATAACCTTGGGGACGTGAGTGGTAGGTCGAAAGGTCCCACTCCTACCCCCCCTGATGCAACCAAGTTTTATTGTTCTTACTGTAAAAAACCAGGCCATACGATCCAGTCTTGTAAACACCCAAAGTGTCGAACTTCTAAACGTAGTTCCCTGGATCCCAAATCCAAACCAATAGCAACCACCAAGGTGGAAAGGCCCCATCAGGATCTCTTCTCTTCATTCACCTATGAGGGAAAATTTTCAATCATAGAGGGGTCTCGTTCTTTCCCAATTCGCATACTACGTGATACGGGCGCAGCACAATCTATCCTCCTGTTTAACGTCATTCCTGATATATCTACAGCATTTACTAATGAGAGTGTTCTAATTTCAGATCTCTCATCCCATTCTTCCTATCCCTTAGCTAAAGTGCACCTCCAATGTCCCTTGATTACTGGGGAAGTGCAAGTAGCCATTAGGAAAGATCCAATGCCTGTGAGTGGCATTCATTTATTATTGGGTAATGACTTGGCAGGAGATCTAGTGGTTCCCAACATAAAGACAGTCGACTCTCCCTTACCTGTCAACTCCACCACTGACCTTGAAGAAACTATTCCTCACCTTTTCCCATCTTGTGCTGTCACCCGGTCACAGAGTGTGCGAAATGGGCCCTCTTCATCTAACACCACCTCCAATATCTTCCTACCCGCAGAAGATCTGTACAATAAGACCATTAGTAAGGATGAGCTCATTAAAGCCCAACAATCTGATTAATCTTTGAATAAACTTAATCATGCAGCAGTTGAGGGTAAAGAGTTTAACACCCTTCCTTGTTTTTATTATCAGGAAGGGGTTTTGATAAGGGCCTATAGACCCCCTGAGCTTACCCATCTAGACACGTGGTCTGAAATACATCAAGTGGTAATTCCCTCCTCAGTCAGACCAGCATTAATTGCCCTTGCCCATGATGGTATTTCAGGACATTTGGGAATCCTGAAAACATATAAAAAGCTCCTCCAACACTATTACTGGCCTGGACTTAGGAAGGATGTGTCAAAGTACCTAAAATCTTGTCATATTTGTCAAATGGTAGGAAAACCAAATGAAAGTATACCAGCAGCTCCCATTAAGCCCATCCCAGTATTTTCTACACCATTTGAAAAGATTGTTGTGGATTGTGTGGGCCCATTACCAAAGACTAGGAAGGGAAATCAATTCCTGCTCACAGTTATGGATACCAGTACACGTTATCCTGAGGCTTTTCCCCTTAAAAGCATCACTTCAAAAAATGTAATCAAACCTCTTTTGCGCCTATTCACTTCAGTGGGCATTCCTAAACAGATCCAATCCGATCAGGGCACCAATTTTACGAGCAATCTCTTCAAACAGGTGATGAAAGACCTCAGTGTGGACCATTATACATCTTCGGCTTACCACCCACAATCCCAAGGTTGCTTGGAACGGTTCCATCAAACTTTCAAATCAATGCTAAAAAAATACTGAATAGAACACCAAAAGGAATGGGATGAAAGCATAGACTTGTTACTCTTTGCCATCAGGGAATGTCCCCAGGAGTCATTGGGTTTCTCCCCGTTCGAGTTACTATATGGGAGACAAATTAGGGGACCCCTTAAAATAGTAAAAGAGCAGTGGTTTGACACTCCATGTATTAAGCCCGCAACAGTTTCCCAATACATTGACACTTTACGGGACAAATTAACTGAAGTCCGAACCATTGCTCAGTCAAACTTAAAAAAAGTCCAAGACAAAATGGTGAAGTCCCAACCTAAATTAGTTGAAAGATCATTTT
>CAUDMG010003282.1:130000-240000 GCA_958450375.1 Homarus gammarus
CCAGGACCTGTAGGTGACTTATGATCAACGATCTGTTGTTAATACTATTCGTTTACCGTTTCTGTTTTTAATTTAAAGAAATTTTCACAATCAAGAACGACATCCATCTAGATGGGTGCCTGTGATTATACCATAACTCAAGCACTAGAGACGCATTATATTCACACAAGCAAACTACATACAGATAGTTCGAGGCAATATAAACCTAAATAAAAATCTCCCAATATACTCCGACTTTTTTCTACAACACGACAATGAAAGCCCTTTTGTTAATGAAATAGTGGTGTTAAAATAAGATTATTTGGCAAAATGAGTTAAGAAAAGGTAATATATTTCTAACTCTGATAAAGTACGTCCAATATATAGAATCATAAGATGATCCAGAGTGTGTATGAGAGATGTCTTTATCTCTGGGTCTGTCACCAGTGAGACAGCTTCACCATGACGCTCTCCTGGCACTTATAAAATTCTCACGTAACCTTCACATAACGTTCATGTAAAGTTCACATAATATTCGCCTGGCGATCATATGGCGCTCACATGGTATTCAATTGAACGTTCACGTAATGTACACAAACTAAATACAACTCACATACCGCTTAAATAATATTCACATGACACTCATGAAACGCTAACATGACACTCACATGACTAACATTATTTTGACTTTTATATCTTTCTTTACATCACATGTTAGACAACAGGAGCACTGCAGGATACTGTGGTCATAGGTAGAAATGGAAAGTCAGTCGGGCTTTTACGTATTTAATGATACATAGGTTATACAGGTGGCACGGTATATGGTAAACACAATGAGCTATGACACTACAAATTTAAGGTATGGTGTGAAGGTGGACTCACTAGTAGGTGCGAGGTGAGGAGTTGGTTATATAACTCAACATACACTAGTTCAGCTGGTCTGAAGGCTGATATCAAGGTTAACTCTCCTTTCTGGTGACTCATCCTCCCACCTTCCAGCCCGCCGTGGGTTACCGAGAACACCTCAATAACATTAATTCCTTTTGTATGTATCAATTTCGACCAGAGGCACGCGTGCCTGATCGCCTTTTTGTCCAGTGTTGTCGCGTCATTAAAGACAAGAAACATTCCTTCACACTTTGCACTCAACGAAAAAAAAATCTGAGAAGCGCTTAATGTTCCTTTTATGAATATTTCCTAGATAGGTACACCGAGGAAGATTCTTTTTATAGATATTTTACAATCGTAAGAGAAATATTTCCTCACACTTTACATTTGATGTGGAAAACTCTTTGAATTTATATCTAACCGTAAAAGAAACTTCCCTTTACACCGCGAACTCGGGAGATAAAAACTTCGGGGACGCTGCAATCGAGAAAAAAATCCAGAGGTGTATAATGTCTTGGCCTTTTATATTTCTTTTAGTGAGTCTATAAACTACGTGTGATAGCAACATTTACCTGAGCACAATTGTCAGTTCCTGAGGAAGATGGTGAATTATTGTCATCATCTCCACAGCGGTGTGCATGTGCGTCAAGCAGTGTCGTGTACCGTGACAAAAAGTCTCGACAACACCTTAAAGGATCTATTGCTACTTGAGATGGCTATGTTACCTGTTAGAACTGTGCTACTTAGGAAGACTATGTTAAATATGAATCTGGCTTCTAGCTGGTGAAAGAAGTTTTCACTTTAGACTTACGTTAGGTTTAATACCACGAATGAAAATCGTCTATAACACAAATAAAACTATTCTGAGTTTCATTATGTTAAAATCACAATGTTCACCTTCGTATATGACCCTTAAGGAGATACCAAATGTTACCCCACGCAAAACCAAAAAAAAATATAAAATTGTAACTGTATATTACACAATTGCTTATACATACACGATAATTTTAAGTCAACCAATCAAACACATCACCAATCAATCACTAAAATAATAACAGAAAGCTTTCCCTCCACGTCAGAGCCACGTAACAAATCCATCATATACTAATAATCAGTCATGCGGTAGTTAATAATCTTTCTTTTGCCATCATAAAGGGAAATAACCAATTAGAGGCATCGTTAGATAGGTAAATGTGAGAAGATGTTGCTTCTTATTAGTTTTCATATACAACAGGTTTTTTCCTATACGGATATCAATTACGTGTTACTCTTATTCGGTACACATTAATACAGGTGGTGTTAAATATCAGTTCCTCTTATTTGGCACAGGAACGCAGTAAGATGTCTTGGAGACATTATACCTACTTAACACGTGCTCATGGAGGTGGTGATAAATAAGGACTGCTCTTGACACACAGATATAATCATGATGTCAAATAGTTGTGGTGTGAAATAGGTGTTGATCCCATATCAAGAACGAGCAGTAAGTTCAATGAAGTATAATGGGATTTAATCATTCTATCTAAATAAGTTATACTAAACAGGGGACGATTTAATCTCAGTTTATAGGCCCTTCTAATATTCATTAACAAAACATTCTAAATGAAAAAAATCATCTCTATTGTTTTCACCATAGACCAGAATATCCCAGGGAGATTTAATACTCAGATTTGATATTGACAACATTGAGAACAAATGAATAGAGATGAAATAATAAAGAAGTTAAAGAAATTTGTCATTTCATTATATTTTTTCCGCCATGTTGATATTTTAGTTGATGAAATTATCTATATGGATGGAGAAAAGTATATAATAAAACGGTGAATGAAATCTTTGCAATTGATGCATCTAAAAAAAACAAAAAATAATGGAGAAATTCATGTTTTTTTGTTTTTGTTTTTTATAAAATACTTGTGAAATAGCAGAGTCGCCGCTCTCCAGGCGACTCATCAGCTAGGTAACGGTAGGACGCCACCATCCGGGAGGCTCCACATTAGGGAGTGACAGTTTTGCAAAAGTTTTCAAAATCTAATTGCTTGGGTTGGATTATTTGTCTATCGGCCACGCTAATTCCGAATATGTTTGAGTTTTTTACATCATTGCATTAGAAGGTTTGTGGATACTTTGGGTTTGGCATGAAAAACGCGAAAAAACTGTAAATAATAAAGGGACTGGCAATGTGGCACAACCTGATAAAATCAAGTTATTGAATTGGATTATTCGACTACTGTGTACACTGGTTCATAATATGCTATTGTTTTACAACTCAATGCGCTACAAATTATGCCGATATTTTTGCTGCAAGTCACCACATACGTATATTTCGAAAACCAGGGCCCAATATTACCAACGGCGTGGATAGATTCCGTGGAATGAATTCAGGACATTCCCGCTCATGGAACATTACCAAACTCCGTATATGTGCCAATGGCAGGCCAATGGCAATATTTACAGAGTTTGTTGAGGCTCCCTGGACGGGAATGCCCTGAATTTATTCCACGTATTCTATTCACGCCGTTGGTAATATTCGTCCCAGGACTGATCAACGAATTCAGCCCAAGTAGCTTGACTTGGACAGTTAAGGACAAAATCTCAGTCCGTACTTTTGAATAAAATATTGTTCAATAGGTGGTGATATTGAAGTGCTGAAAGTTGTTTTTTCTGTGTTGTTTTGCAGTTAGTTCAAAGGGCCGCCACCAAGATGGGTCGTCCTAAGATTAGCAACACTCAGCTGCGCCAGGGTAACGATAAGGTGTTCGGGGTTCGGATGCCTCTGCCATCTAACAAGTTGCCTCTGAACAAGGAAGTTGGAAGTGCCCTGGCTTATGAAGCAGAAAACGAGAGGTTAAGGAGAATAACAAATGCTTTTGATTATATGGATGCCACCAACAAGGTGACTGAGAAGGTACTGGATGTGTATAGGAAGGCCACTGTCCCCACTATCTCTGAAATCAGGGTGAAAATGAGAGTCCACGACCTGTGGAGGATGCGGAGGGAGACGATGATGATGAAGGGAAATGGACAGAAACAGAAAAGGAAGAAAACGGGAAGCTGAAGATGAGGTTCGAGGCTCATCTTCAGCTTCCCGTTCTTCGTTTTCTTCCTTTTCTGTTTCTGTCCATTTCCCTTCATCATCATCGTCTCCCTCCGCATCCTCCACAGGTCGTGGACTCTCATTTTCACCCTGATTTCAGAGATAGTGGGGACAGTGGCCTTCCTATACACATCCAGTACCTTCTCAGTCACCTTGTTGGTGGCATCCATATAATCAAAAGCATTTGTTCTTCTCATTAACCTCTCGTTTTCTGCTTCATAAGCCAGGGCACTTCCAACTTCCTTGTTCAGAGGCAACTTGTTAGATGGCAGAGGCATCCGAACCCCAAACACCTTATCGTTACCCTGGCGCAGCTGAGTGTTGCTAATCTTAGGACGACCCATCTTGGTGGCGGCCCTTTGAACTAACTGCAAAACAACACAGAAAAAACAACTTTCAGCACTTCAATATCACCACCTATTGAAAAATATTTTATTCAAAAGTACGGACTAAGATTTTGTCCTTAACTGTCCAAGTCAAGCTACTTGGGCTGAATTCGTTGATCAGTCCTGGGACGAATATTACCAACGGCGTGAATAGATTCCGTGGAATAAATTCAGGGCATTCCCGTCCAGGGAGCCTCAACAAACTCTGTAAATATTGCCATTGGCCTGCCATTGGCACATATACGGAGTTTGGTAATGTTCCATGAGCGGGAATGTCCTGAATTCATTCCACGGAATCTATCCACGCCGTTGGTAATATTGGGCCCTGGTTTTCGAAATATACGTATGTGGTGACTTGCAGCAAAAATATCGGCATAATTTGTAGCGCATTGAGTTGTAAAACAATAGCATATTATGAACCAGTGTACACAGTAGTCGAATAATCCAATTCAATAACTTGATTTTAACAGGTTGTGCCACATTGCCAGTCCCTTTATTATTTACAGTTTTTTCGCGTTTTTCATGCCAAACCCAAAAGTATCCACAAACCTTCTAATGCAATGATGTAAAAAACTCAAACATATTCGGAATTAGCGTGGCCGATAGACAAATAATCCAACCCAAGCAATTAGATTTTGTAAACTTTTGCAAAACTGTCACTCCCTACTCCACATTGTCTCGCTGTTCAATCCCACAACTTCTTCTTCCATCAATAGTTCATTAGCGGTGTATGTAAGTTCCACCAAGTTTTTCACTACAACGGTAGAGCAAAGTATATATTTTTAGCATTAAACTGTTATCATTTTATTGTCTAATCATCACTACATATAACACCACCCATCATCACTACATATAACAGCATCCATCATCACTACATATAACATCATCCATCATCACTACATATAACACCATCCATCATCACTACATATAACATCATCCATCATCACTGTGTATAACACCATCCATCATCACTACATATAACACCACCCATCATCACTACAGATAGGTGAAGTAGTTTCCGAGATTCTCGTGCGGACACACACACAAACACACACAAGCACAAACAGACATACTTCTTTGTTTTATATAGATAGATTATTATACGTGCGCCGGCACGGTATGGCCTGATAACGCATGAATGAGAAGAAATATGTTGAAAAGCGTCTTATTATTACTCACACCAGCCAAGTATTCAGTGTCAGCCTGAGCAGTTGTTGCCCTGGCCAGCCTGTATTGGTGGTGAGCGGCAAGTGAAGGATACCACTTTATAATGAAGGCTTGGAAACAGCGTCCACATATTTTCAATAATAGGGCTGGAGAAAAAATGTATGCATAACAAAATTTTAAAACTGTTTCATCCAGTTAAGTTATACAGGATCCTCATTAAACCCTGGAGCCGGAATGCAATAAAATATAATATACCACAAGTTAACCTAACCTAACCTGACTTAGCCTAAACTACCTAAGTTAACCTTACTTAACTTAATTTTATCAATAATAATAATAATAGTAATAATGGTATTAATAATAATAATAACATTTACTCAGTAAACTCAGCAAGCAAGTTTACATATGGTTTAACATATACGAGGTTTGACAATTAAATTCGCGAATTTAATTGCCAGAGGTCTAAACAACGCAGGTATACGTGTGGGACAATATGACACGACAGACAAAGGTTTTTCACAACCCTAACTTTCTCTCCATAAAGATACTTTTTGTAGCTGGTGTACATTTATTATGAACACTCGCTACAAAAAGTATCTTACCGAGTAAGAGTGTACAACAATAAAAAAACAGAAAGGCAGGCAACCCTTCACTTCACTTAACCTAACTTGTCCTCATTCATTGACAAGAGTCAGTGTTTAGGTTTAGAACTTTAAATAATACCGAATGTAGAACAGGGGGGAAATAAGCTAAACTTAAATAGTGAATATATATATATATATATATATATATATATATATATATATATATATACATATATATATATAGCGTTACGACCGTGTCGTATTTTTCTATTTGTTTTTATATAACATGCTTCCATGTTGTTCCATATTATTCCTGTAATGACGTGTTATATTTACTATTATATAATCTAGTCACCTTACCCTGTGCTGTTCAGGTTTTAACTGTTATTATTTGTTCAAGCCTATCTTATTTCTTCATTTAGTATTGTAACAAGCATTCTTTGTTTCTCTAACGACCATCTGCATCATTAAACGACCCATGTTTCACCTGCTGGTCTCATTGGAGGGAACCTACCCTATATAAAGTAGTCACCAGTAGAGGGAGGGCAGTCCAGTCCTCCTTGTCATTCAGTTCACGTTCTTTTGAGTGACACCCGTCACCTGTTACTTGTACTTATTTTATTGGGTTGTTCCTGTCGCCACCAATGTGGTATATCTATGTGAGTACCTATTTATGTCTCTTATGTGTCCATCAGTGCTTGCTTAGTTACATTTAAGCAATTCAGTGTTGTTTCATGCTAGTTAATTTCAGTGTTAGTTTTTATGTGTTTATGCAGTGTTAACGTAATCCAATGCTGTATTTTTATTCTTTTGATGTTTCGAAGTATTAGTATCATTTGTGTCTTAAAGGTTTCGATAGTGCATCAATTTGTTGTGACAGCCTACGAGGCTCTTCATTGTGTTAGTATTTTATTTAATTAAATCTTAAAGGTGAACTTTATTTATTTGTATTCCCTTTTGATTTACTTCACTTTTATTTTTGTTTGGTTACGCCTAGAACCTTGAATATTAAAGTAAATTAACAGACGGCGTAAGATGTGAATTACACGAAAGCGCTTGGGAACTTCGTGTTTTCTTCTTTCCTGGTGGTTATCAGCATATATATATATATATATATATATATATATATATATATATATATATATATATATATATATATATATATATATATATATATAAATATATAAATATATATATATATATATATGAAGCTTATGAAGGCTGTTTCAAATCTTTTTGGAATGTTTGAAACAAATTTCTTATGTAAAACATTATGCATACCACCTTTAGCTATGGAAATATCTTCATTTGTAACATCTGACGACTTATTCTTTTCCAGGTTGCTTATACCTTTAGCAATAGTAAGCGGATAAACGCACCGTTGAGTGATAGAATAGGGCTAAAAAATCCTTTCATTCCTCTCAAACCAGGCAAATTCCTACACTTAAGAATATTTTGACTCTGCCCTATCGTAATGAATTTGTCCCGTTAGTTCGGTCCCTCAAGCTACTAAATATTAATGTTGTTTTCAAGTATGACTCAACCTTTGCGAATATGTTAATAAGAAATAGCCCAAATTGAATGTAAATGGAAGTGTTTATTGTATTCCATGTAGCAAATGTAATTGTAATTATGTAGGACAGACAGGAAAAACACTGCAGCTCAGAATCAAACAACATAAGTACAATATCAGAACAGCATCTGAAAGCAGAGCCTTGTTCGTTCATGTTAGGAATAATAATCATCCCATTGCTTGGGAAAAAAGCTTAGAAGTATTTAATTCATCTTGTGTCGCAGAAAGGCTTCTGGTTGAAGCTAGTTTGATTAAGGAATTAAAATCAATAAACCATAGTGATGGTCAGTTCAAAACTGATAATATGTTACATAAATTTATTTGTCAGTGGCCCAAGGTTAAAAATGCTTTGAAAACCTTTGATCTAGACGTATGATAGTTATTTAGTGGATCCCTTATTTTTGACCTGACCTGACTAGTCACGTCACTCCCCTTCTCTTAAGCTCCTCTACGTGTGTGTTGGTGTGGGGATTAGTGGATGACATCATTATGACCTGACCTCATGTTTTTAAGGTCACCCTGTATATTTAAGCCTCTCTCCGTCCATGTAATCCAGTTGCCTCTGAAGATGTCTTGAATAAAGACGAAAGCTAAGGTGCTCCGTTGTTTCCCTTTTCCCGTGTGATTTTATCAAGATTTATCTTATCCACGTTTTCATTGTGGATCTACATGAAATACATATATATATATATATATATATATATATATATATATATATATATATATATATATATATATATATATATATATATATATATATCCCACGTTTTATAGCCACTTTTATCTTTATGCTCTCTCTCATTACAGCCTTCTTTTCTTTGATCTCTAACTTTCAAATTCAAATTCAAAACATTTATTGACAATTACATCAAAAGGAACTGGTTAGCATGCTAACTAGCCCACCCAAAACTAATCTTAACAAGAGCTCTTTAACATTCTACTAATCATAAATCAGATATGTATACAACAAATAGATATGCATAAAATCTACAATCTTATGTTAAACTTACAGAATTTTTTCATAATATTCTTAACCATTTTTTGTTTATTATATAACAAACCATCTCTGTAATATCAGTAATACCATCACCCCTAAATTCTGATAAACAGTTACATTCCATAATGTTATGATATAAGGTATGAGACTTTACATAGCCACACATTTTATAAGGAATGCCATCAGTTCCTTCAATATATTGCCAATAATATTTGTATCCAAAGCGTAGTCTCATCACAAATGTATCATACTTAACCGAAGCCTTACCATAAGTAGAACTTGTAGAATTCAAAACTCGAACATAATGTTTCAAACTATTACTGCCGTTGTTCAAAATTTTCCGATTATTGTCCATTTCCCATTGCTGTCGGATTTTTACCATTCCAGATTTTATTCTTTTAATACCCAAAATACAATCATATTCTACAATTTCTTTGCCACACCCTTGCTTAGCCAAATCATCAGCAACCTCATTCATATAAATACCACAATGGGATGGAATCCACATAAAACTAACATCATATCCAAGTGATTTTATGTCCTGAATACACTTCTTACATTTTAAAACTAAATCATCATCAAGAGGCACTTTAGAATTTAGAGCAAATAGAGCACTTTGACTGTCAACAAACCCAAAAACTTTTTTTCCTCACAAAGGCATTCTTAAGTCCCACATATAGAGCATAAAGTTCAGCAGTGGTGCTGGAACTTCTGTAGCCAATTCTCTTGGATATTCTTTCTTCAACACTAATACCATATTCAAAAAATTCCCTAATATAATAACAATGCCACATCCGGCCCGATTCCCATTAACTGAACCATCACAGTACATATGAATAACATTTTCCTTATGGTACTCAGATATTTTCTCAAGGAATATTTGCCGTAACTCAAAAGGATTACATTCTTTTTTTTTTAAACTCTAGATTATCAATTCTCACAGATACACTCATCTTGAACCAAGGTTTCAAACAAACTTTGTTTGGCAAAGGTACACACAAATCTACAATATTATATTCACATAACATCTGACAAAGTTTTTTAGTATAAGTATTCATCTTAAAATTACTAGTAATTGCGTTAGTAAATTTATCAATAGCAGACTTCAGATACCCATCACCACGCCTAATAAGCCTTAGAGTAGAAATGACAGTCAATTCCCTAATTCTGTGTATTATGCTCGATATATTTAGCTCCATCCTCATAATCTCTATTCTTGTCGTCCTTGGACAACCAAGCACAATCATCATTGCTTCATTCTGATTAAGCTCTAAGTAAGAAGCTAGAACTGGGGCTGAATAATCAATGATACTCCTAACTGTACTTAAGTCCATAGATCTTAAAACTGGTATACCAACACCATTTGCTCTATTTGACAAAACTTTCAGAGGTTTTAGCCTCGCTGTACATATATTTTTGACATAAGTAATTTGATCCTTAACATTATTATTAATACCCAAAAACATTCCCAGATATTTGTAACAGGATATTTTTTGCAATTTTATTCCATTTAGCCAAAATTCTTTTCCATTTACTGCCCTTGACTGAAATTTGGTTATATTTTCATTAATGACCAGTCCCAAGGAGAGACGAAGATACTGCAGCTGATCAATGACCCTAGACATATCTTCCTCATTCTTACATTGGATCAGAATGTCATCAGCATAAATGATTACTTGGGACTCGCCCTGGAATTTGTAACTTGCTATACTGTCCATAAGAATATTAAAAAGCATAGGGCTAAGAACGCCACCTTGTGGGGTACCCAACCCAAGACTTTTTTCTTCCGATTCATGACCTTGAAACCAGACACTCGCTTTTCTGTTAGTTAAGTAATCTGTAATCCACATCAATAATTTCCCTTTTATACCTTTCCTTACAAGACTTTCTAAGATCACTTCCTTATTTGCCTTATCAAAGGCACTTTTAAGGTCTACAAACAGTCTACAGTTGACATTTAATCACACAATCTGTAGTGCTTTTACCCTTTAAAAATCCAAACAAATTACTAGACAAGAGACCATCAATTTTATACAATAATACATTTAATACCATTCGCTCCATCATTTTAGATAGACAAGATGTTAAGGATACGGGTCTACAATCACTATCACCCTTAGGCACAGGAACAATGAGTGCCATTTTCCATTTCACTGGCGGTCTTCCATTTTCAAATGAAAAATTAAAGAGATCTAGAATTGGGTTGTCCTCCATACTTGTAAGATAATAGATAACATCATAAATTAGACCATCCCTGCCAGGAGCACTGGACTTCCCTTTCTTTACAGCATTCAGAATTTCACCCTTAATTAAAGGAACACAGGTTTCCTCACTTTCAGTACTTTGGATAATCACCATCGCCTCATAGATCTTGAATTCCTCAAGCAAATCTGAACATTACTTGGGAGACACTCATAATTAGATGCATACACCCACTTATTCATTAGTTCATTAGCTTTGGCGTTTGGATTGGGATGAACATTAAATTTCTTCTTGACTCCTCTTACCCTCGTCACACCATCCCAAACCTGATTCAAAGATTTTGATTGAGCAATTTCTCTCAAAAAACCACTCCAATACATACTTCTGGCTTTCTGATTTAACTCTGTTGTACACTCTGCCACTTCAATCAGAGTTTCCCGTTTTTTTTCATTGCTAGGATCTTTACTCCACTTACTATGACATTTCCTCAGTAACTTATTCCACCCCTTTACAATCTTATCATTATAATACCTAGGCTGAGGTTTTGTGGTATTTCCATACTGTTTCCTTGGCTTATTCAAAATGGAATCAATCACTCCTAACAAATCATCATAAAATATGTTTTCATCTTTAATTCCAACCTTTTTATACTCTTTATACCACTCGCCGACTTTTGCTACAAATTCACTATGTTGGTCTACTGTTATTGTATACCTTTTTCTATTGTTAACATAAAAAAAAAATTCAAATGAAGCTTCACTTTAATTGCAAAGTGATCACTCAAAAGCGTATCCACAATATCCAAATTTGCATGCACATCTAACATATTAAAAAGTATTGCATAATCAAGTCTACCCCCTTTAACATGTTTCGGCTCAACAGCTCCAAGGACCCTAGCATTTTCTATAGAGTCTCAGATATTTTCCAGAACCATTCCATTGTGATTTTGAGAACCTCTACTGCCAAGATTGATGTGCCTAGCGTTCAAATCACCAATTAGTAAACAATCATCAGCAAAAATAATGTCCGGCAGATCATCAACTGTCAATGAATCAGCATGCACATAAGCATTAATAATGAACAGTGTATCATCTTGAAGCGTAATACTAACACACAAATACTCGGTACCGTTTATTTTTAGAGCGGAATGAAATGATGCTGGAATATCATCTTTGATATTAGTCGTCAAACCTCTACAATTTACAGTCAAATCAGCTGGTAATTCAAAACTTTGATAACCTCTTAGTTGCAAAGATATTCCGTTTGTCCCAACCTCTTGCAAAGCTATGACATCAATACTACTAGAATGAACATATGCATGAAGATGAGTTAACTTTTTTTTCAAACTATTAACATTCCAGGAAATTAAGCTGACATTATGATACATTAGAATAAATTTTCCCCCTTATATTCTTCACCGAAATAAGAACATTCTTTTTAACGTCGTCCTTTGGATTTTCCATAAATTCCAAAATAGAGTCAAGAATGTTCGTCAGGTCAACAAGCATTTCCTTGTTTGCTACATTCTCTTTAGAAACCGAACCAACTCTATTTTCCAACTGACTATGATTACTATTTTGCTCTAGTCTAGATTGTTATCCAGAATATTTGATTCCATCTCTACTAATGTTTCATTTTCTTTTGAACTATCTTTATTAACAAGAGCAACATCACTATATGGCACAAGATTCACTAAGCATTTCTTGATATCCAATACTGCTTGTTTGAGCTCATCAATCTCCTTACGGAGTTCTACTAGAATGTTAGGGGCTGTAAGGTTATTGCTCCCGTTACCTATGTCCTTCTGTGCTGCTGCATTTCGTATTTCCATACGCTTTTCCCACACATTTACAGCACTTGGTGTCCCTGCAACATCGCTCCTTACAGTGTCACCTTTATCCTCTTGATTAGTGGACTGAGCTCGTGATTGCAATTGCTGAACTTTCGGTTTTTTAGGACACAGCCACGAGCTGGCATTGTGAGCCCCCCCCCCCCCCCCCCACAATTACAGCATTTTGGTGTAATTTTCTCCTTGGCCTTAATTTTATCTCCACATACCTTAGATTCATGCATTTTTCCACAGAATGTACACCGATAATCATTATGGCATTTCCACGCCATGTGCCCCCACTTGCAACACTTATAGCATATTACTGGAGATTAATTGTAGACAGCAACCCGTTTATATCCCAAACTTCTCACAAAGACCTTCTCTGGCGCTGGACCTTTAATTAGCGTAATTAGCTGCGGCTTTCGTACTAGTTCTCCATCAATTTTAATTACACGTCTCTTGGCCCCATAAAAATCTATCGTCAGCCAACACATCCTCGGGGTCAAGGTAAACAGGATAATCAAAAAGAATGATCTTCGTACATTTCCCAATGGACTCCACAGGCTTTTCCATCACTACATTCTCAAAACCTTCTGTAGTTAGATCTCTAACTGCTTTCTCATCCTTCACAGTAATATAAGGAATATGTTTACCTTCTTTAAAGAGCACTTGATACCCTTGATGGCACTTAGCGAGTCTAACTGACCACTTTACCTTATCATGAAAATCCATGCCATTATTCTTGGGGAAGTAAAGACGTGGCCTCCTCGATGAGTTGCTGCCATCTAAACCATCAATGGGGCTTACACTCGTTTTACTGATCTTGGTTGAAGAATGACTCACACCATCAATTTTCTTACGCTTATCCATCAAGTGGGAAATATTATCTTCACTGCTTGTACCATCTCTATTCCTCCTTTTATTCTTCTTTTTGCTATTAATAACTTTAAACGGCTCTTGTTCTTCACATTCACTGCTGCTGGACAGCTCCAAATCCGGCAACAGTCCTCCAGCACTACCCTGGGCTACATTGCTGTGTCTGCTGTATCCACCACTCGATTCAGTCATTTTAGTAAGCGACCTGCTGTTGAAGCCCTTCCGTCAGCCATGACAGTACGTGTCCAGCCAGGATAGTGTAGGAGAGCGACCAGCACGTCCGACCAGAACGGCCAGCGTTCCATCTCTAACTTTTCTAGGCTGTCCATTCTAACAAGGTAAGTAGGTAGGTAGGTAGGTAGTCCATTCTAACGAGGTATGCCAAACGAACGATATTTCACACCGTGGCCTAGCGAAAGAGCCGTCCTGAGGGCGGCGTTTCTGCTATCTATATACTGTATATAAAACAAATAAGTCTGTCTGTTTGTATGTATGTCGGCACGAGAATCTCGGAAACTACTTTACAGATCTGTAGTGATGATGGATGGTGTTATATGTAGTGATGATGGATGATGTTATATATAGAATATGTAAAGTATCCCTCTGTTGTCATTGGCAACATGGATAAGAGATGTGAATAATACGGTGCAAAGAAGTACAAAGGAGAATCTGCTGGACTGTGCTGCTCTTATGTGAAAGTACGACTGCCAAATTTGGAACAACCACAACAACCATTGAAGACTCTCATGCTGGGAACAACACCAGAGTCAAAGCACTTCTTGGAAAATATACGGAAGTACAATTCATGCTTCCAGATGACATCCTTTGGAGCTACCAGAGTAGTTCGTGAGCACGGATACATGCCCACATTCAAAATCCACGGTCGAGTCTATCACAAAGCAGGATCACTCTTACTACTGGAAGATGAGCAGGCAAAGTTCCTCCAAATCTACTTCATGGGAGATCATGAAAAGCAGCCTACTATCAGGTGTGGCAACATTCAAGGTGTCAGACATGACATTGTCCTATCTATGCCCTGGAAAACATGCCTTCTGACGAGTACAAAGTCAGGATCAAAGCAGACACCTTAATGCACTACAGTGAGACAATGTGGAGCCTCCCGGAGGGTGGCGTCCTACCGTGGCCCAGCGAAAGAGCGATTCCGCTAGTATATATATACAGTGTATAATATAAATGTATAAATAATATATATGAATTGTCTCGGGGTCTATAATTTAGTGAGCCCCGATTTATGATTGACGATCTTATCCGAACCCCAAATAAGTTGACATTAATTTGTTTGTGTGTATAAAACAGTGGATATGAAATTACAGCTAGAAGGGCACAACAGACACAGGAATATTATTTATGTTATATTCCTTTTTTGTTTTTGTCAACTTGATTAATTACTCGTTTTTGCAGTAGTTTCAGTAAGCCTGTATGTAGGAGACAGGCAAAGCACTTTATCCACGAGGAGCAGCTGGCCCATGATCCAACTAAATGTGTAAAGATAAATTTCATTCTGTCTTGGTTTTATTCATATTAAAAGTATTATATATAACTAGTCCAGGTAACTTACTACCAATATTCTATTATATTATGGCTCGTTGAAAGACTTTACCTGTAACTGTGGACTTTATGTCAGTGATTGTTATTAATTAGCCCCATGCAGTGAGCAAGACATAAGAGTAAGTGTCCATGCTGTAGACAGGTGTGATAGTGTGATGTTAATGTTTTATAACTGTCAGTGTTGCCTACCAGTGACCCTAACAGTTGGAGATAAATTTTCCATTATCTATTGTTAAAGTTTAACACACACACACACACTCCAAATAGTGTGTGAAAACAATGTTGTCTACAGAAATACAGAAAAGTGATTAAAGCATTGTCAACATGTCCTTGAATATAATGTGTTGTATTACTTCACCTCTCAGACCCAGGACAATACTACATCTCTCAGACCCAGGACAATACTACATCTCTCAGACCCAGGACAATACTACACCTCTCAGACCCAGGACAATACTACACCTCTCGGACCCAGGACAATACTACACCTCACAGATTCAGGGCAATACTATATCTCTCAGATCCAGGGCAGTACTACACCTCTCAGACCCAGGGCAATACTAGGCCTCTGACCCAGGGCAATATACAGGGTGAGCCAAAAGTCACTGTGCACCTACCATAGCCGATGAGTATATTCAGACTCTGTACCACACCCACCACACACACCTACACCTCCTGCTTGTCACACCCACCACACACACACTTACACACTCTACCACACTATCCTTGTCGTTGTATTTAGTAAATTTTTCTCGTCACTATCAACGTTTCAATTGTTTGTGTCGTCACCTCACCTGTTAATATTATAAGTGGTTTTGTAGTCTCTCTCTCTCTCTCTCTCTCTAATAATAATAAACCACTGTTAGCCCCAGAGATAAATCCCTGAGTTTCCAGACCCTGCCGCGTGGAGACCAGTGGTGAGAGGGTCCTTTTTTTTTTTTTTTTTCTTATTAGGGTTGTTGTAGGTAGGAGAAGTCTGGTCTGGCCTTATGTCCTCAGGCCAGACATGGGGGGAAGCTGGTCACCAGACTCAAGAGGTGATTTATGCCCTGGTCCACCTGATTAGGAAGACCGGTGATGATAACTTTATCATTGTTGTCATTTTTATTGGGAAATCTGATATTTATTTTGAGTGATTGAATAAAGGGTCTGATATTTTGACCATGATGACCGATGATCTTCCCGTGTAGGGACTTGGGGATGGAGAGCGTTCGGCTTACTGGTGTGGTGACCCGACGCCGCTCCTTCTCTTCGTCTATCATCGCCTTTATGTGGAGGGCGGCTTCCTTTACGAGTGTTTTGTTTTTACCTTCAACCAGGATGGGCTCATCCTTTGACCCCTTCCGAGGAACAAGCACCTGCACCTTATATTGGTCTTTAATTTGCTTCACGGTGGACCCTCCAGGGCCAATAACAACACCTAACAGGCAGTTAGGAGCCTAAACAGTCTCCAGTGCCGTCTCCTCGACCCATTGGGCCCTCATGCGGGACAGCCATGGTGGTAGAGGACGATTTTTCTCTTGGTTGGTCTTGGTAACTTGTCGCCGTACACCAGAGTTATTCTTGAAACTCATGATTTTTTAATACCAATAACAGCGGAGGACCAGACCACAAGACTCAGAGTTTGAGGTGTAAGAAAATAATGTCGTAAGAGGCTGTTACAGTGAAACTCTTATAAGGAACATGTAGCTAGTTAGAGTGAGCCTGTCATAGTGAAGATATTATAGTGAACATGCAGTTATAGTGAAAAGTGAGCCTATTATAGTGAACATGTTGATATAATGAACCTGTTATAGTGAACATATTATTGTGATCATGAAGCTATAATGAACCTGTTATAGTAAACATATTATAGTGAACATGCAGTTATAGTGAAAAGTGAACCTGTTATAGTGAACATGTTGATATAATGAACCTTTTTATAGTGAACATATCATTGTGGTCATGTAGCTATAATGAACCTGTTGATATAGTTAACCTGTTATAGTGAAGATTTATAGTAAACATGTAGTTGTAGTGAAACTGCTGATATAGTGAAGTTGTGATAGTAAACATATTGTACTGAACATGCAGTAATAGTGAAAAGTGAGCCTGATATAGTGAACATGTTATAATGAACATATAGTTATAGTGAACATTTATTGCGAACATTTGGAAATAATGAAACCTGTTATAGTGAACATGCTTAAGTGAACCTGTTATAGTGAACCTGTTATAGTGAACATGTTAAAGTGAACCTGTTACAGTGAACATGTTAAAGTAAACCTATTATAGTGAACCAGTTAAAGTGAACATGTTAAAGTGAACCTTTTATAGTGAACTTGTTATAGTAAACATGTTAAAGTGAACTTTTTATAGTGAACCTGTTCTAGTGAACATGTTAAAGTAAACCTTTTATAGTGAACCTGTTATAGTGAATATGTTGCAGTGCACCTGTTACAGTGAACAATCCATAAATGTCTTCTGACTTGTTCGAAAATGAGTTTACATGAATAATTTGTTGTAATTTCTTAGTTAAGTGTATACACGGTGTGATGTTAGAGTTCTTGTGCGTGTGTGTGTGTGTATGTGTAATAATATTAATAATTAACGGTTTATTGAAAGAGCATGGCAGCCGGAAGGCTGAAAATATACAGTTGCATCATTGGGAAATGGGTCTCTTGATTGACAAATAATATACAAATAACATAAGTGATATAAATATCATATATAATGACTAGGTGGGGAGAAGGTCATACAACAGGGCATTTCAGCATAGTGACAATGCAAAAAGGTAAGATGGACTGGGAGTGAATACACTGGTTGATTACAAGTTATTGATAATTTTTACAATGGGTGGGTCTGGGCTGTTCCTACAGCGATCCGTACGTGCTTGTATGGGCTGGATGCGGTTGTGGTGTCGAACAGCAATTTTCGGACGAGGGACTCAGGTGGTAGTAGGAGCCGGTGTCGAGGATGGTACAGAAGTTTCTCACTAAATTTGCAGTTGAGGCTTGGTGATGGTCAGAGAGAGCCGAGAGGGTCAGTGTGTTGAGCGCCTATTGATATGTGAGTAGGAAGTGGAGAGAATTATATTCCATGCCCTCTTTTGCACCTTTCTAGGTGTTTACATTGTGTGGCATTTAGGGAGGAAGACCAGGTAGGGGAGGAATAGGTGAGCTTGGGAAGTATGAATGTTGAGTAAACACTGAGGAGCTCGGGCGCAGGAACTCTGAGGGACTTGGGTCGGCGGAGGAGGTGGAGACGGAAACTGGAGGATTTGACAACTTCACTGACGTGTGTTTTCCAATTTAGCTTGTTGTCTATGGTGACGCCGAGGAGCTTAGTGGAGTCTACAACCTGGAGTGTGTTGGGGCCTAAAGTAATGGAAGGGGGTGGGACAACGTCGGAGGAGAGGTTGATGTGCATAACCATGGTCATGGTATGGTTGATGGTGACGTGGTAGTTGGTGGCCCAATTTTGGAGACTGTTCAATAAATCCTGGAGGGCGGTATAGTCGGGAACAGAGTTGTTGACACTGATCCCATTCGTGGAGTCGTCGACATATTTCCAGCGAGCAGGTGTGTGTGTGTGTGTGTGTGTGTGTGTGTGTGTGTGTGTGTTTCTCTCTCGTGTATGTTTGTGACTGTTTAATTTAATATATTTTAATGCTCTTCGTGTTTGTATTATATTTTCCGATATTCTTAAGACAGAAGAGAATGGTAAAAATTAATAGAATAAATATTTCACATAATTAGATAATAACAAAAAAACAAGGTAGGGAATTTAAACAAAGACAGATAGACAGACAGATACTCGATAAAATTACTTCATTAGTACAACATGTTTAAGTTCTGTGTCAGAGTACTTAGGTTAGGTTAGGGTGACGAAATTAAACGTCATTGTTATTTTTATATCACTTTGGGACCAAAAACCTACTTCTTGGACCACTAGATCATCCCGTTTCCCTCCCTCTTTACCTCCCTTTACTTCCCCCGTCTCTCCTTCACCCTCAAAAATCTCCCAAATCCCCCTATTCTCCCTTCACCTTGCCCACCCTAACACCCCCCGGGGCTCTCTCTCTCTCTTTCTCTCTCTCTCTCTCTCTCTCTCTCTCTCTCTCTCTCTCTCTCTCTCTCTCTCTCTCTCTCTCTCTCTCACTACATAAAACAACATCCATCATCACTACATATAACACCATCCATCATCAGTACATATAACACCACCCATCATCACTACATATAACAACATCCATCATCACTACATATAACATCATCCATCGTCACTACATCCATCATCACTACATATAACACCATCCATCATCACTACAGATAGGTAAAGTAGTTTCCGAGATTCTCGTGCGGACACACAGAAAAACAGACAGACTGAATTATTTTATATAGATAGATAGATCATCACTCCATATAACATCATCCATCATCACTACAAATAACATATCCTTCATCACTACATATAACACCATCCATCATCACTACATATAACACCATCCATCATCACTACATATAACAACATCCATCATCACTACATATAACATCATCCATCATCACTACATATAACGCCATCCATCATCATTACATATAATACCACCCATCATCACTACATATAACACCATCCATCATCACTACATATAACACCATCCATCAACACTACATATAACACCATCCATCATCACTACATATAACAACATCCATCATCACTACATATAACATCATCCATCATCACTACATATAACACCATCCATCATCACTACATATAATACCACCCATCATCACTACATATAACACCATCCATCATCACTACATATGTAGTGATGGGTTGTCAGACCACGGCTTGCATCTCAGAGACAGTCCAGACTTGACCCGACATTAGGCAGGTCAAAAGTGTAGGGTATCTCTTGCGGCTGACCAGGGGTTATAAATCAGCCAGGCTCCCCTCCCATGTCACACATGTAAGAGGGCACCGGCCGACTCTCTCCCAATATACACAATGGCCTACACAGCAGAAGAAGTCCAGGCCTGACCCTACATTAGCGAGGGCAAATGTAAGGAGACCCTTCGCCCCCCCCCCCCCCCTATCAGCTCAACCTGACGGCTCGCCTCCCAATATATAGGACGTCCTGGTCCTCCCTCGGACACAAAGAGAGCCAGAGCCAGAGAGAGAGAGACAGAGAGAGAGTGGGTCTTGTAACCAAGAAGGGCCAGCTACCGCGTCCTGAGTCCTGCTTGAGAGAAGTCAGGGGCCGGAGGCAAGCCGCCTCCAGTCGCCTCCGGTCAGGACCGAGACTTCCCTCCGGCGCCCAGCTAAGCAGTCTCCCATAGAGACAACCCATGACTACCTGCTAGGCCTCCCCTAGGTCACGTGAGTGTTTGTCAGAGCTTTCCATGGGATGAGTTACTTACGTGGGAAGTGTATTCATTTCATGTTCGTGTCCGAGAATCAGAGTGTCTAGTAACGTAATATGATGTCTTAGTAACGTAAACATAATGTCCTAGTAACTTCAATAGAAGGTGTTATTAATGTGTCCATGTCATGTTAGTAATTAATAAAGAGTTGTAACGAAGCAGTGTTTGAGAAGTCGCCCTTAAGACGTAATAGATGTGTATTGACGTATAAGATACGATAAGTGTAAATATCTATCACGAGCACGCTACCAAAGTCTTCCTCTCTTTTATACTCTTATACTATCAATATTCTACCTATATGTAATCTTCTTCATGTGAGATTTGTCTCATTACACATATAACACCACCCATCATCACTACATATAACACCATCCATTATCACTACATATAACACCATCCATCATCACTACATATAACACCATCCATCATCACTACATATAACACCATCCATCATCACTACATATAACACCATCCATCATCACTACATATAACACCATCCATCATCACTACATATAACACCATCCATCATCACTACATATAACACCATCCATCATCACTACATATAACACCATCCATCATCACTACATATAATACCATCCATCATCACTACATATAATACCATCCATCATTACTGCAGATCGGTAAAGTAGTTTCGGAGATTCTCGTGCGGACACACAAACAAACAAACAAACAGACAGACAGACTTCTTTGTTATATATATATATATATATATATATATATATATATATATATATATATATATATATATATATATATAGATAGATAGATAGATAGATAGATAGATAGATAGATATAGATAGATAGACTTGAATTATAAAAACGTATCGCCGGGCAACAATATTCATATGACACTAAGTAAAATTACTTCATGAATTACATATCATTTCCGATGCATTAATTTCGTGAGTATAATGAAGGAGACTATTGAACCAGATATCTTAACAATCGCTTGACATCTTAAGTATGATGATTCCACTCCTTGAGTATGACGACTGACCCCACGAGTACGATGACTTAACTCCATGAATATGATGACTAAAGCTCTTGAACACGGTAACTTAACTCCTTGAGTGTCAACTGACTCTGTACTTTGGTGGAATATGTCATGGCGCTCAAGGGGTTAAATTATAGTACTTAAGCGGTAGAAAAATAAAAGGAGAATAAACACACAGTGATAAATGACGAAGAAATAGAGTAAGAGGAAATTGGTAACTAATATAAGAGAGTAAGATACTATAGACAAATGAAATATAATATGAATTGTATTTCTTATGACTGAAGACATTGTTATCAGCTATATTTTTTACCATTAGCTCATCACTCCAAGAAGACTAACAATTTAACTAACTCACCATCTCATATAACTTAACAGCTGTCAGGGCTGTAACGAGCAGGATGGTTGCCCGCCGCTCGTTTGCTTGTTTGCTCTCCCCAATAGGGGGTGTAGACGGAGGTGAGAACGTCACTGCTGCCTGAACAGGCAAATCAGACACGACCCAGCCGTCAACCCAGCTGTACTTGCGCCCCGCTGTTCGTTCAAATTCTGGTTGTGTTCTCATCTGAGGTTCTGGACTCGTGGGCTGTTTCCCCAGACCTTCACAAATCGACTGTCAATCTCCAGACATCTACCCCAGCTACTACAGCGGCTGCCACGTCATCGCCACTTCCTCCACACCGTCTGTGCAACTGGCATCTCTCCTGTGTAGCAAGACATCGCCCGCCGGCGCCAAGTGAGGAAGCTGACTTGACCTTCCCCCTGAGAGCGGATCACTGCTTTCCAGAACCTTCCACAGGGCCGCCACCGTAGAAAATATCTGTTCATTGTTTGATTCTCTTAATTGTTTGACACCTGGAATTGTTTGACTCCCATTATTGTTTGACTCCATTAATTGTTTGACTCCCATAATTGTGTGATTCTCTTAATTATTTGACTCCTTTATTTGTTTGTTATTTGATATTTGTGCGAGTGGTGTCAGAGTTTTGTGTTTTTTCATAGTAAAGAGATGTCAATCTCGAACGGTTGTTTGTTATCCCTAAGAGAAGCATGGTTCTTGACTTTCCTCTTCTAAGATCCTGATTAGGCTGGCAAGGGATTTGATACCCCTAAGTCCCAGGCCTTTACAAGACCTAACCTTTAATGTATGTTTATTTTGCTGTACAATCGTAAATATACAAAAAAGACGCTAGAAATATTTAGTTAGCAGCACAAGAACGGTAGAGTATTATCCTTAGTGTAAACAGTGAACGCATTTACTGACAGTCGAGGACACAAGACCGGGAAACTGATTCTAGGGAAGGTAAAGCACCGAACTATGACTATTTACATTTATATTACAATGCTTATACAACTATTGTGATGTGAATACACGATGGTTCCCACGAACACAATATCATAAAAAAGAGAATATTTTCAAGTTCCTCCGACAAAGAACATTGATATTTACATAAGTCTCTTTCTCACCTTTTTCCTCACCCGCTGAGGTCAACAGACGAGTTAGTGAGGCGATGTTCCCACCTAATTAAATGGTCTATGATTTAATGTACGATTATATCTGACAATCATAAATACATGTTTGTATATACAGTATCTATTATCCCTCAACAGTGTCAAAAAGTTTTTAAGTATAAAAAGAGGATAACCGGTGCAGGTGTGGCCTGCGCCCCGAGGCAACACAGCCGACGTAGTCACTTGGGATCGGAGGCGAAGTTGACAACTATATACAGGAGACTGGTGAAATTGAAATACTTTATTGACCATAAAACTAGTACATCAAAAGGACAGGGTAGTATACTACTCCTACCCTCACCTTTGCCATGCCCTTCTGGGGTTTACAAAAAGTTATAAATGTTAATACAAGAATTACTTTTACATCATTGAAATAGTTCATTTTAGCATGAACACTGTACTACATTCAAAGAGCAGACAATGTAATCCTACACAAAATTAAATGTTATATCCTTGGAGCAAAATATTTACACATTGCAAGAATTACTTCAATTTTTCCATTATTAATCATCCAACAAACTTGTTTCTTTAAAGAAAGGATCTCACTGTTCCTGTATGGTTAGATTTTTTCACATCCTAATATATAATGTTGTAGCGTATGTGCATCCCTAAGATGACACAGTTGACAAAGTTGACCCGCCCCTCCATTTACCTGCCAGTAATATTTGTATCCCAATCTTAGTCTCATTAAAACAGTGTCAACAGATGGTAAGTTAGTCCCGTAAGTTACATTGGTGTTTTGTAAAACATACAAATAGTGCTGAAAACTCTCGCTACATATGGCAATCACTTCTCTCCTTGCTTTTTTCCATTCCTTTCTTTTTCTTTTCATTTCCCTCTTTATCGTTCTAATACTTACAGTGCTAACAATATTTATATACATCTTTTCTGCAGCTTTTTTGGCCAATTTGTCAGCCATTTGATTTAAATGAATCCCCACATGTGATGGAATCCATACAAACTGCACAGTATATTCCATTTCTTGCATTACTATGACCAGTCGTTTACAGATGTTAACTATATGAAAGTTGCATGGATTTTTACTATGCAAAGCTTCTAATGCACTTTTACTATTAACAAAAATATATGTTTCTTTACATTTCTCTATAGCAACCTGGAGTCCTTCACATATTGCGTGGAGTTCAGCCAGCGTGGATGAGGTGTTGTTACTAATTCTTTAACAAACGGTTTCATGTGCATAACACTCATTGATAAGAAATTCCCTTATAAAAGCACCACATCCCACTTGACCGTTACTTAATACTGATCCAACACAATATATATGTACAGTGTTTCGCCTGGTAAAACAATTTATTTTCTCAAAAAAGACATTTCGTAAATAACTGGGATGCCAATCATCTTTTTTCCCCTCAAGTTGTAAAATATCTACTGTAATGCAGCCTTTCTGCCATGGTCTAAACCTTAAATAAGCTTGCAATGACATGTAATATTTATCTACTCCATACTCCAGCATAATATTATACAATAGCCTAGCATACTTGGACACATTGGCAAGATCTATTCTTTCATTAAAGCACTTTATTGAAAGGGACAACCTATTATCGCCTCTCCTAATGGTTCTAAAGGTACGTGTACACTGTAAACATTTTAGCTAGATTTGCTCTAGCTAGAGCTCTCTAAATAGTGTAAACAGAAGTGAGAGCGCTCTAGCTAGACTTAGTCTCCGATCTCGGTAGAGTTGTTGTAGTCTAGCAAGTGTTGTAGTGGACACGAGAACGTGCTGAGACTGCTCTAGGTCTATTTGTTGATTTAAATAGATTTCTTTGTTCTATCTAGAGAACTGCTTTACCACAATAGTAAAATGTTGTCCAATGAAAGATGGAAGAAGGATAGTGTTAGGATCCACGCCATCAATTGTCATGATCTACCTACCAAGCACTACGAACCACGCCATCTATTGTCATGATCTACCTACCCAGCACCACGAACAACGCCATCTAGGGACGAAACCCTAGTATGACTAGTCTTAGTCACCATTCCGGGGTTTCCCTTCTCCATATCCTGGTTGTTGCGTCACCTCCTCCAAGTCTTCCTCATCAGCTCCAGATGGAGGAAAATTCAGTTCACTCTGGGAAGTGACCACACTAGGATCACCTATCCTGGAAACCTACGGCACAGTGACTACCTACCATCTTCTTCAATACTCAGCCTTACTCGTCAGACATCTCAGCTCTGCACTTAAGTATTTGTAATCCTATATTGCCTCCCCACCTCCACTTGCTTCAAATTGTTGTATGCTGTATAAATATGCATATACTGTTAAGCCAATGTTGCGTATGTTTAGGTTAAGTATGGTTAAGGGTAAATTATAGAAAGCTGAATATTTTGTTAAGGAATTTATGGTACTTTATCATACACAACAAAAACTCGCATCCTTTCTCTACCCTTTTATAGTCCGATTGTCTTTGTTTGTTTAAGTTTTTTTATTGTTGTTGCCTGTTGGGATCTGGGTAGACTTTTAACTATATTCTAAATCCCCAACTCTTAACAAATGGCGACTGTGACAGGACTCGAACCTGCAATCTTTGGGGAAAAGCCTCAGGATAACGTGTACTGGTATCCATAACTGTGAGCAGGAATTGATTTCCCTTCTTAGTCTTTGGTAATGGGCCCACACAATCCACAACAATCTTTTCAAATGGTGTAGAAAATACTGGGATGGGCTTAATGGGAGCTGCTGGTATACTTTCATTTGATTTTCCTACCATTTGACAAATATGACAAGATTTTAGGTCCTTTGACACATCCTTCCGAAGTCCAGGCCAGTAATAGTGTTGGAGGAGCTTTTTATATGTTTTCAGGATTCCCAAATGTCCTGAAATACCATCATGGGCAAGGGCAATTAATGCTGGTCTGACTGAGGAGGGAATTACCACTTGATGTATTTCAGACCACGTGTCTAGATGGGTAAGCTCAGGGGGTCTATAGGCCCTTATCAAAACCCCTTCCTGATAATAAAAACAAGGAAGGGTGTTAAAATCTTTACCCTCAACTGCTGCATGATGAAGTTTATTCAAAGATGGATCAGATTGTTGGGCTTTAATGAGCTCATCCTTACTAATGGTCTTATTGTACAGAGCTTCTGTGGGTAGGAAGATATTGGAGGTGGTTTTAGATGAAGAGGGCCCATTTCGCACACTCTGTGACCGGGTGACAGCACAAGATGGGAAAAGGTGAGGAGTAGTTTCTTCAAGGTCAGTGGTGGAGTTGACAGGTAAGGGAGAGTCGACTGTCTTTATGTTGGGAAACACTAGATCTCCTACCAAGTCATTACCCAATAATAAATGAATGCCGCTCACAGGCATTGGATCTTTCCTAATGGCTACTTGCACTTCCCCAGTAATCAAGGGACATTGGAGGTGCACTTTAGCCAAGGGATAGGAAGAATGGGATGAGAGATCTGAAATTAGAACACTCTCATTAGTAAATGCGGTAGATATATCAGGAATGACGTTAAACAGGAGGATAGATTGTGCTGCGCACGTATCACGTAGTATACGAATAGGGAAAGAGCGAGACCTCTCTATGATTGAAATTTTTCCCTCATAGGTGAATGAAGAGAAGAGATCCTGATGGGGCCTTTCCACCTTGGTGGTTGCTATTGGTTTGAATTTGGGATCCAGGGAACTACTTTTAGAAGTTCGACACTTTGGATGTTTACAAGACTGGATCGTATGGCCTGGTTTTTTACAGTAAGAACAATAAAACTTGGTTGCATTAGGGGGGGGGGGGGTAGGTGTGGGACCTTTCGACCTACCACTCACATCCCCAAGGTTATCATCAGAGGAGGACCTAACATGCCGGAAAGTACCATGTTCCCTACTGCCCAGTGACTCCAACAGCAAGGCGTACGCATCAGCCAGCTCAGTCGCACGCCCTAAATTAACCTCTCCACGCTCCTCCACATGCTTCAAGATGTGAAATGGTATTTTGCTCTTCCACTCCTCCAGGACTACCAAGTTTAACAAATCCTGAAATGTGGAGGTCTCTGTAGTCTCTAACCACTTCTTGAAAAACCAAAGCTTTTCTTGAGCAAACTCAACAAAAGTGTGTGAAAATGTTTTGGTTAGTTTACGAAACTTCTGCCGGTATCTATCTGGCGTGATAGCATAAGAGGTGAGGATATTCTTTTTTACGTTATCATAGTCATCAGTCTGGTCTAAACGGTTATAAACTCTACGAGCCTTACCACATAATTTAGGAACTAACACAGACACCCACTGGTCCTTAGGCCACTCATTCTTTCCGGCTATTTTCTCAAAAGTCCTAAATGACTCGTCCATATCGGATTCATCAAATTCGGGAAGAAGGGAAGAAGCATTAGCAGGGTTAAAAGCATGACTTCAAAAAATGTAATCAAACCTCTTTTGCACCTTTTCACTTCAGTGGGCATTCCTAAAGAGATCCAATCCTATCAGGGCACCAATTGTACGAGCAATCTTTTCAAACAGGTGGTGAAAGACCTCAGTGTGGACCATTGTACATTTTCGGCTTACCACCCACAATCCCAAGGTTGCTTGGAACGGTTCCATAAAAACTTTCAAATCAATGCTAATAAACTATCTCCCCTCAACTATATAGTCCATACTCATGATCGCAGAAAAGATTCACAACTTGTTCACATTAATCTCATGAAACTTTACCATTCCAGGCAGTCAGAGGAAGACATCCCAGAGGCTATAAGCCTACCTGTATTGCATACGGCTTTGTCAGGGCCGGAGACGGAGTCAGTTGACATGGACCTATTGGAGAATTTAGACTTCCCTCTACCTAAAGAAAACCCTGCTAACAGTCACATACTCAACAACTTGGATGAGTATTTTTCTGTTCTGAATCCATCTCAAGCAAAAGATCTCACTAAGTTATTATCAACATTTCCTAAAGTCAAGTCAGACCTCCCAGGGTTTTACAATATACTTAAACATGATATTAAGCTAATCTCAGATGATGTACAACCCATTAGGCAATCGGCTTATCGGCTAAATCCACAAAAAAGAGAAATTATGAAAAAGGAGGTAGATTTTTTGTTAAAACATAACTTAGCTGAGCCTAGTACCTCCCCCTGGGCTTCACCTTGCCTTCTCATTCCAAAACCCCATAGCAGTTTTCGTTTCTGTACCGATTATCGTAAAGCGAACCAGGTCACTGTCTCAGACTCCTACCCTTTACCTTTGATTGAAGATATAACAGACAGCATAGGCTGTGCAAATTTATTACTACGGTGGACATGTTGAAAGGATATTATCAAGTGGGACTCACGGATAGGGCAAAAATAATCTCAGCATTTATAACTCCATATGGCCTTTTTCAATATTTGGTTAAGGCGTTTGGCTTTTCTAATGCTCCGGCCACATTCCAGAGGGCAATCAATTACCTGATTCAGGACTTAGATGGGACGTTCGCCTACCTGGATGACCTGGTGGTGGTGTCGGACGGCTGGGACGAACATCTGGTGCGTTTGGAGATACTGTTCGCACGACTGCAAGAGACTGGATTCACCATAAACCTGGCTAAATCTGCTTTTGGCCGGGCCTCAGTGACTTACCTGGGCCATATCGTTGGGCATGGTATGGTGAGACCCAAGGACGCAAAAGTTAAAGCCATCTTGTCCTTCCCAATTCCGAGGACGAGGAAGGAACTCATGCGCTTCCTGGGGATGTGCGGCTACTACCGTCGGTTCTGCAGTAACTTCTCCAGCGTGGCTGGACCCCTCACAGACCTTACCAGTTCTGCGGTCCCTTATATCTGGAACCAGAGGTGCGACCAGTCTTTCCACTGCCTCAAAGCCTTCCTTGCCTCCAAGCCTGTAGTCCACCCCTCTGACTACACCTTGCCCTTCCATCTGCAAATCGACGCTAGCGGTGTCGGAGTAGGGGCTGTGCTCCTACAACCCGACCCAACCACTGATGCCCTTCACCCTGTGGCATACTACTTCGCCAAGTTGAAAAAACATCAGACCAACTACTCGACCATAGAGAAGGAGGCCCTGGCTCTGGTGTTGGCAATAAAGAAGTTTGATTGTTACCTCCAATCTCGCCCACAAACAACCCAAGTCTTCACCGACCATAACCCGCTCACGTTCATCCAAACCAACAAGACCTCCAATCAGCGAATCCTCCGCTGGGCTCTTCTCACCCAGCCCTATAATCTACAAGTCCGGCACATAAAGGGGGTGGACAACCTGATTGCGGACTCCTTATCCCGAGCTCCTGTGGAAATGCAGCAGCTACTCTCCAGACGCCCCAGGTGATCACCTCCTTCGCGCCCGCGCTAGGAAGGTCTTTGGAGGGGGAGGGGGGGTGTGTTACGAACCACGCCATCAATTGTCATGATCTACCTACCCAGCACTACGAACCACGCCAGCTATTGTCATGATCTACCTACCCAGCACTACGAACCACGCCATCTATTGTCATGATCTACCTACCCAGCACCACGAGCAACGCCATCTAGGGACGAAACCCGAGTATGACTAGTCTTAGTCACCACTCCGGGGTTTCCCTTCTCCATATCCTGGTTGTTGCGTCACTTCCTACAAGTCTTCCTCATCAGCTCCAGATCGAGGAGAGTTCAGTTCACTCTGGGAAGTGACCACACTAGGATTACCTATCCTGGAAACCTACGGCACAGTGACTACCTACCGTCTTCTTCAATACTCAGCCTTTCTCGTCAGACATCTCAGCTCCGCACTTAAGTATTTGTTATCCTATATTGCCTCCCCACCTCCACTTGCTTCAAATTCTTGTATGTTGTATAAATATGTATATACTGTTAAGCCAATGTTGCATATGTTTAGGTTAAGTATGGTTAAGGGTAAATTATAGAAAGCTGAATATTTTGTTAAGGAATTTATGGTACTTTATTATACAAAACAAAAACTCGCATCCTTTCTCTACCCTTTTATAGTCCGATTGTCTTTGTTTGTTTAAGTTTTTTTATTGTTGTTGCCTGTTGGGATCTGGGTAGACTTTTAACTATATTCTAAATCCCCAGCTCGTAATAATAGTGATAAGACAATGTTATTAATACAACAATATGAAAGGTTCCCAGAACTGTGGAATGTGTCGTTGATGGAGTACGGCAATAAAGAAAAGAAGGCAAATGCTATAAAAGAAATAGCAGAGATATTAAATATTCCAGAATCAGAAATCACACGAAAGTGGCACAATTTGCATTGCCACTTAAAAAAGAAGAGAAGGGGCATCGGGACTGATGATGTGATTTTGAAAAGTACATGGGAATTCTTCGACGCTCTCCACTTCATAATTGGATGTAATGATCCGCAAGGAAGCACCAGTACGAATATGGTCAGTAAAATATACCATATTTTGTAATCATATGAACATATATTTTAATCATACATATCAAAAGTACGACCAAAAACACTTACTTATATTTCACATACAGCCTATTTATTCAAAAATGTTTATATTGCCATGGAACCTCACCCTTTTCTGTCATGAAATACTGTTTAAACTGATCACGAATATCTTTAGCCATCCTAGTAGAATTTTTAGTAGTAACTGAACGTTGCAAGGCATGCAAAGTGCTGGCAGGCAAACTATCTTGTCTCCAACTTCCTGCAGTACAAATTCCATCATCTTCCGTATCGAACGTTCCAGGGGGAGCCTAAACACGGGCTGAATTATTTCAAGAGAGTAGAAAATTGTGTAGAGCACATATGCAGAATACAATTTGCTTCACTCTTTCTGGGGCCACCTCCATCGGCGGTCTTATGATGCAGAATCGGGCAGAAATCAACCCACATGCTTTTTCCACTACTCGGCGTGCTCTGGATAATCTGTAGTTATAAATGCGATTTGGAGCAGGTTGATTTGTGAAAGGAAACGGTTTCATGAGGTATGATTTCAATGCAAACGCATCGTCAGCAGCAACAACGAATGGTACAGGGTCATCGTTATCCGTACACTCTAGCCGTCGTCCAATTGGTATATTCAAATGATTGTCCTCTAAAGCTGTTGATAATGAGCAATTTGTAAATACTCCTCCGTCAGATATTCGCCCATTGCAACCGACATCAATGCATATGAATTCATAATTTGCATCAGCCAATGCCAATAGCACAATGCTGTTGGTACCCTTGTAATTGAAGTATACTCTTCCTCTGTTTTGTAGCTGTTTCATGACGACATGTTTGCCATAGAGTGCTCCTATGCAATTAGGAAACTGCTATTTCAATTCAAAATCTTGGGCCACTTTGTTCAATTCTTCATTCGAACTCGGAATCTGCAAAAACAAAAACATTACGTGTTCACAAATATTATCCTGGATGTGAATCAGAAAAAAATATTGTTACAGTATACTTCCTCGGATCCGGTATACGAAGATAATTATTAAAATATTCAAGGAATCAATTTCTACTTTGAATCTTTTAATAATTTTCTCTTTTATTGGGGTATTAATATTGTACTATTTGTAACATTGTACATCAACTGAGGCAGTAAAATCTTTATAGATTCTCTGTTTTCATAGGTGTTTAT
The DNA here is from genome assembly GCA_958450375.1 of Homarus gammarus. Classification (NCBI taxonomy): domain Eukaryota; kingdom Metazoa; phylum Arthropoda; class Malacostraca; order Decapoda; family Nephropidae; genus Homarus; species Homarus gammarus. Next base: position 161,598 of record CAUDMG010003282.1, read on the forward strand.
ACTCTTTTGAAAGAGGACTTTACAAGGATTCTGGTTTGGCAACTTTCATTCAGAAAAAAGTACTGCCATAAGAGAGGGAGTGTAATGTATGTACACCTCTCATTTCACCGGAATTTTCAGATATCCGACATGGCCTTAAAGGCCTGTCCACACGATCGAGCAGTGCCCGGCCGGCACGCGCTAAATGCGGGTTATCGGGCAAAATTGGCGGGCAAACCAGCGGATTGCCAGCACCAGTCGTTGAGTGAAATCATGGTCGGCCTGCCTGGTGGTTTGCTGCAAGATATGGAGAGACGGCTCTGCCAGACAAACGAAGTTGACCCTGGGACCCTGCAAGTAATCTTCCTTGAGTACTTCATACATGGCTTGACAAGTTGCAGGTATTATGGGAGACAAACTTTGTTTTGATATCCTCGTTCTATACTGAAGTGACGTGTAGGTCCACCAAGTTGAAAGATATATGAGCGTTGCCTCTATACTCTCCCTCATATATTGGTATCCTGTTTTTTTATATATGGTTCCACTTTCGCTAGAAGTTTGTAAAAGGTGTTGGGGTCCATTCTCGTGTAATTGGTGAAATCTTGCTCATGTCCATCTTGCAGTTCACGTAAAATCGTGGTATGACTTCCCAATACTTTTCTTCGACCTAACCACTCTTTGCACCATTCTCTTTTCTGCATTTGGTTCTTCTTTTTGCACATAGCAGCAATTATTATAGTACAGAACGCTATGCTCTTCGTCTTAACTGTCCGGCGATTATTCCTGCCACACACCATGGTGATCGTACTGCACCCGCCACTGGCGACCACCTACTAGCTACTGGCGCCCGACTATGACTGCGGCCAACGACCCCCGTGTGTACAACAACACACAGGCTTTGCCCGGTAAACTGGCAAAGCCCGCCCGGCACTGCTCGATCGTGTGGACGGGGCTTAAGTCCCATAGGTGCCGGATACGAGGGAGTCACCTGTATTTGCTTTTAGTTTAGGAATTGCGGTTTTTAAAAGCATTAGATTTCAAATTAATCTTAAGGAACTTAATTAATTAACCATTAATCGTCATATAGTTTTGTACAATATTTTATCGTTCTGTTTTTCAGGATCTGTCTTTCTCACAAAACGTAGTTAACGAGGAGTTCGCACAACCTTCAGAGCAACGTCAGGATTTTGTCACACTATCTACTTCTGGTATAGAACACGACAAAAGGAAATGTAGTGGTAAAAAGAAAAAAATATGAACATTTGGAAGAACAGGCTGCATTGAAAAAAGCAATCGATGTATTAAATAAACCATAAGATGACTACTCAATGTTTGGAGACTATGTTGCTTCGGAATTACGCTAATTACGTTCCGATGAAAATAGGAAAATACTTAAACGCACCATTATGAAAGCTATCACTGAAATAAGAGAAAAGGAAGACCTCGAATATTCATCAACATCTACATCGACCCCTATTCCCCCATGTTCATCTCCTGAATCTCATAGTAATTATGACGCTAATGTAGGCCTTGGAACAACTACCCAAAGTTATGACAGTAATATCGGGTTGGCAATGCTATTTTACCGATTTATAATTATTTCTTACCTTAATATAATCTTCTTTCAGAACTTCGTATAGTGCCTTACAAACCTCGGGGATTATTTTCGAAATAGTTGTTACTGGTATGCCGAACATGCACAGGTCTGATAAATTCATGTTTGGCATTATTTACTAAAATATTTGTTTCCTTTCATGTACATGTATGCTTTGTAATATATTTACAAATATATTCAAGGGTTTTATTCATTCATAGTACTTACCAGATGCTAGAAATCGAAGTGTAAGCGTTTGCCTTTCTGAAGGGGTGATTGCTTTTCTGAGATGAGTATCTTGTCTTTTAATTTTAGGGGTCACTTTTTCCAGCAAATAATCAAAATCTTCAGGACACATACGTAGAAAGTTCTTATAGGATACTGCATCCTCATCAAGCAGTTCTCTTAACAGATTTGCATGTGATGCCTCTTCATTTCTTCTGGCTATCCATTTTCTGACCCACACACTTTTCTTTCTCTTCTTTTTCTTCAAATCCTTCATTATAACTAATGTTGCAGCTGCAGCAACTAGGCGCCTTGATTGTGATATCTCACCACACATCAAGTCTCAAGTCTGACTGAGACTTCCTCGTCAAACACACTCCAGTGTACACAAACGGTAGAGCAATTTCGCTAGATTTAATCTAGCACCACTCTATCGAAGCTCTAGAGAGAGCAAATTTTGGTTTAGTGTACACACACTTTAGATTAGTCTTGCTAGAGAAAGCCAAGTCTAGCTAGATTTTAATCTACAGTGTACACGTACCTTTAGAGTAGCGGCTACAGCAAGTTCCTTTACTCTATCTTCTATACTTGGTAAATCTAACTCCATCTCATTTTTTCAATTCTAGTGTTCCCTTAACACCCTAAAACAATTCTCATGGCCTCGTTTTGAATCACTTCCAGCTTTTGAATAACTTTCTTACTATACATTATGAGGATGGGAGCTGCATAGTCAATAACTGAACGTATAGTACTGATATAAACCATCCTTAAAATAGGAATACCTGCGCCATTTCCCTTCCATGCCAAAACTCTAAAAGGTCTTAAACGTCCTTTCCATGCATTCCCCAGATATTGCATCTCGCGTCCTTTACTGTGGGACTTACATACAATGTGCCTCCCAAGGTATTTGTAAACATCAACTTTTTCTAGCTTTAATCCATTAAAAAATAAATCCCCTTGTTCATAATTTCTGACCTGTTATTGTTTTTTTCATTGTTAATTACAAGGCCCATTCTACAACAAAGTGTACTCAATGCATCTAAAGCCTCTTGCATGTTTCTCATACCTTTACACTGTAAAAGTATATCATCAGCATATATTATAACCTATGTGTCTCCAGGAAATTCGTGGCGAGCCATTATGTTCATCAATATGTTAAAAGGAGTGGGGCTAAGTACACCTCAAGTGATCCACAATCCATTTCAGCAACTTCCCAGAAACCCCTAAAGTAATCAGTTCCTCAAGTATGACTTCTTTATCTGCCCTATCAAAGGCCCCTTTTAAGTCTACAAAAGTCCTGCAAGTAGACTTAGAGTTATCCAAACACTTAACAACACAATCTACAGTACTTCGCCCTTTCATAAATCCACGTAAATTGGGCGCCAAGAGATTTTCCACTTTAAACCACAACCTGTTTAATACTAATCTTTCCATCATCACCAAGATGTCAAAGATAATGACCGAATATCTCCAATGCCCTTTGGTATTGGTACAATTACTGTTTTCTTCCACGTAAGAGGGATACAACCTCCATTATAAGACATATTAAACAAGTCTAACAGGGGCCCTTCTCTAATACCAGCCAGACAGTTCATATGTTATTCTATCTTCACCGGGTGCTGTAGACTTTCCCTTTTTAATCGCATATAATAACTCGCCTCTCGTCATAGGAACATATGTATCATCCCCCAATGTACACTTACTTTGTTCTAACTCACTCCTAAGTCTACTCTTATTTTGTAATGAGGTTTGCGCACACTGAGGTAATTTGGCAAAACTGGCAGTCCCAGCCCATTTCCTAATAAGTTGATTAGCCCTGCCCTGTGGGTCAGCTTAGCTTCGAACACCTCGCACTTTATTCACCTCCCTCCATGTGTCACCCAAGCTCTTGCCTTTAGCGATTCTCCCTAAAAAGTCTGTCCAGTATTTATTCCGCGCCTATTGCTTGATATTATCATTTGGATTTGCACTCCATTCTCTTTGCACCTCCAGCTCTGAACCAATTTGTCATTCACATACATATTACGTTTCCCATGATTTATTTCTCTTTGATAACTACACTTGTAGTCAAAACGGAATCAATAGTATGTAATAAATCATCATAAAAGCTGTCAACATCCTTTGGTTCATAATCTATATGCCAGTCCTGCATAGTAGTGTTCAGCTCCTGTTTTTTGTCTTCCGGCAACCAATATCTTTTCCGCTTAATGAACTATTGTAATTTGTTAACATGTATAGCAATTCGTAATGCAAAATGATCACTAAGAAAATCTCTATCTATGTCAGCATTCGCTCTTATTCCACATGTAATCAAAGACACTGCATAATCTAACCTTCCTCCATGTATGTGGGTAGGCTCATGATCCCCCAATATTTCAATGTCATCAAATTCCTCCAAGAAGTGTAACCATCTCCTTCCATTAATGTTGCTGGGTCCCATAGTACATAGATGTTAACAATACATATACAGGTTAGATCTACCTTGGACATAAATTTTAATACACAAACTTTCAACCCCATTCTGCTTGTCAGCTATCACCAATTCAACCGGTACATTTTCCGAACATACTGTAAGTTAACAGACCTCTTGTATTATTTCTATTGTTAGCTGGTAAACAGAAACATTGATAATCACGTAAATTCATCAATTACCATCCCCCGTGCCCGTCTTTTGTAAGGCTATAGCATCCACCTTATACAACAGTACATAAGCATGCACATCTGTGGTCCCAGGACGTAAGGTATACTTAAACTAGTGCCCTCCATTTTCCCTATTAACAACTTTACTAACCGTATTCTCTCATTCACAAACTGTTCCATTACTTCTGCCACTCGAGCTAATACCTTATAATGTATTACTTCGGGTATGTCACCCCACTTGCGGGTTATCTCTTCCCTTATGTCCACATTTCCGGTCCCCCAAAGCAAAGATGGTTTGTCAGATTTTATTACTCTATTATTTTCAACCTTCTTTACTCTTAGTTCAACATCCATATTTCTATGTTTAAAAAAATGGGCAATTACCTTCTGTTTGTCCTCTACCTTTTTTCTAAGCATCTGAATTTCTTGCCGGAGTTGAACTACTGCACCATATACATCACCAAACTTGTCAATTACCTTCTCTTCTGGAGCAACTTTTGGTGCAGCTCCTGCACCATTTCCAGTTACCTTCAACGTGACACTCTGTTCCATCCTCTTCTTCCACACGTTCCCAGTTGAAGGTAGAGTTATCTCACCTGCAACTCTTCGTCCTTCCCCCTTTTCTCGCTGTTGCATGTCCCCCATGCTCTGCCACCGCACACCACGCATCTGTAGCTTCTTATTGCAAATTGAGGAACCTGCATTATGCGCGCCGTCACAATTGCAACAGCACGGCACAACATGTTGCCCAGACTACATTTTATTTCCACATTCCATTGAATTATGATTTTTTCCACAGTAACGACACCGACATTTACTTTGACATTTCCAGGCCATATGGCCCCACCTGCTGCACTTGTAACACAAAACAGGTTGTTCAATAAACTTCGCAATTCTCCTATATCCTATTCCAGAAATTAATATTTTTTCCTTAACGTCTTCCTTCATCAAGGCTACCACTTGGTTCTTCTTCCCACCTCGGATTTCGTGTCACTTTACCCAAACGAATCGTGTATCGTCAAATAGAAAATCAGGATCCAGTATAACCGGGTACATGAAGACAATCGCCTTGGTATGGTGTTCTGCGTCCTGAGGCATCGTCATTACCACTTCCTTAAATCCTGTCGTCGTCAAAAACTTTACAGCCTCATCCCCAGCTACAGTCAGATAGGAATTATTACGACCTTCCTTAAGCAGGGGTTCAAACTTCTTATGCTCTCTTCCCAGTGTAGCAACCCACAACAACCGCTCATAGAATGACATGTGTAAATCACTTGGAAAGTTCAATCTCCTCCTACCTGAGCGGTTTCCACCACCCGGGTTGCTCGGCACATTGGTACTTTCACGATAATCCATTCGACTAACCTGCTTTGTTTTATTCCCAGTTGAATTCTTTCTGCTTTCTTCTGTTTGTGTAGTCCTTTTCTTCCTATCATTCATGACCTCATCACTATCAGTTCCTTCAATTTTCTTTGCCAACTCTCGCTTCCCCTTCTTTTCTTTCTTACTAATCACCTCTTGAAAACTGTGTCACCTTCATTGTTGTTGGCCGTGGATCATCTGCTTCCGATTCGCTACTTGAAAGCCGCAGGTCGTCTTCAAAGCTGTTCAGTAGTGCAATCTTTTCTTCTCTAGCCAAAGCCTTCACAGGTTTCTGCCACAACTTGCCCCAGGCATTGTGCAATGCTTAGGCAGCCAGTGAAAATCAACAGTGTTCTCGCAGAGTACAAGGCTGACAGGTCCGACCAGTACGGCCAGTGTTCAGAGAATGAGACTGGCGAGACATCCATGGTTGAAGTCGTAAGGGGGTTGAGCTCTCAAAGACTCGTACATGTAATTTTAGATTTTTCTCGGGTTTTCAGTCGCGTCGCAATGCAGTTTTGACTCCTTTTAGATGTGTTCTCATACCTACAGTCATGGAAGGAAATTTGAATCTTGAACTCCTGATAGTCTGCGTGCCGGATGTTATTAACAATGTATTTCTCATTAAATAACAACCTTTGATGATAGGAAGCATTATTTATTATCATGCTGCACTCGACTAGTTAAGGGCTTGGGTCACATATTACCGCTTAATAAAGTGTCTCCGTAATTTGACTCACAATTTAGTACGGTACCTGGACCACTGCTCAGGATTACTTATAAATAAGTAACCCGGAGATTACCTGATCTGGACGTCTTCAGATCCTCTTGTAGGTGGTAGTTAGATGTTTGTTCACACAGTGCCACCAGGCAGTCAAAGTTAGCCCTGTTAACAATCATTACAAATAAAAGGTACACGGTAAGTAGCGAGATAAAATAAAGACAAGGGAACTAAAGTCTAGCTATAACCAGCAGGATGTTCCAATAGGGCAGTCCGTAGACATCTGCTACCTGTTGGATATACTGCTACGGCTACACTTAAGCCATAAAAGACTTAAATACGCACGTAAAGACTCAACAGAAAGGCTCATCTTCCGTGTTGTGCTCACGCTTAACCATCACAACATGCTCGATATTCAACTGACCACAGGGCATGACCAAGCCAACAACGTCAGTCGATCCGACTTGTTACACAAGACATGTCAGAGCCTAGATGTGGTCATTGCATAGATGAGTAGGAATATCATGTATGCATATATTTATCAATTTATACATCATTTCATTCAACTCTAAAAAAAATATGGACAAAGTCCAGTACAACCCGAGACCACTCACAGGGTTAAAGTCGAGCTGGATCAGTATGAAGGTCACCGCGGTCAGGGTAGACACCTTCACCAAGGTCTGCCGCATGCTTCCCAGATGGACACTGTAAACGCTTTTGCGCTTCACCTTGCACAGGATGTAAAGGGGTGCCCAATAAACTAGCCCCCTCCGGGGCAATCTAATCTGTGTGAGCGCTGTACTGATTGATGACAGATATCCATGGTGGTGTTTAAAGAGACTCGCCGTTGTATCCCAATGAAAGTTTTCCTTCAAATGCTTCTATAACTTTTCATCTCATTGTAACTTAATATTTTTTTTCTTATAATTTTGGGGGGTAATTATGTTTTCGTACTATTCGTTTAGTCTGATATAAATAAATTTATGCACATTTTCATATGATTGGTTTATCAAAACACCATCTATTCAAGTTCACTGTAAACTTTGTGCTAAATAAATCTATTATACGTTCAAAGAGATGAAAATATAACTTTGTGACACATCATCTAGTAAAAGTTATATTTTATGAAGGTTAACTAAGTGATATATAACCAAGAAGCATTTAACGAGGTAATATGTCACCTAATGAACTTGCAACAAAGTGATGACCATATAAACCTTTAACAAGAAAATCGTATATCACAGCTCTATTACTTCTACACAAATATTTTTCTCCTTTCTGGCAGAACCGTATCATTTCTCACAAGAGATGGAGTTGATAAAGTAATGCATCTCTCTCTCTCTCTCAAACCACGACAAGAAATTTTAACCAGATTAACATTCAACAATGTTACAACAATTAGGTTGAAAATTATTACAAAATGAAGAGATGAATGCAATCCTAGTTGTCGTAGACGAATTATACCTAACGGTACTACTGATATTACCACTGATGATAGCACTGCTACACTGTTACTACCACCACTACTATTGCTAAATTTAACAGTAACAATAATAACAGAATTTAACAGGAAGTATGACTCAGCCAACTCGCCACAACCCTTAATTTTCCTGGTGCAGAAAACACATGCAGGGAAATGTTCGCCAACGTTGTTCGCCAGCATTGTTCGTCAGTACTGTTCGCCATCGTTGCTCGCCATCATTGTTTACCAGCATTGTTTGCCAACTCGGCGCTACTATTAACGCCATCACTTGCCACCAGTAGTGCCCCAACAAATTATGAAACCGGGTTAACAGTGTGGTGTTATGGTATCAGAATAAAACATATTTACTCAAGTTGTATCACAAGAAGGTAACTCAACGAATGGTACTACCTCATGGGCATTGTCGGCACCTGAGGGACTGTTTACTTATCATTATTGTACTCGTTATTTCCCCATAAATCTTTTGTTTTAATATCTTTCGTTGAAATTCTTGAGGTGAAGAGAATGAAATAATCAACAGCTCTCGTGACTACTGCGGTATGTAGTGTACAATAGGTGCTGAGCTGTAGCCAGGTGGCGAATCAGTAAGGTTACATCGCTTGTCGCTTAACCGAAATATAGAAAAAAATTGAATTCAGCAAGATGAAACCAAACTCACAAATCAGTAGTTTCTGAAGATTTTAGTAAAATTTATCAACGAAGGTGTAATACGCTTGCTTATGCACCCTATATTGTGTATTTAGGATTTTTGTTGACTGTGACTAGTGTTACGAGTTGGGGATTTAGAATATAGTTAAAAGTCTACCCAGATCCCAACAGGCAACAACAACAAAAAACAAAGACAATCTGACTATAAAAGGGTAGACAAAGGATGCGAGTTTTTGTTGTGTATAATAAAGTACCATAAATTCCTTAACAAAATATTCAGCTTTCTATAATTTACCCTTAACCATACTTAACCTAAACATTAACAGTATATACATATTTATACAACATAAACAATTTTGAAGCAAGTGGACGTGGGGGAGGCAATATAAGATTACAAATACTTAAGTGCGGAGCTGAGATGGCTGACGAGCAAGGCTGAGTATTGTAGAAGACGGTAGGTAGTCACTGTGCCGTAGGTTTCTAGGATAGGTGATCCTGTGGTCACTTCCCAGAGTGAACTGCCCTCTCATCGAACTGGAGCTTATGAAGAAGACTTGGAGGAGGTGACGCAACAACCAGGATATGGAGAAGGGAAACCTCGGAGTGGTAACTAAGAGTAGTCATACTCGGGTTTCGTCCCTAGATGGCGTTGCTCTTGGTGCTGGGTAGGTAGATCAGGACAATAGATGGCGTGGTTCGTAGTGCTGGGTAGGTAGATCATGACAATTGGTGGAGGGGTTCGTAACACAACCCCCCTCCAAAGACCTCCATAGCGCGGGCGCGAAGGAGGTGATCACCTGGTGCGTCTGGAGAGTAGCTGCTGCATTTCCACTGGAGCTCGGGATAAGGAGTCCGCAATCAGGTTGTCCAATAGGGTGTGTCAATTTTGTCAACATGTTAAAAATCAAATTTGGTAGTCAAAATATTGTGCCTCTTTATGTCTAAACTTGAGATTAGCAAACAAAAATGAATTGAAATAACCCTCACCTACATCAATTATACCTTAAAGTTTCAAATATCAGTATTTCAACAAATTAATGAGACTTGATTAGAATTATTCATTTGATATTAACTAATCTCATGTAAGCATATGGATTATGGAGTATTTTATGGTTCTATAGCTTGTGTACAATATGCATGTCAGAACATGAACATGAACAGGCTCTCCGTGTGGGACAGTTTAATTCTTGTTTTGACTTGTACCAAGCGTGAGGATAAGGCGCCCGGCTCACTCTCCTTCTAGATATCATAGACGGTGGTTTGCTCTCATTGCACTTGCACCTACTCTACCAGACGAATTCTACATTTTAATTATTGTAAGTAGGGCATATTGATTGTCGCAGTTACTTATATCATTGTATAAAACATTATGTTCTAAGAAATTATTATGTTATTTCTGTTACAGCATTTTTGATAAACAAATTGATATTTTTTGAAACAACAATTGAATTATGAAACATTGAAATATTTTTCTATTTGTCAGATAGTGTGAAGATGTCAAAATTGAAGACAAGAAGTCAGTTGTCAACCCACTTGAGCCTGCTAGTTGGTAAAGGGAAGGAGCTTCCTGTATCAGAACTTCCAACAGTGAGAGACATGCTAAGATTAGGGTTACTCCTTCGAGAAAAAAATGCAAAGGACAGAAGAAACTATACAGATAAAGAACTCATAAATGACATGATAGCCCCTCTTCTGCATCAATGGACAAAAGCTAATGCACTATTCAAACCACCTGTGATTAATCAGTGTCGAACTATTGAGCTAAAACTAACGAAATTATGGCACAAAGCAGTTGAAACATCACTTGGTAAAGAAAACTTGGCCAGGAAAAATGAATTTCTGCACACACTTGATACTCTGTTTGACATTTTGACCTGCAAGTGCTCCATACAATTATGTTCTGAATCCAACTGTTCTCACTCAGGTAAGAGAGAAAATAATTCCCACATTGATTGTGGTTGTCCTCGTGAAAAGAAGATCCCTGTTTTAGAGCTTGAATTTATAAAGGCACAGAGGACAAAGGCAGAAGGCCAAGGAAGTATGCAAATGGGTTCAATAGATTATTCAGAAACAAAGAAGCAGATTGCTAATGCCAAGAAGAGAGAACAAATCCGAGAGAGGGAACAAAAGAAGAAAATGAAGAGTGAAGAAGCCATCCAAAGAGAGGAAGAGCTGTGTCAAGATGTTTATCACTTCTTTGATAGTTCTTCTGATGAACAGGAAGCAACATCAGATGATAGTTCCAAAGAGCCATCTGAACCTTTACCAAAGAAAATGAAATACAACACAAGAAATATTTCAAACATTGCTTTAGCTAGTATTCGCCACCATGCTGGACTTCGTGAGGCTGCAGAAATTGCAACTGCCGCTTGGATAGATGCAGGCCTCATCAGCCGAGAGGATGTATCTTTGGTGATAGATCATAATAAAATTAGAAGAGCACAAGAAAAAATAATGAAGGAAATATCTGATCAGCATGAAAAAGATTTAAGCGAGGGAGGGCTCTCCTGTCTTTTGTTTGATGGAAGAATAGATGACACAAAAGTTTTGCTAGAAGTAGAGGGAGTGAACAGAAAGTTTCCAGGTCTCATCAAAGAAGAACACTACTCTGTCTGTTCTGAGCCTGGTGGTCGGTTTTTGTTTCACTTTGCTCCCGAAACTGAAGTAGAAGGGAAGAAACATGCAGAGGTCATTGCTGATCATATTTTATGTTGGGTTCAGGAGAGAGGACTTGGCAGTTCACTGCAGGCTGTTGGTGGAGATTCAACTGCAGTGAACACCGGATGGCAGGGGGGTGTAATGACGCATTTAGAGAAAAAACTAGGAAGAAGACTTGTTTGGATTGTATGTGATTTACATACAGGCGAGCTACCTCTTCGTCATCTCATCCAGGAACTTGATGGTCCTACAAAGAGCAACAACAAGTGGTCAGGTCCCCTTGACATCATGCTGGATGAAGCAACACAACTAGAAATAAATACAACCTTTCCAAAGGTCGAAGTTGGCCCTCCCCTTCCGGCGTTGTCTGAAGGAGTCATCAAAGATCTCAGCACAGATCAATCCTATGCTTATCGTATTGCCCAAGCAATAAGATCAGGAGAAGTGCCTCAGTCATTGGCTCTCTTGGAGATTGGACCTGTCAGTCACAGCCGTTGGTTAACTACAGCTCTTCATTTCTGCAGGATTTGGATTTCCAAACACGAATTGAAGGGCAAAGTGCTGAAGAATTTGAGGTTAATTGTTGAATTTATTATTGGAGTTTATCTTCCCCAGTGGTTTAGTGTGAAACTTAATCCTATGTGGGTGGATGGGCCCAATCACCTTTTGTTTCAATTGCAGCTAGTAAGAACACAGAGGAAGGTAGTGAGGGACATCGTGTTACCTGTGGCAAGAAGGTCCGCTTGGTATGCTCGATCAGAAGCAGTTTTGCAAGCAATGCTTTGCAGTCAATGTACCAATCTCCGAACCGAGGCTGTAGAAGTCATTCTAAAGATTAGAGGAACGCTAATAGATGACGACCAGTTGGGAGACTGTTCGTTTCATTCAAGAAAAGTTCCCCCAATAAACGTCAATGCCACCAAATTGTCAGAATTGGTTGACTTGAGTTTGGAAGTCTTAGAGCCACCATTGACAACAAGTCTAACTAGCCAAGAATTGAGAAACCTTAAAGAGACTCCAATGCAGGTGCCGAAGTGGCCTTCCCACACTCAAAGTGTGGAGAGATGTGTGAAAATGGTCACAGAAGCAGCGGGCCATGTTTACAGCCACGAGAGGCGAGAAGGTTACATCAAAGCACAAATAACAAGCAGACTACTGATGACAAGAAACCAAAGCAAAGAGAGTATGAAGGCATTGGTTATTTTCAAATAGACTATGGATAATAAAATATAATAATTTGAAACTTGAAACAGTAACATGTGTGCAAACGCTGGTTATGTTATAAATTCACAAATATGTACATTTAAAAATCCATTTGATGTAGGTAGGACTTATTATAAAAAAAAATTTATGCCAGAATATTGTTTTGCATGCTTAAAGACTACAATAAATTGCTACCAAATTACTCGATTTTCAATTTAGCCAGTTCACCCCCTAAATTGACACACCCTATTGTCCAACCCCCTTTTTGTGCCGGACTTGTAGATTATAGGGTTGGGTGAGGAGAGCCCAGCAGAGGATTCGCTGGTTGGAGGTCTTGTTGGTTTGGATGAACGTGAGTGGGTTATGGTCGGTGAAGATTAGGGTTGTTTGTGGGCAAGACTGGAGGTAACATTCAAACTTCTTTATTGCCAACGCCAGAGCCAGGGCCTCCTTCTCTATGGTCGAGTAGTTGGTCTGATGTTTTTTCAACTTGGCGGAGTAGTATGCCACAGGGTGAAGGACATCAGTGGTTGGGTCGGGTTGTAGGAGCACAGCCCCCACTCCGACACCACTAGCGTCGATTTGCAGATGGAAGGGCAAGGTGTAGTCAGGGGGGTGGACTACAGGCTTGGAGGCAAGGAAGGCTTTGAGGCGGTGGAAAGACTGGTCGCACCTCTGGTTCCAGGTGTAAGGGAACTCAGAACTGGTAAGGTCTGTGAGGGGTCCGGCCACGCTGGAGAAGTTACTGCAGAACCGACGGTAGTAGCCGCACATCCCCAGGAAACGCATGAGTTCCTTCCTCGTCCTTGGAGTGGGGAAGGGCAAGATGGCTTTAACGTTTGAGTCCTTGGGTCTCACCATACCATGCCCAACGATATGTCCCAGGTAAGTCACTGAGGCCCGGCCAAAAGCACATTTAGCCAGGCTTATGGGGAATCCAGTCTCTTGCAGTCGTGCAAACAGTATCTCCAAACGCACCAGATGTTCGTCTCAGCCGTCCGACACCACCACCAGGTCATCCAGGTAGGCGAACGTCCCACCTAGGTCCTGAGTCAGGTAATTGATGGCCCTCTGGAACGTGGCCGGAGCAGTAGAAAAGCCAAACGCCATAACCAAATATTGAAAAAGACCAAATGGAGTTATAAATGCTGAGATTATTTTTGCCCTATCGGTGAGACCCACTTCATAATATCCTTTCAACAGGTCCACCGTACTGATAAATTTTGCACAGCCTATGCTGTCTATTATATCTTCAATCAAAGGTAAGCGGTAGGAGTCTGAGACAGTGACCTGGTTCACTTTACGATAATCGGTACAGAAACGAATAGTGCTATCGGGTTTTGGAATGAGAAGGCAAGGTGAAGCCCAGGGGGAGGTACTAGGCTCAGCTAAGTTATGTTTTAACAAAAAATTTACCTCCTTTTTCATAATCTCTCTTTTTTGTGGATTTAGTCGATATGCCGATTGCCTAATGGGTTGTACATCATCTGAGATTAGCTTAATATCATGTTTAAGTATATTGCAAAACCCTGGGAGGTCTGACGTGACTTTAGGAAATGTTGATTATAACTTAGTGAGATCTTTTGCTTGAGATGGATTCAGAACAGAAAAATACTCATCCAAGTTGTTGAGTATGTGACTGTTAGCAGGGTTTTCTTTAGGTAGAGGGAAGTCTAAATTCTCCAATAGATCCATGTCATCTGTCTCCGGCTCCGGCCCTGACAAAACCGTATGCAATACAGGTAGGCTTATAGCCTCTGGGATGTCTTCCTCTGACTGCCTGGAATGGTAAAGTTTCATGAGATTAATGTGAACAAGTTGTGAATCTTTTCTGCGATCAGGAGTATGGACTATATAGTTGAGGGGAGATAATTTATTTGCATTGATTTGAAAGTTTTGATCTAACCGTTCCAAGCAACCTTGGGTCGGTGGGTGGTAAGCCGAAGATGTACAAGGGTCCACACTGAGGTCTTTCATCACCTGTTTGAACACAGATGGATCAGATTGTTGGGCTTTAACGAGCTCATCCTTACTAATGGTCTTATTGTACAGATCTTCTGTGGGTCGGAAGATATTGGATGTGGTTTTAGATGAAGAGGGCCCATTTCGCACACTCTGTGACCTGGTGACAGCACAAGATGGGAAAAGGTGAGGAATAGTTTCTTCAAGGTCAGTGGTGGAGTTGACAGGTAAGGGAGAGTCGACTGTCTTTATGTTGGGAACCACTAAATCTCCTACCAAGTCATTACCCAGTAATAAATGAATGCCGCTCACAGGCATTGGATCTTTCCTAATGGCTACTTGCACTTCCCCAGTAATCAAGGGACATTGGAGGTGCACTTTAGTTAAGGGATGGGAAGAATGGGACGATAGATCTGAAATTAGAACACTCATTATTAAATGCGGTAGATATATCAGGAATGACGTTAAACAGGAGGATAGATTGTGCTGCGCCCGTATCACGTAGTATACGAATAGGGAAAGAAAGAGACCCCTTTATGATTGAAAATTTTCCCTCATAGGTGAATGAAGAGAAGAGATCCTGATGGGGGCCTTTCCACATTGGTGGTTGCTATTGGTTTGGATTTGGGATCCAGGGAACTACTTTTAGCAATTCGACACTTTGGGTGTTTACAAGACTGGATCGTATGGCCTGGGTTTTTACAGTAAGAACAAGTAAGCTTGGTTGCCTCAGGGGGGGTTGGTGTGGGACCTATCGACCTACCACTCACGCCCCGAACGTTATCATCAGAGGAGGTCCTAACATGTCGGGAAGTACCACGTTCTCTACTGCCCAGTGACTCCACCAGCAAGGCGTACGCATCAGCCAGCTCAGTTGCACGCCCTAAATTAACCTCTCCACGCTCCTCCACATGCTTCAAGATGTGAAATGGTATCTTGCTCTTCCACTCCTCCAGGACTACCAAATTTAACAAATCCTGAAATGTGGAGGTCTCTGTAGCCTCTAACCACTTCTTAAAACACCTAAGCTTTTCTTGAGCAAACTCAACAAAGGTGTTTGAAAATGGTTTGGTTAGTTTACGAAACTTCTGCCGGTATCCATCTGGCGTGATAGCATAAGAGGTGAGGATATTCTTTTTTACGTTATCATAGTCATCAGTCTGGTCTAAACAGTTATAAACTCTAGGAGCCTTACCACATAATTTAGGAACTAACACTGACACCCACTGGTCCTTGGGCCACTCATTCTTCCCGGCTATTTTCTCAAAAGTCCTAAATGACCCGTCCATATCGGATTCATCAAACCCGGGAACAAGGGAAGAAGCAGTAGCAGGGTTAAAAGCAGCTAGTTTCTCTTTTAATGCCACTTCTTTTGATTTAAACTCCGATGTTAAGGTGACTTCTGTCTCTCTCACCTGTAGTTCTTTCAGTCTAACCTCCTACTCCAACTTGGCCTGTTCCGACATTCCCTCATGCTCCAACTTGGCCTGTTCCAACTTGGCCTGTTCCAACTTTTCCTCATGCTCCAACTTGGCTTGTTCCAACTCGAGTTCTTTCATTTTGATTTGGAACTCGAACCTAGCTCGTTCTAGTTCTAAGGCGTCTACTCTTTGTGCTTTTTCTTGAGGGCTAGCCAGACCTGAGGCAACTTCAGAGTGAGGAGGGGTGGTGGATAGTGGTTGAAGTTTCTTGGACATGGGTGTTAATCGGTCAACAGAGGATTCTTTTAAAACTTCTTGTTGAACCAACATTTCAATTACATGATTTTTTAACATTTCCTTAGTCACTTGCTGTGAAAATGGGATATTGTAATAGTTGGCTATTTCTTTCCATTCTTTCTTCAGGATATTAACACGTAATTTAGCTACGGAAGGATTTTCAATAAAATCCTGGAGATCAAAACCTGAGGTGGCCATTGTTAAGAAAACTAGGATAAATTAACTTATGGTCAAAAGATAAGATAAGTGGATTACCCTAGAAAATCTCACGGCAGTGGATAACCAGAAAGTCCCGGAAACTACCCAAGTTATACCTAGGGAAATTACACTAATGAATATTGTTCTTCTGATAAGATCCTTATATAAGGATGAGAGACTTGAAAGAGGAAGGGCGTTTTACGGCATTAATATAAAGATCCGGATTAACAACCCTAAGTAAACAGGAAGGGCGTATTACGGCATTAATATAAAGATCCGGAATAACAACCCTTAGATACTTGAAAGAGGAAGGGTGTATTACGGCATTATTATATAGATCCGGATTAACAACCCTTAGATACTTGAAACAGGAAGAGCATATTACGGCATTCATATAAAGATCCGGATTAACAACCCTTGAGTAAACAGGAAGGGTGTATTACGGCATTAATATAAAGATCCGGATTAACAACCCTTGAGTAAACAGGAAGGGCGTATTACGGCATTAATATAAAGATCCGGATTAACATCCCTTGAGTTACTTGATTATTGACCCCGAAGGAGATAATGAGAAGAACAATAATTGAGGCTTTATAATTATGGGGTCCTGGTAGAGAGGGGCATCCCAAGATATCACTTCACCCTAAACTAGTGCCTATGGAACAGCCTACTCTGGAGTGAGGGTACGGCATTAAACAGATCCGGATTCTTCCCTACACTCGATAAGACTTACTACACGACTGCCACGTGTAATAACAGGTAAGCCTTATGACACTTGGAACCTAATATCCTACGTCTGTCACTCTTACTGTACGATAATACCAATATATGCACACACATATGAAGGAAACTCTAAACCACCGTAAAGCAATTGTGAACAGAAGTGACTGGGAGGAATAATTAACAAGGAGTTACAAGGGAGGAAGGAATATGGCACTTAGGGTTGGGTCCTGTCACGGTCGCCATTTGTTACGAGTTGGGGATTTAGAATATAGTTAAAAGTCTACCCAGATCCCAACAGGCAACAACAACAAATAAACAAAGACAATCGGACTATAAAAGGGTAGACAAAGAATGCAAGTTTTTGTTGTGTATAATAAAGTACCATAAATTCCTTAACAAAATATTCAGCTTTCTATAATTTACCCTTAACCATACTTAACCTAAACATTAACAGTATATACATATTTATACAACATAAACAATTTTGAAGCAAGTGGACGTGGGGGAGGCAATATAAGATTACAAATACTTAAGTGCGGAGCTGAGATGGCTGACGAGCAAGGCTGAGTATTGTAGAAGACGGTAGGTAGTCACTATGCCATAGGTTTCCAGGATAGGTGATCCTGTGGTCACTTCCCAGAGTGAACTGCCCTCTCATCGAACTGGAGCTTATGAAGAAGACTTGGAGGAGGTGACGCAACAACCAGGATATGGAGAAGGGAAACCCCGGAGTGGTAACTAAGAGTAGTCATACTCGGGTTTCGTCCCTAGATGGCGTTGCTCGTGGTGCTGGGTAGGTAGATCAGGACAATACATGGCGTGGTTCGTAGTGCTGGGTAGGTAGATCATGACAATTGGTGGCGGGGTTCGTAACACTAGTTTATCAGGCAACAACACACACTGCTGCTGGTATGAGACCGACTGGCATGAGAGGATCTGCAGTATGGGTTGCCTCAGGTGGCGAGGCACGAACCACACCGCCTTCAACGCATAAACAACCCAACTCAAGCCGCTCGCTAACCATACCCTTTAATTATAGTCTAGAGGAGGGTGGCTTCCAGTACATACCCTACAATAAGCAGTAAACACCTCACTCAGTGATCTAAGGACGACCTAGCTGATGCGCAGCCTTCCTACGTCACCATAACTTCAGTAAACAGAGATCGCCCTGCCGCTGGTGTTTCTTCCATTCTAAAACAACTGATAATATTATCTTCAATGGGTGAGGACAGAGTCAGTCGTCGTGGCAGTGTCAACGTCTTACCAACGACTGAATATATTAGCCGTCGTGTGTACATACATATAAAGCAAAGAGAAAATTGCTGCTGGTAGGAAAAGCCCACAACACCCAGGGGGAAGTGTACAAATTTAGCTCTAACGTATTATGGTCTTTGACCCACTAGCGTAGCGCTGGTAGTGGGTGCACTAAGGCTGGCGTATACCGGCGACAGTGTAACACTACCAGTATTATTCTCAATCTCCTTAGTGGTAGTCATTAGGTGTGTGTGTGTGTGTGTGTATGCGTGGGATAGAGAGGCGGGGTCGACCTGTAGATCACGAACGGGTCGAGCACACATCTCATTACTGCGTCACTCATAATTATCAGTCTGCTACACGAGTCATAAAAACAGGATTTTGCTTCCTTAGATTAACCACTTGCTTGTCCTTCTTTTTGTTAATACATATGTATATATGTACTGTGTGTGTGTGTGTGTATGTGTGTGTGTGTGTAATAATAATAATAATAATAATAATAATAATAATAATAATAATAATAATAATAATAATGATAATAATAAATAACGGTTTATTGAAAAAGTTCAGCAGCCCGAAGGCTGAAAATATACATTGGACAAAAATGACTTATTACATACAAAGACATGGGGTAGGTGGATCGTTTAACAAAAGCTTTCATTACTGAAAGGAGAACGAACATGAATTGAACATACAAATTATTATAGTTTACAGTTGATGGCCCGGGCCTGGGCTGGTCATTGAAACACCAGGTGGTGTGGTGTTCACGTGGTGCAGTAACTCGTCCTCGGGTAGTAACTCCTCCTCGGGTGTTGATATGAGGGACCTCACGTGGTCATGAAAACATCGTGTGTGGTGGTGTTCACGTGATGCAGTAACTCATCCTTGGGTGTTGATATGAAGGACATTACGTGGTCACGGGGACACCGTGTGGTGTGGGGTGGTGTCACAGTACCTCTGCCCGGTGGTGTTGTGTTATCTCGTTGTCAGGTGCAAAGCTAGCCCCCTGTTGTTCCCGGGTGGACGGATTAACACCTGGTCAGAGGATGGTTCCTAGGGGTGCTTATCTCAGTGGTGGGTCACGGCTCTTACTGGTATTGTCGAGTGCTGAATTCACGGGCTTGAACACTGTTCATCACTGTTCAACACTGATCCCACTTCTTTCCGAAACGAAATTGTCACTTTTGATTATATAGATATCCCGATGGTGAGGATGGGTCGGGGAGGGGGACTTGAGGAATGGACCGACATGGCCAAGGGGGCCGCTGCTCAGAAGGAGCAGCGCCTGTGTGTGTGTGTGTGTGTGTGTGTGTGTGTGTGTGTGTAATAATAATAATAATAATAATTAACGGCTTCTTGAAAGAGCATGGCAGCCGGAAGGTTGTAAATATACAGTAACTGTGTGTGTGTGTGTGTATGTGTCTGTGTGCAGGAATATACTGTAAAGTTGAATACAGCGTAAGGAATCACTATTGTTTTATTTTGCTTCTATTTTACTTGTTAGTCTTCATTTATTGATTTGAATCTCTTAAAATTAGAAACTTTGTTAGTATTTTGTCGTTTTAATTAGTATCTTTTGCCATAAAAAAGAAACTCCTTTAATCATCATATATTGTTGCATATTGCTTGCACACGTATTTATTCTTCCCTTCTCTACTCCTCTGGTTCTGTACATAAGATTCCCACAGTGTACTTGCCAGGGTTGTCGACCTCACCTGCGTGTCGACCTCACATCCAGACACACAAAGCAAGCACAAAAAAACTTGACGTAAGGAGTAGTAATTGTCAGCTTCTCAAGATCCCATTAGCTCTTTATTACTCCGGGAGATAAGTCTGCCTCTAAAAAAAAAGAAAAGAATACAATTTGTTGCGTTCACTACAGTGCTACTGAATGTTTCATGCATCATTTAATCTTTCTTTTGCTTATGAAAGTGTATCTAATAGTAAGTAGAATCTCGTTATTTGTAAAAAAAAAAAACAGATAGAAGCAAGAATGAACGGATGCTAAGGAAAAGAATAAAAAAGTCAGGAAAAAAAAACACACACACACACACACACACACACACACACACACACACACACACAGGCAGTGAGGTATCAGGGCTTGGTCTCCACGTTCCAACAACTCACCTGCGGTGTTCTCCAGGGGACCAAGATGGGACCACTGTGCTTCCTCATCCTGATCAACGACGCTCTATCAGACACTCCTCACAGGTGGAAGTACGTGGATGACTGCACTGTGGGGGGTTTCAGTGAACAACACCGCACCAGACTACTCATCGCTACAAGGCACCCTGGACAGGCTACAGGCATGGACCACAGAGAACAAGGTCACCATCAACCACACCAAAACCGTAGTCATGCACATCAATACCGCCACCACTCCAGTGCAAGCCCCAGCAGTCACAGTGGGTGCCCATCCTCTCCAGCTGGTGCAGTCTGCCAAACTCCTGGGTGAAACCATAGACAACAAGCTTGACTGGAAGGCCCATGTAAATAACACAGTCAAGGCAGCCTCGTATCGTCTCTACATGCTACGACGACTTAGGTCACTTGGGAAACCCACACCAGAGCTGAGGACCATCTACAACGCCTTTATTCTCCCCAAACTAACGTATGCGTCACCAGCCTGGTCGTCTTCTCTCAACTCCACCCAACAACGTCAGCTAGAGAAGGATAAATATTTCTGCCTCTTTACTCTCACTAGTAAAGCCAATATACATTCCTAAATATTTATATTTTGACACTTTCTCTACATTATTTCTATTAAGAAAAATAGATTCATTTCCTCTTTCTTCACATTCACACTTGTTTTTTTTTTCATTGATAACAAAGCCCATCTTTTGAGAAAGAACACTAAAATTATCTAAAGCAATCTGCAACTTTTATACGGAGTTTCCTTGAAATAAGATGCCATCTGCATAAATGATGGTTACAACTCCTTTAGAATATTTTTGCGAGGCTATGTTGTTCATGAACACATTAAATAGCATTGAACTAAATACTCCCCCTTGGGGGGTGCCTAGTTCAAGTGCTCTTTCCTCAGACAAACATCCCTGATACCATACACAGGCTCTCCTTCCATGCAAGTAGTCACCTATCCAGTGTAACAACTTTCCTGATACCCCTAGAGCAGCCAGTTCATTCATAACTATTTCACTGTGAGCTTTATCAAATGCTCCTTGTAAATCCACAAAAATTCTACATCTGTCTGCATCACTTGATAAACATTTAATAACACAGTCTGAAGCACCTTTCCCTTTAAAAAAAACAAATAAATTACAAGATAGATTATCTCCCACAATATATAGAAGCCTGTTTAATAGTACTCTATCCATCATCTTGGAAAAACAAGATGTTAAAGACACTGGCCTGTATCCACCAATTGCCTAAGGGACAGGAATGACTATAGCTTTCTTCCATTCTGTTGGTAATCTACCCTTTGTATGGTTCATATTGAATAAATCTAATAATGGACTATTTTTCATACCAGCTAAGCAGTTCAAAATTTCATAAGTCACACCATCTTCGCCTGGTGCTGTAGATTTTCCTTTTTTAACAGCATTTAACAACTCATCTTGAGTAATATCTACACATGTCACATCACAAATATTTAGAGCTGATGAAATAAATCCACTTCTTTCATTTTGCCACTCATACAATGCTTCTATTGTCCTGTTAGGCAGGGAGGCAACACTAGCTGCTTTAGCCCATTTGTCAACCAGCTTATTAGCTTCTTCCTGTGGATGGGGATGACGAATAAAATTACTCTTTTTTCCTCTAATTTTGTTAATATCCTGCCATACTTCTTTAAGATTTTTACCCTCCCCAATGTGCTGTGCAAAGACTTGCCAATATTTCTCCCTTGCCTCCCTTCCTTGCCAGCCCACATATCTTGGCTATATCCATGAAGATTTCCCTATCTTCTTCTCTTCTACCATTCTTTATCCACTCTTTATGTGCTGCCCTTAACATCTGTGCCCATCCCTTCAATATTTTGTCATTAGCATAGCAGTGTTTCCTAGCCCCATGTCTCTTATCATTTATCTTTGTCTGTGTTGACATAAATCAATATCTTTCTATCTCTTCAACTAAATCATTATAAAAGCTATCCATACAGACTGGTGTATAATTTCTGTACCATTTCCCTATATTTTGGGTAAACACTTCTATGTCATCCTTGTTTAGTTTCAACCTTTTTCTCCTATATCTCACCTGTATCTTCCCTAATGGTAATTGAACATACATTACAAAGTGATCACTGGCTAGCTCCCTTATTATCTCACATTCTCCCTGGACTCCCTGACTGCTTATCATGCAAGCATAGTCTAACCTTCCTCCTTTAATATGAGTCACTTCCTCATTTCCTAACAAGTAAGCATCTGGGTGATCTTGTAAAAATTGCCAAAATTTTATACCGTTACTATTAACTCTCCCAATTATTTCTAGTCTAGGATGCCTAGCATTAAAACCTCCTACAGCCAAAGTTGAGTCCAAAAACATGCAATCTGGTAAGGAGTTGAGGTAAAAACAGCCTCCAGAAATATACAAATTTGCTATGTTCCATTCCTTGTATTCTACTCGGGTTTCCAACTAGTTCTGCTGGTATGGAATTCTTAATGTATGTTGAAACCCCTCTTATACCTACACCCGAATAGAGATGAAATCTCTTATATCCAGACAATTTAAGCAGGTCGCCTTTCCTGTCCCCATTTTTAAGGGTAAAGTGATGTACATCTGTCACTCTATTTCGTAGATCATTAACGTTCCAGGACACTGTCCTAAGCCTAGCTAGATCCATTATTAATATTTACACACTTTATATTCTTTCCCTTCAAATTATTCAAGAAGGCCCAAGCCTCCTGCACAGTTTCCCATTTCCTCAAAAGCTTTTCTTTATGAGCATCTTTACACTTTGCCCACACCTTTTTAAAACTTTCAGTTGTTACTCCCTGCGCTACACAATTTTTTATTTTCCTCTACTTCCCTTTAATATTTATTTTAACCACCGAATTTTTCAAAACCTTGGACTCTTCACTTTCCTCTTTCCCTTCTAAATCTACATAATTCACAGCTTTGTTTTCCTTTTCTTTATTTATCACTGCATCAAGTCTTTATCACGAATGATAAAAGAAAGTTAATTAAAGTACCCACGTTGTTTTTGGGCTTCGAGGAGGAGGCCAAAGTGAAACAGAGGTGGAGGGTTGAGGTTCTTGTAGTAAGCGGTGGTAGTCTTATTCGATAGACGGAGGTGAGAGGGCTTGGCGTTATGCAATCCGTTACCTCCCACGTAACCCGCAACCTGCTGCTTCCCATTGCGTCCCCCTACCTTACTTACCTGGGCCCACCTACTCAACTTACCTGGGCCCCCTACCTTACTTACTTGGAACTCCTACCTTACTTACCTGGGGCCCCCTACCTTACTTATCTGGGCCCTCTACCTTATTTACCTGGGTTTCCTTCCTTACTTAACTACTCCCTGCTCTCCCAGACCCCTTACCCATCCAAACCTAAACCTCTCTATCACCCCCCAATCCCACACCCCTACTTAACCTTCCAATGCCCCACCTTACCCACAGGGAAGATCGTGAGAACACCAGGGATTCAGCCTAGGGTTTGGTCACGCCTTACAGCTAAATACGGTGGGAGGGAAGGAAGGAGGGAGTGTATGGGTGGGGTCGGATACCTGCACAATGATGCTCCAAGACTTCACTGTTTAGTTTAGAGGGAATAATATTGCGATGATTTTCGACAAAACTCTTAGGGCAACTGAAGGATGTAATTTTTTAGGATAGTTCCGGTTTTGTTATTTCAAAGCTGACTAAACTTACCCAAAAGTAACCTAATGTAACTTAATTTAATCAAAATAACATTATGAAATTCATCTAAATAACCTTAACTAATTTTAGCCTAATAGCTTAACCAAAATAAAGTAACCCAAATAACATAAATTGATCTAATTACCAAACCTAACCCATATTACCTAACCTAATTCAACTCAGATGCATCACCCCACTACAATGACGTCATATTGTTATTACTGTACTTCAATAACTAAGGCAGCGTTTCTTAATTTTTTCCGACTTCAGCATCCCCTGTAGTCAGGTCTAGGCAGTGCAGCACCCGCTTCATCTGGTTGCAGAGACTACAGTTGCTACAGGGCTATTAAAAGGAAGTGTGTCCATAAAATCGATTTCAGCAACCCCAGGTTATGAAACGTCGAACTAGGGTAATTACACTACTCTATCATCATTTAAAATTTATGTGAGATAGAAAACTGTTTCTCTGTAAAAAGTTGTACAGTACATTCATGCCAAGCGCGGTCTTATGCGTCAAGGTGTACCGTATGTAATATTTAATTATTTCCTGATACCTGCAGTCCCTGTAGAATACGAAGTAAATAAATAAGAATGCACAATAATAACTCAGTGAAACTTTAATGATATCCAAGTAACGTCAGCTGTCAGGGTGTGCTGAATCATAGTACTTAGAGCTTCTGTGGGTATTACTATTACTAAATACTTCATACATATAGATGATTGGTTTTCAAAGTAGAGTGTAGTACAGAGTAGACCAGTGGAAAAAAAAATGAGGTGCGGGGTTTCTTAGCTGATTCTTTATGTATTTTGCGTGCTGATTCCAAAAATGCCATTCATTTTGCCCAATCAGGTCAGATTTTTATGCTATGGGAATTAGGAAAAAATCGAAATTCTTAAATATGATGTCAAAATTTTTATGCAAAATATATCATAAGAAATGTAACCACAACACATAGGACCAAAATATGTCAACTACATAGATGCCTTTACAGTTAGACATACATAAATGGCTGTCCCAGAGAATTTCTTTGGTGGTTGGTGTCTGGGACGTCCCGTTTCAGACACCAACAGTAGTCGGCGAGCATGTTGATATCCCAGCGACCCTGGTACCGCTCCTCCATTACACGGATATCTTGATGGAAGCGTTCTCCTTGTTCCTCACTCACATCACCACAGTTCTCTGGAAAGTAGTCCAAGTGGGAGCTGAGGAAGTGCATCTTGATGGACATGCGTGCACCAAGAACTTTGTAGCTCAGAAGTAGGTCCTCAACAACTCGTTCATACTCTGGACTTCTGTAGTTGCCAAGAAAATTGGAGACAATAGACTTAAAGGCATGCCAGGCTTTCTTCTCATTTACATCCATGCTGCAATCAAACTTGGGATCTTTGAAAAGCTCTCTGATCTGAGGGCCATCAAAAATTCCTGCATTCAGCTTTGCCTCACTGACTTTTGGAAATTTTTCTTTCAGAAAATTGAAAGCCTGGCTTTTTTTGTCCAGTGCCTTTACAAAGTTTTTGAACAGACGGAGCTTGATGTGCAGTGGCGGAAGAAGAATGTTCTGTGGATTCACCAGAGCATGGGCAACAACATTGTGAGAACCTGGAGTAAGTCCACTTCTTGCAGGCCAGTCACATTGCATGTAGTGCTGCTTGTCTGCTCGACTATCCCACAGACAGAGGAAACATGCCATGTACCACCAGATGAAAAAGAAATTTAATTGTGAAAAATATATGTAAAAAAACACGGACATATACTCTTTTCCTTTGTGTCACGGCGGGCATTTAAATGGCCGGCGAGCACGTGGGTGTATTAAAATGCATCGTAAGGGCATTAAAACTGACCGAAATCTTTTCTGTGAGGCTTGCCAATGTTTTGGATGATTTTTTAATGAACGAATATGAGGACCCCATTTTGAGCGACAAATGCCAATATTTTACCTGAATCTCCGCTTAAAATGCTATAGTACAAAATTCTGACCTGATAGAGCAAAATGCATAACATTTTTGAGATCAGCATGCAAAATACACCCAGAAAAGCTTAATAATACACAAACCTCAAAAACTATGCAGGGCAGTGTTATTATCCTTGTCTGCTGAGACACATAAATCTGGTACAATACTAAGATATTTACTGCTCATCATCACAGTCGAGACATAGTCAACTTTTCTCCGTCTTGGTTGATGATCTGCCTTCAGAGTCACAAGAGTCACAAGAGGACTTTATTCATTTTGTATCTCTATTTTCTAAATCTAGTCTTTATTTATAGACGGTTTATATGCAGTACATACTTCACTGACATGCTACATGATGCCTTTGAAAGGAAGCCCTGGTCTTATATCTAACTTAGTCTTACTGGAACCACCCGACGTGCCAGCAGATCAAACGATGACCAGTAGAATGGGGTGCTCACGAGCTAACCACCCTGTAATGAGGTGGAATCAACTACAGTAGCTACCTACTTCTTTCTCTGGATCTCCTGGTGTCTTCCTGGAGTTATGGTGACTTCTAGAGCCTCACACTGGTAACCACCACCATCCATAACCTGCTAAATATAATCCAAGTCTTATAAAAAATGGAACATCTGACATGTTGCGATTGTCGAAATTGAATACATCTCCACTATCTGCAATTTCCCACTTATCTCGGCTAATGTATCTCATCGAGAGTCATCACCAAGGCTATATTTTTTCTTATTAAATAACTGGTATTTAGTGTAACAGGAGTGGAGAGGATAAGTACAATGGGTGGGTGGGTGTGTGCAGCGAGTCTGAAGGCGCAGCCGTTCTCACGCAGGGCATCATAGATGTTACTAACCTTCCTAGGGGAGAATTGATGGAGCAAATAATCCAAGAATAAGCTCTTCTACCTCTTGACCCCTCCTCTTCACCTCAGATCTTCTAGTTCTCTCAGTCGCGGTCTGACCACGTAAGGGGACAGATGTGTGCCCATAGGTGCTCCTTTCCTCCCAAGCGTCACATAAAAGCCACCTCAGTCTCTACCTACCCCTTCGCCGGCAAGTGTTGCCAGCGATGGGGGGGGGGGGGGGGCGGATCGACGTAAACGCCCCAGAAGAGGAGCCCTCTCTCATGGATACAGACATTTCTGATACGGATAATCATAGTGCATCCCACACTGCAAGAGTCAGACCTCAGTGTTAGTGACAGTAACAGTAATGTTTCTATAGGAAACACTTGGCGGAGTGGCAATACCAATGCCAAGGACAGAAAGCTTCCCCTCGCCACCCACCCCTCTGCCAACCAATCAAGTAAGCTGAATCTGCACTTCCCAGAGGACTCATTGAAACTGTGGAGGAACGGTTTAATTGGACAACAAAGTATTGGCGACAACACGGTCTCACCATTCAATTCCGAAAAGGTAAGAACCATAACTTCATCAATGTCAGACACCTGAGGTCAATGAAACACTCAGTACTGTTGGATTTGACCGGGTTGTCCTCGTGCCTCCTCTTGCTGACGCAGCGGAATGTTGCCACGTCCTAGTTAAACAATTCCCCCTATATGCTGAAGTCGAAGATAATCGTAACTTTAATCCATGTACACTCAGTATACGTCGACACTAGTGCCGAAGGAAGACCCCCACAAGCAGCTGTCATAGTTAAATGGAAGGGAAAGGAGTGCCCAACCACTGTTGAGGC
Organism: Homarus gammarus; assembly: GCA_958450375.1. Lineage (NCBI taxonomy): Eukaryota > Metazoa > Arthropoda > Malacostraca > Decapoda > Nephropidae > Homarus > Homarus gammarus. The sequence goes on from CAUDMG010003282.1 coordinate 189,441, forward strand.
CCACCCAGTCCTCCCTCCACTGTATGCAGAACCCTATCACCCCGGGTCTGCTTTTTGTGTCATCTGCTCCCATTGCGGTCACACCTTCACTGCTTGCTGCCTACGTGATCGTCCCAGATGTCGCTTCTGTTCACGTAACCATCACTCCTCCGTCTGTGCCCAGAAAATCAAAGACCACCTCAATGGGGGTGGTGTAGGCTATGTTGTTGATGCCAGGTGTTGTAATTGTGTTGGCTGGCACAATGCTGACTTACGGCAATGCCCCAAATGTCCGCCTGTCCCAGGAGAAAAGCCTCCCTGAGAGCTGCGTCAACCTCAACCTCCCCCCCCCCCCCTCAGCCTATAGGGCCGCATCCCTCTGCGTCCCCTTTCTGGCAACGCCTTCTTCAACAACACCTGCCCCTGCCTGGCCTCACCTGGCTGCAACAGCAGTCCCGGCCGTCTCCTAACGCAACTACTACTGGGCCTCCTCCCCATCTCTGCTCTGACGCTGTCAGGCCTTGTGCTCCCACCAGTGCCGCCCCCTAACCCCCCTCCAGTGAAACGACACAGATAATATCCCTCTTACACGAATTTACCAACGATATTGAAAGACTCTTTGACACTCTGTACCGCCATCTCCAACCTACACAGACTACCCCTGCCTCCAGCTGCTACCCAGTCACCCTCCTCTTCTGGTTTGACACAAGCTGGTAGCCCCCTTGCTCACGGCCTACTCCACCGCCGCCTGGCATCACTGCTGGCGTGGCACCTACCGAGCCTGCCCCTGTGTGCCCGACTGCCCCCGTCCACCCGCACTTGCTCATGGGACCCAAGGACACCGCCCCCAGCTCTCCGTCCCTTACCGGCATGCCGGCACCTGGGGCCCATCCACTCCAGTTCTCCACATCAATTGACCACCATGAGGACATGCTAGTGACGCCAAGAAGGACGTCCCCTGCCAACCTCTCGACGTCCCCCTTGAAGCCGACACTCCCGACGTACATGCCATCTCAATCACACTACAAGGTATGTCCCTCAATATTGTCAATGCCTATGGCCTCTCACATGATATTATTAGGGACCTGCCACGCTTTGCCATAAACAGATAAATTTTACCGGGAATTTTCCCCCCCATACACTCATCATTCTGTCACTTTATGTAACTTGCTGACAAAACTCATAACCCTTCAGGCTTTTACGCCCTTAATGCATGAGTCATAAAAGGCAAGCATGAACTCCACATGCTTCCCAGATGGGCGCTGTAAACGCTTCTGCACTTTACCTTGCACAGGATGTAAGGGGGTGTCCAATAACCTTGCCCCCTCGGGGGCAATCTAAATCTTCTAGTTCTCCCTACGCCTTCCTATCCCATCCTTCATCTCCCCCCCCCCCCCACCATATCATCTCTCTGACCTCCCCTTCCTCAACCTTATTTCTACCTCAATAGATCAGTCATTCCCATTCTTTCACCCTTTCCATCATCTTTCCTCCCCAAACATCTTACTCCCAGTCGCCCCCTCCCCCTTTATTACTCTCCTCACCACATCCCCTTCTTCTCTCTCCCCCTTCCTCACCAATACGGCGTGGGAAGACAATATCCTAGATAATGACTTCCTGCAGTTTCGTTTCTCAACTTCCGCTTGTAGTCCCGAGGAACATTTTCAAGTACACCAGTGATCATGTGGTTGCGGCCCGACGCTTGTAGTAGCTACCAGTGATCATGGTGGCGGTGGAGGATGGTCCGGATCCACTGGAAAAATGAAAACGAGGAATATTATCGATAGGTGGTGTATTCTCGGCCATTTTTACACCAGCGTAAAGGATTTTTCCTCCCCCTTATTAACTTGTCAAGATGGTTCACGGATCCCTCAGTAATACGATATGGGAAAGTTTTGTACCATCACTTTGTGTCAAGATTATTTAGTGTTGGCCTTTAGCCAAAGTTCGTAGCTTAAAAACTATAACCCTGTGAGTTTTATTTTATCACCACGATAATTTTTAGTGTCAAAGGTGAGGTTTGGGGGATATGGTAGACACTATCATGACGTAGTTAATATTATCCACCATAGGACATTGTTGTGACTTCCAAGTTTCTTGCAAATGTTGGTGGCAGTTTATGTTGCTGTTGATTAGGACAATAAAGAAAAACTCATTCTTTAAGTCGTAGAATCTTAAGAGATCGGCGACAAGAAAGGCTATAATGGAATAATGGATCAAAATTCCTTATTAGATGTAATTTTACAAGTCCTCAACCCCCCCCCCCCTCCACCCCCCAAAATGAGAAAAATATGCAAAACTTCTTGTTGCTCTTTAACCTTTGCACGCCGGGTCATCACTAATGCACTTTTTTGCATTTTTCTTAATAAAAGCTCAGAGTCAAGGCGCAGTTTTTTCCGCTTTGCTTGGAGATGTGTAGACTTTGAAATTTAATTTTTTATGTTACACTCTAGTTTTTTTTATTTAGACGAATTTATCAGGTGATTATTTTGAGTAAATGAATCAAAAAAAAATATTTTGATGGAGGTATTGCTATGAGGGTAAATAGAGATGTGTGCGTGTGTGTGTGTGTGTGTGTGTGTGTGTATGTGTGTAAACAATCCCAAGATAATGAAGTTTGTAAATCAGTGTGATGGGTCATGAGGCACGGAAGGGGGGGGGGGGGGGTTAGGTCACAGTTTTACAAGGTAGCTGGGAAACAAGACTTTTTCCATAACTGCTACTCTGATCACGACCCCCCGTCCAGGTAACAAACATCATACACATCAAGAGTTCCTTACTTTGTATATAATTCGTAGGTTCGTGAGAACAGGATATGTGGAAAAACGGATCCAGTTTATCATTCTCTGTCACTACTTGTTGTCAGCCACCTCCTATTTGCTTCATGATGGTTGTACATTTTAAATTCTGGTGTGACTTATCCAAAATCAAGGTTCTGCTCCCATTAAATTACTTCATCATGCCCGTTAACGTTCTGGAAATGTTGTTACAAGGCAACAGCTTTATGAGCGTCGTCGTGGGATGTAGGGGCCGGTTTAGTGTAGTTTGGGGTTACCATTTGCATGATGTTTTTCTGCATTACTGAATATTTCAAGTGAAATGGTCATAATTACCCCCTAAAATTAAAAAAGTCAGTGTTGGGGCCAAAAATTTATTATAAAATACAAATGACATCGTTGTAATAATTCCTAAAATCCATATGATTTATGCATCGAGAAAACAATTCCCATAGTGGGTGGGTCAGGGAGGCTAGTCAGTCTTCAGCAATTTATTGCCCTTGCATGGTTTACCATATTTAGTATTACCTGCCACCGTTTTCTTTCAGAAACCCAAATTTGTAGTTAAACACATAAGTGGGGAGTGGGGAGAGGAGATTTCAATTTGAAGCTGCTCAGAACCTTCCAACAATGCAACACGTTACATTGATCCTGCAGGCACCACATACTAGCTGTCCGTCATGCCGGTAGTATCAAAAAATAAATAAAAATCTAAGCTTCACAAGTTAACTTAAGCGAATCTACCCTCGGTACATGAATCATTATTAAACTTAAATATGAAATAGAACTTAAGCAATACTTTTTGATGTGATAAGAACATAAACAAAAATTTACTAAGTCTGGAGTCCGAGTTGTCACTCTAAGATTGGACAGATAACTCATCCCTAGGCTCAACACTCCCGGGCTACACACTAATTTACCGGCTAACAAATTGGTCACTGCGTCTCTGTCCGTCGGATCAATGAATGTCATGACGCAAATCGGGTGTATTTTTATACTATATTTATGAAATATATCATGAATTTTAAATCAGAAATTATGGATTATCGTAAACAATTCCTCCTCTACTCCCTAAGTTTTCTTATTTTCCCATTGTCAAGAAAACCACAAGAAGGTTGGGGGGGGGGGGACTGTAATGCTGGTCCTGAGTGACTGAGTATTACATAGTCATAGTCACAGACTTGGAAAAAAGAAAGTAGGTCCCAAAGAGCTCACGGTCCGTTAAGTGATATTGCGAAAGCAGAATAGGCGACGCTGCACTCGAAGACCTTCACTTTCTCATCCGTAAAATTAAGGACCCACTTCCATCTGGGTGAACTGGGGTGCCGTAGGCGTGAACCAGCAACCATTAGGGCAGAAGGCGAGCGTTGATGTTATGTTATGGGGCATCCAAATTTCTCAAGCTCTTTTGTTTAAACATTTTCAGTATTAAAAACATTGAGAAAAGGAGAGGACGGAAAGATAGTTAAGTACCACTGTAAGTTATGTTGTTTGTCTTAGAGATGTACTGAAGTTATTGGAGGTTCATCGTCTTCGAGGTAGTAGGTAGTAGGCAGCTACCAAACAGGGAGGTACTACAGCCCGGAAACATATTGCAAGCATAATGTTTTGTCTAATGGTAGACCCTGCTGCCAAACGGCATCACGAAAATTGTGACCAAGTCCCAGGTTGCTAATCTGACTTTCTGTCTCATTCACACACAATTGCAGGGTCTCAATTGTTTCTCTTACGATTGGCAACACAACATGCATATAATGTTTCACACTTTTGATCTTTTTTTCATTTTTGTATTTCTGTATGGTTCTTTATCATTATTATCTTTATTACTCGCAGAATCGCTCATCCCCTAGGCAACGGTAGGACGCCACCCTCTGGGAGGCTCCACATTGTCTCACTGTTCAGTCCGTAAAACTTCTTCTTCCATCAATAGTTTATTAACGGTGTATGTAAGTTCCACCTTGGTTTTCACTACAACGGTACAGCAAAGTATATTTTTTTGCATTAAACTGTTATTATTTTATTGTCATCACTACATATAACATCATCCATCATCACTACATATAACACCATCCATCATCACTACATATAACACCACCCATCATCACTACACATAACAATATCCATCATCATTACATATAACATCATCCATCATCACTACATATAACACCATCCATCATCACTACAAATAACTCCAGCCATCATCACGACAGATCGGTAAAGTAGTTTCCGAGATTCTCGTGCGGACACACACGGTAGGACGCTACCCTCCGGGAGGCTCCACATTATCTCACTGTAGTGCATTAGGATAGACCACATTTTGGTTTGGCCATGAGGAGCAAATATGTACAGATTTTTGCCAGTTCCTACTCTGGAGCATTCAACATAGAACTGCCCATGAGAGAAGCAAGGAAACACTTTCTATCCATGCCAAGTTTGGTCAGGACGGCTCATTCGCTAGCCCACGGTAAGACGCCACCCTCCTGGAAGCTCCACATTGTCTCACTGTTCACTCCCCAAAACTTCTTCGTCGATCAATATTTCATTAACAGTGTATGTAAGTTCTACTACAACGGTACAGCAAAGTATATTTTTTAGCATTAAAGTGTTACTATATTATTTTCTAATCATCACTACATATAACACCATCCATCATCACTACATATAACACATCCATCATCACTACATATAACACCATCCATCATCACTACATATAACAACACCCATCATCACTACATATAACATCATCCATCATCACAACATATAACACCATCCATCATCACTACACATAACACCATCCACCATCACTACAGATCGGTAAAGAAGTTTCCGAGATTCTCGCGCGAAAGGGCAAACAAACAAACCCACCCACAAACAGACGGGCGGCTCATTCACTAGGACATGGAAGGACGCCACCCTCCGCAAGGCTCCACATTGTCTCACTATTCAGTCACTAAAACTGTTCAGTCCGCACGAGAATCTCGGAAACTACTTTACCGATCTGTAGTGATGATGGATGTTGTTATATGTAGTGATGATGGATAGTGTTATATGTAGTGATGATGGATGATGATGTTATATGAAGTGATGATGGATGTTGTTATATGTAGTGATGATGGGTGAAGTTATATGTAGTGATGATGGATGATTTTATATGTAGTGATGATGGGTGGTGTTATATGTAGTGATGATGGATGATTCTATATGTAGTGATGATGGGTGGTGTTATATGTAGTGATGATGGATGGTGTTATATGTAGTGATGATGGATGATGTTATATGTAGTGATGATTAGACAATAAAATAATAACAAGTTAATGCTAAAAAAATATACTTTGCTGTACCGTTGTAGTGAAAAACATTGTGGAACTTACATACACCGTTAATGAAATATTGATGGAAGAAGAAGTTTTGGGGAGTGAACAGTGAGACAATGTGGAGCTTCCCGGAGGGTGGCGTCCTACCGTTGCCTAGCGGATGAGCCGCCGGACCAAACTTGGCATGGATAGCAAGTGCTTTTTTGCTTTTCTCATGGACACTTCTATGTTGGATGCTCTTGAGTGGGAACTGGCAAAAATCTGTACATACTTGCTGCTAATGGCAAAACCAAAAGTGTGGTCTACCCTAATGCACTACAGTGAGACAATGTGGAGCCTCCCGCAGGGTGGCGTCCCACCGTGTGTGTCCACACGAGAATCTCGAAAACCACTTTACCGATCTGTAGTGATGATGGATGGTGTTATATGTAGTGATGATGGATGATGTTATATGTAGTGATGATGGATGGTGTTATATGTAGTGATGATGGATGATGTTATATGTAGTGATGATGGATGATGTTATATGTAGTGATGATGGATGATGTTATATGTAGTGATGATGGATGGTGTTATATGTAGTGATGATGGATGATGTTATATGTAGTGATGATGGGTGGTGATATATGTAGTGATATTTAGACAATAAAATAAAAACAGTTTAATGCTAAAAAAATATACTTTGCTGTACCGCTGTAGTGAAAAACATGGTGCAACTTACATACACCGTTAATGGAAGAAGAAGTTTTGGGGACTGAACAGTGAGACAATTTTGAGCCCCCCGGAGGATGGCGTCCTACCGTGGCCTAGCGGATGAGCGATTCTGCTAGTGTGTATACATATGTACATATATATATATATATATATATATATATATATATATATATATATATATATATACACAAATAAAATCACAACACCGACCCAAGGTTCATCTTGAACTATTAGCCGGTAGATGACTGTGTGTGTGTGTGTAATAGTAATAATAATAATAATTAACGGTTTATTGAAAAAGTTCTGCAGCCCGAATGCTGAAAATATACATTGGACATAAATGACTTATTACATACATTGGTGGTTTAACAAAAGCCTTCATTAGAGAAAGGTAAAGGAACATACAGTGAACATACAGATTAATGTAGGTGTTGAACAGCAAACTCGTAGTGTAGTAACTCCCTCCCACATAGTGTTAGGAGGAACTCACGTGGTGTAGTAGTTCCCTCAGATGTTGTTATGAGGGACCTGGCGTGGTGTAGTAATTCCCTCACAGATGGTGTTATGAGGGACCTCACGTGGTGTAGTAATTACCTCACAGATGGTGTTATGAGGGACCTCACGTGGTGTAGTAATTACCTCACAGATGGTGTTATGAGGGGCCTCACTTGGTGTAGTCACTCCCTCACAGATGGTGTTATGAGGGGCATCACGTGGTGTGGTAATTCCCTCACAGATGGTGTTATGAGGGGCGTGACGTGGTGTAGTAATTCCCTCACAGATGGTGTTATGAGGGACCTCACGTGGTGTAGTAATTCCCTCACAGATGGTGTGATGGGACTTGAAGTGGTGTAGTAATTCCCTCACATATGGTGTTATGAGGGACATGTGGTGTAGCAATTCCCTCACAGATGGTGTTATATGAGTGAGGTTTGGTCCCAGGCCTTCCTATCGTAGACGGATTAACACATCCGTGGTTGTTGTTAGGTCTCGCGGGGGCCGTTATCACTGGGTACCTGGGACCTCACTGTGTGAAGGTTAACTTGGGTACGACTGTTACTGTTGAGTTGTTCTCACTGACTTAAGCACTGTTCACCACTGTTCACCTCTGTTTAACACTGGTTCAGTTCCTTTCATAAATGAAATTGTAACTTCTGGCGAGAACTTGTTGATATTCCGGTGGGGAGGAGGGTTCAGGGGAGGGAGTTGGTATGGGCCAACTTAACAGTTGGCCTGGCTGCTCAGAGAGGAGCGCCAGGTACGTCTTGACCCTTCGGTGGTCAAGGATGTAGTGTGTGTGTGTGTGTGTGTGTGTATGTGTATGTGTGTGTGTGTGTGTGTGTATATATGCACGTGTGTGTGTGTGTATGTGTGTGTATGTGTGTGTGTGTATATGCGCGTGTGTGTGTGTGTGTATGTATATGCGCGTGTGTGTGTGTGTGTGTGTGTGTGTGTGTGTGTGTGTGTGTGTGTGTGAGTTGATAAAGTAACTGAGAGAAAGAGACGTTTATGAGAAAGAGAAAGTGTTATATAGTGAGACAGAGAAAGGGCTTAGTGAAGACATATTTATGAGATAAGTAAATTTTAAGTCGTAGTGTATAATGGCTTTCCTCATCGAGTTTATCAGCCTAAGTTGCAAATGAAAAATGACCTTGTTATCTTCATACCAGGTATATTCTAATTGTGGAACATGTCGGCTCAGGTGTTGACGCTATTTTCTTCTAAACATCGAAAAATGCAGGGATTAATATCTCCAAAAGACAATACAACACATGTCATAACAATATACAAGTATCTGTGTTTCATATTTGCAGCAAACCGGATGAAACATTGTTGAGAAATATTCTTTTGTAGCAATCATTGAGGGGCAACATTACACCATAACACTATAACCGAATTGTGTTCATTATTTGAAATGCAAACTCCTAAAAAAAATCAGATTTTTATTAAAAGAAAAGGTCTGGTTTGGCCACCAGAACTAAATATCAACTACAGAACTGTACAGTGATCTTAGTCATATGTTTCAGATTTGAAGACAACTGATCAGAGCCCTGTGTAGACAAAGTTCTTTAAAATCAAATAGCCTTTAATGCACCATCAGGAGACACATCATCAACCCAAGAGGATACAACACACACACCCGTGAGGCTAGGTAATTAACTATCGAACTAAATAACGTTGTTATAACGTCAACAGGAAAAGACATGCAACTTCATGAGAATACATGAGATGGTAGCACGCAGGTTGTCTTGGTAAATTAACGCGGGGCTGTAAGCGCCAGAAAGCACGAAATGTCCACTTTCGAAATAGAATGGATGACCCGTTGTCATGGTTTCGTCTGGAAACGAACATCAAAATATTATAGAAATTTAGGTCCAAAGACTCACCATGGGTTCATACTGCCCACAACTTGATATCAGTGAATATTGTGTTTAAATTGAATTGGATGTGGTACGCGCATCGTTAGGATAAGAACGACATAACACGAAAACATCAGTTTAATTAAATTATACATCAACCGATGAATGAACAAATATGACATAAGCATATGGCATCCATTTGTTAAGGACAAGAAGCCGTTCTAAACCGGAGTTTCTACTGACCGCTTAATGAACTACAGTACATCGGTGACAACACAGCTGCTGGGAGCGAGTTGGACCTCTGCAGCGTTCAGTAGCAGTAGATACTTTGTTATTAAGCTTTTGGAACTCTTTATCCAACATGTAGTCGAGTCTTCCAACGTATTATCTGGCAATTAGACTTGTTTATGTGACATGTATAGCCATATTATATCATCAAGTGCACACCGGAAGTTGTGATAGAGAGGAGCAGTTTTTCCCCCTCCCCATCTCCATTACACATTGTATTTTTTCCCTCCTCATTCTCCCTGTCCTTCTCCCCTGTTTATATAGGGGGCAGGAGTGGACTTAGGCAGTTCTTAGTGTTCTGTTGGGAGACGATCTACCACACTACCTCATCGTTGTGACAGAGTAACAAGAATCTAGACATTACTTATTGTAGCAGGTCTCATCAAGGTTCACTTCTGTATCACAGCCGTGCGTACTAACCTCAAGTATCAGCTATTTACATCTGACAAAAAACTTTGAGTAGAACCTGGCAGTACGAATCAAGCCATAAGAATTTTTTGAAGCTCAGCCACCGAAAATTATATTACAACTACATGTACTGTAGTGAAAGTGGGATTCATAGGCACGACTGCCCGTTACGGACAGTGTGGAGACAGCATACTACGAATATACTAACCCTTCGGTACACAAGTAGGCAGCATGGCCGGTACTACACTCGACCACATTCACTTCTCCAAGTTGTAAACTTAGGTGTCCATTTATTGCTGGATGAACTGGGGATCACTGACCGTTGAAACATGAGGCGACACTGTTCACTCGACCACCGCACTCCGCTACAACTACTATAGAATTAAAAACAATATATATAAATATATATATATATATATATATATATATATATATATATATATATATATATATATATATATATATATATATATATATATATATATATATATATGAAACAGGGCAGCGTCCTGGGATTGACCATCTCTCATCTCTACTCTTTATCAACTGCACACAAATGCTTGTGTGGCCACAAATATACCTTGATAGGAAATAATAACAAGATATGATGGTGCTAGTACCTAAATTTAATCTTTTATTGCCCTTAAGAGTTGTATTCATGAGGCGGAGCCCTGGAGAACACAGTACGTCAACGTACGAAAGTGAAGTTTTACTACAATAGTAAATTTACTAATATTTTCTACTACGGCAACCAATCATAATTATAATAATTATCAATATATCGTCAACACTCTTCTTAGGACTACTTTATATCGATATCTGGCACAAATATTATCTAAGAATTTCTATTGAGACATTATCGTGTATATGTTATCTCCGAAGACATCGAAGCATATTTCCAGAATAAGGACACACTTGTGAATTAACAGTGGCGCAAATCTGTGCATAAACATGGTTAAAATGTCATATTTCCGCCACAAAACTACGGAAATAACTTATTGATAAGTGTCAGCGCGTCTGCCATCCTGATATACTAACTCATTCGTCAAACTACATGGGTTTATTTAGGTTAGAGATTATTAAGTAACATGAATCAAGTTAGTATGGCTGATGAACTATGTTGTATCCAACATTATCCAAGAATGTCGCTTTAACCACTAGTAAGTAAACAGGACAAGAAATAATAATAATGATCTTAAGTTTCACAAGTATATTTCTGATTCCGGCCAACTTATTTAAATTATACTGCTAGAAGTGTGTGAGCACGTTATAGATAGACAGGAATTATATATCTAGTATAAGCAAGACATACTGCCAGAAATATGATGCATTAAGGCCTCTTTATATAGGCACACCACCAGATGTCTCCTGCACCGAAATGTTCAACTACCGAGACTAACAAGAGCCTTTACTACCAGCTGTGAAGCCCACCTCCAGCAACTACCTATCACCACCTACTAATTCACATTACCTGATCACTGTCTATCCCTTGTACTTCTTTACATCATATACCGCCCGGTCATCCTCCCATACACCTTGCCTCCCCTCTGCGGCAACAGAACCTGCTGTTGTAAGTTTATTACAACAGGTGCTTAAAGATGGTGCTGGTCAAGAAAGGGAGGGGAGCGCTATGTTAGTGCTCCACCTACGCTGTGTACGTACAAAAAACATCTGGGAGACACCCTGTATTAGGACATGATTATATATCATTATACGTAGTTAGGTGGTTCTAGTTACGAATTACGGCTATGTTTCAATCCCTGGACAAACTTCTTCTGCGGGAACGCTTAAAGCTCGTTTCAAGTATTATATAGACATAATATAATTTTTATGTATCTACACCAGCTCCTCCCAGTCTTTTCTCATGTAATCACTTATTTAATTAAAAGTATTTCTCTCTCACCTGAAGTAATTTTCGTAGCAAGTATTCGTAAGTTGCTTTGAACTATCTTTAAGTTAAAAAAAAAAAAACACCAAACAAAGGGTCGGGTCATTTTATAATCACTAAGATGTGAGGAGCGTTGGTCTGGGTGAACAAGAGAAATAAATAAACTGTTAGGCCGGTCTAGATAGCCGCACGGAAAATATGACTTATCTTATTGGAGGATTAGACCAACGTTTATACAAACATTTTACTTATGTTAGTGGAGAGGTAAATATTATAGTATTAACCATGTATCTATAAACAAAAGAACCATGTCACTACAAAGGTTAGAAGAGGTAAACATATAACATTCCCCACATCATCATAAACAGCTGAGGCAGAGACGAACTGTGACTATGAAGTTTCTGACACTTTTAGGTTAGGTTAAGTCTAAGTTCATATTCGGTGATTTAAGATAAAATGAAGGTTAAGGCTGTGGCCGAGGGAATGCAGCACTCTTCTCTTATCCAAGGATCGCTGATTCGTGCCCGGGGTAGTCTTAGTCCACCCATCCTTGAATGGATACTAAACTAACGATGAGGAATGGAAGTACAGTTGCCTCCACATGAACTTACCACTGCTCAGGGCTGAATGCATGAGAGTGAAACAGTGAAATTACCCTGTTTGTAGAAGATACACACAATAAAGGAGGTGAAAAGATACGTATTTAATAATTTATGGTTGTTATGGTCTATACAGCATGGGAAAAGGGTTTCTAGTAGGCATATACAGTAGTTTTGTGTGAGAAGTGAGTTTAACGTACAGTACGTGGCATTATTATGAGGCAGCAAACATCTGGATTTTGATGTATTGTGCCTGTTTTATAACTTGTATCTTCACCTGTACCTGCGAAGTTTGTCTATAACTGTACTTGTATTGTACCTATACATGTACCGTTACTTGTATACGTAGACGTGTATATTTTGCATTTTTCTACAACGATGGAAACTTCAAGAAGTATCCAATCAGATCACTTGAAATCCTCACACTTCCCTTAGCACACTAAGATTTAACCAGACTAAGACAGATTTGTGTTTAAATGTCATCGAATGTGCCAACTTTCTCTTTGAAGAAGTAAACTTTTATAGTTTTAACTTTCTTATACAAATGCACTGGTGTATTGTAGCTGTCTAAAGAGTAAAATCGAATCAACAAAAGACATTTTTATTTTTTTTGGGTCTTCTCCAGTGTGTCATTATCCCCTCAAACCCTCGAACTACAGGCAGTGAACTGTCCCTTGAAAAACCCGAGCCTAAGAAATGTAAACGAGAAGAATAAAAAAAAATAGTAATAAACAACAAAACATTGTGTAACATGTCATCATATTTCCTTTGTATAAAACAGTTCATCATCATCATCATCATCATCTTCATGTAATGCAAATCGTCATGATTTCTTCCTTCCTATAGGAGTAATTACGATCTCCTGGCCAAGACGGGAATGGTGTCCTCCACCCTCAGGAAGTGGAGATGTGGCCAAGCCTGCAGGATGTCGTCCACACTCCTCATCTTGTGTGTGAAATGAGGATAATGGGTGGAGCTGCGTGACGCGTGACCTGTTATGTGTCCGCCCACGACCCCTTTACAATGACTCGATTTTTTTTCTTCATTATCTGGAATAATATTCACGAGGACTGTCAAAGGAAAAAAAAAGTCCTTCACATCGGTCTTTGTCACATAAACCCTAAGTGTAAGTTCTCTAAAGAGAAAAAAAAAGGGTCGTCATCTCGAAACCCAAAACCAGATTTTTTTTTACCTAGAAATAAGTTTTAATGACTTTAAAATTCCCAATATATATTTAATTAAGTACGGTAATAATATAAATCCTGTAGGGCGATAGTCCACTTCGTTAACAGCTGAAAGCTGAAGCTTCTGCAATAGAAGTGTGTTTAATCGAAGAGACATCCTTATGTCCGAGTGTTGGCTGCCACGGTCCTCCTCTCAAAATGTGTCCAATCCTCCCAGATTTTGTAGCTCTCTGGAGACCCAGTTGTTTATTTCATCAGTCCGTCTCAGTCTTTGCCTTCCCCCGGCCCCCCAACCCTCAATTTTGTCCATTACTATATCATTATTATTACTTCACCCTTAATTATGTGTCTAAAGTGTCTCATTTTCCTTAATTTATAAAATATCAAGTACTTCTCTTGACGTATTTCCAATCTTAATACTTCTTCATTAATTTTCCTATCACCGTAATTTAGTTCTAGCAGTCTCCTGTAGCACCACATTTAAATGGCTTCTAACCATCTAGTAACAGCTGAAATTAGTCCACACTTCTGACTTGAACAACAGTACTGACCATACAGAGCATTCCAGTAACCTTTTTTTCTGAAATTATCATTTTATTATCAGAATATTGTTTAATACATGTTCTATAGTACCTGTAAATGATGTCGAATTTCTTTGTCCATATGACTTGAGAATCGTGATGCAGATGACTATTTTCGGAGTTCCTTATCACCAATAAATAAAAAATATAAAAGAAACCCTGGTGTCTTGAATTTAAAGATGAATAATTATAAGTGATTCTCGATTGAAAAGTTAAGTACACTTTACTTACCTAGAGTAACTCGGTAATCACTGAAGATACTATATACCCTGCCAAAGTATAAAAGTCAAGCAGGTTTTTTAAATCAGTTTAGTTTTTAATGATATAAATCTGAGAGGCGAATTTACTTTTGTTCTGCTAAGTCTTTCTCAAGTTACCGGAGGCTTAAGAATTATCTCTATAAACGACCGAGTCAGATGTTCGTAACTCACGATTTTTAAACCCTTTAATTAATTATAATTACAGCAAAATTTTCAGTTCCGCTCGAAATCTTTTTGATTATACAGTTCTTCAGGCAACCGGTGTGTGGGTGTGTGTGTGTGATCTAAGAGGACATCAGACGAAGACTAAATCAAGGGTGATGTGGTTGAGATCAACTGTAAATACAACAAATATAAAAATACTTTAGTGAGGAATAACGGGAGAAAGATATAAATTATAGCCTTGCTAGGTTCAAGCTTGTGAACCCCCACTCCAGGTAGTTCAAGGCTGCCATTATGAACACTTCAGCACGACCCCTGAAGGAAATATTTGAAAGTTATCTGATTTATAAAATAAGTTTAAGTAATTGTATTATTGATGTTTATTTATTTTTAACACATCGCTTTATAAATTTTATCTTTTATTTACCTGGTGATCATGTTTTCTAAAAACTGCTATCAATTTCAAGAAATTATTATTTACTCATAACTCTGGCTTCTCCTTACCCTCCACTCGATCTTTTATTAAGATGCCTCTCGCCGCTGTTGACTCGTGGTAGTGATCGCTTGATGGTTACAGATTGCCCCGGAGGGGGCTAGTTTATTGGGCACCCCCTTACATCCTGTGCAAGGTGAAGCGCAGAAGCGTTTACAGTGCCCAACTGGGAAGCATGCTAAGTTCATGCTTGCCTTTATGACTCATGCATTAAGGGCGTGGAAGCCTAAAGGGTCATGGGTTTTGTCAGCAAGTTACATAAAGTGACAAGTATGAGTGTGTGGGGGGAAAATTCCCGGTACAATTTATCTGTTTATGGCAAAGTGTGGCAGGTCCCTAATAATGTCAAGTGCCAGGCCTGTCACTAGGAGGAGGGATATCTGGTCAGGGAGGGAAGAGGTGCCACCCCTGTAGGGGGAGGTCATAGGGCAAATGAGGATGTGGTGAAAGGGGGTGTGAGAGTCTGTTGACCACAAAGTTTACAAACAGTGCGGCCAGGCTCAGGGTTGCCAATGTACTAGGTGTGGCGAAGTACAGTGGGGGTGGAGGTGATATGGTGTGGTGGGGCAGGTACAGTAGGGGTGGGGGGAGGCACATAGGCATTGACAACATTGAGGGACACACCTTTTAGGGTTATTGTGATGGTGTGTTCGTCGACATGTCGGTGGGGTACAGGTAGCCGGGGGTGGTGTCCTCAGGTCCAGGTAGCCCTGGTGGAGACAGCTCAGACACGGGAGCGGGCGCGGCTTGCGGTGGGTGTAGGACAGGTTGAGGCACCAAGTGTTGTGAGGATGGGACAGGACTTCGCTCGGGGGCAGCAGGACACACCAGGGCAGGCCCGGAAGGCGCTACACCAGTAGTGAAGGACGCAGGCGGTGGAGTAGGCAGTGAGCAGGGGGGGATGGGGGGGGGCTCACAGGGGGACCAACAGCTTGTGTCAAACCAGAAGAGAGGAGTGACTGGGTGGCAACAGAGGGTAGGAGTAGGTGGGAGATGGTGGTACAGAGTGTAGCGAAGAGTTTTTCAATACGGTTGGTAAATTCTTGGAAGAGGGATATGATCTGTGTCATGTCACTGGCGGGGGGTTGCGGGGGGGCACCGGTGGGAGCACAAGGCCTGACAGCCTCAGAGTAGAGACGGGGAGGCGGCCCAGTAGTAGTTGAGTTAGGAGACGGCCGGGACTGCTGTGTTGTAGCCAGATGAGGCCAGGTAGAGGCAGGTGTTGTTGAAGAAGGCGTTGCTGGAGACACAGGGTACACAGGGGGGTGTGGCCCGGAAGACTGGGGGGGGGGCGTTGTGGTTGACTTGGCCTTTGGGGAGGCTTTTCCCCTGGGACAGACGGGCGATTGGGCATTGCCGAGAGTCAGCATTGTGCCGGCCGCCACAGTTACAACATCTGGGATTAATTACATAGCCCACCCCACCACTATTAAGGTGGTCTTTGATTTTCTGGGCACAGACGGCGGAGTTGTGGTTACGTGAACAGAAGCGACATCTCGGCTGATCACGACGACAGCAGGCAGTGAAGTTGTGACCCCAATGAGAACAGACAACACAAAATGCAGGCTCTGGATGATAGGCTTCTGCATACAGTGGGGGTAAGAGTGGGTGGGCTTTCACAGTGGTTGGGCACTCCCTTCCCTTCCACTTGACAATGACAGTGGGTTGTGGAACTCTCCCCTGGTAATGGCGACGTATACTCAGTATACTAGAGTTAAAGTCACGCGCATCTTCGATGTCAGCGTATCAGGGGAAACGTTTCACTAGGATGTGGCAACATTCATCCGCCTCAGAAGTCTGACACTTGATAAAGTTCCGGTTCTTACCTTGTCGGAATTCAATACCGAAAACGTGCTGTCTGCAGTACTTCATCATCCAATTAAAGCGTTCCTCTACAGTTTTCAGAGAGTCCTTGGGGAAGTGGAGATTCAGCTTACTTGTTTGTTTGGCAGAGGGCAGGGTGATATGGTCCATGGCATTGGTGTTTCCACTGTGGCTAGCGTTTCCCATAGAAACATTACCATCACTGTCATAATCACTGGGGTCTGACTCTTGAAGGGTGTTGGATTCAGTATGACCAGGCGAGTTGGTAATGGCATCAGTATCAGAGATGTCTGCATCTGCGTCTATGAGAGAGCCTCTTCTGGGACGTTTATGTCGACCCCCCATGCTGGCAAAACGTGCCAGCATGGGGGGACCTTCGTGGGACGATCGGGAAGTCAAGAGCACCTATGGGCACGTCTGTCCCCTTGGGTGGTCACGCCACGACTGGTGTTGGTAACGGCTGGGGACCTGTAGGAGGAGGTCATAGGTAAGTGAGGATGTAGTGAGAGAGGGTGTGAGAGTCGTGTTGGCCACACAGTTTACAAACAGTGCGGCCAGGCTCAGGGTTGCTAATGTACTCCCATAGGTACCTGTACCATAGGCGCAGCCTCATGTACATAATCTGTTGAGATCGAGTCAGAGATTGATACTCTTTGTAGTGACGGTTGGAGTCACCGGTTACAGCGTCATAGTGGCATAGTGTGACACTGCCCCGTTGTTTCAGGTGTGTCCATTTTACGTCGAATGCTTCTCGTTGTGTAGCGTGTATGCGAGATTTGAGATGATTCAGGGAGAGGGCGAGGGTGGCTTCAATATCTTCATTTTGTGTCGCTTCTTTGGCAAGTCGATCAACAGTGTCACAGGCAGTTATTCCTATATGTGACGGGATCCAAATAAACTTGACACGGATCTCATCAGTTGTTAAAGAGAGTGGAAGCCTAAGTTATTACCCTGATGACCTTCAGGGGCGAAAGTTTATTCGAAGATGAGTCTAAAATTTGATAAATATAGGGAATATATTGATGAACGATTGGCACAAAGTCTCTGCGAAAACCAATGTGCAGACAGAATGCTTTGTTTACCTTGCGTCGCGTGACCCCTCAACAATGTGCATTCGCTAGTATTCCGCAAAGAATTCTCATGATTTACTGTCCCAAAATACGAATTAAATTTTGGGTAAAATTTGTGAACTGAAACAAGAGATATCGGTGGTGACATTTACTGAATCCAGATAATGAATCCGAGCAGCAAGTAATGCCATCAACTGTGGTAGCGGCTGTGGTATACAGAAGGGTCCTCCAGCCACTGACAGTTCAGCCATAAGTGTGTGACTTGGAGAGTCGATTAAATATAATGGAATAGGTCAAGAGACAGTTCTTCACACAGCTAACATTGCAGCAACTAGATAATACCAGTTTAATTGTTGCTATAAATGAGAGAAACATAATGATCTGTCTTTCCCAAAAATATTTGAAATATAATGTGTGGTGCACAATTGTTTTAACTTAGGCGGACAGGTAGAGGAAGACATGACCGGTGCCCTGACAATGTGGCCGTAAGAATATCTGGACTTTTCGCCTTCTGTTTAAAATAAGCATCTAGGTGAAAGGTAAGGGGTGCAATGGCTCACCGACCAGCATGTGTTAGTTATTAATTGTTATCGTGACGATAATACATATGAAACTAGATCATAGTTTTGCTGTTATTTAATATTTTCTATTATTTTAATTGTTAGAATCCAGGTAAACTTTAAGAAATATAACGAAAAAATTATGGGTAATAGTTTGGAAATATTTCGCATTCGTTGAAACGTTCAACAGCAAGGGGAGAGACAACCAAGAGTAAACAAACAAACAAACAAACAAGCGAATCTATTAATCAACAAACCTGGGAAATGTTCCATATAAAATAAAAAAATCATCATCGGGTATGACTTTGCTTGGGAGATTGGTATCCCCGCATCCCCTGAGCAACGCTCTTGTGCATTATGCAGAAGACCCAACAGCCGCACCCTTATCCACTACCTCCTAAGATGTCCCCACACACAAAGTTTCCGTGACGCCTGATGGACCACCACTCCACGACCCCCTGATGGAGACACGGTGATCCTCCCCATACTGGCCAGATATTATGTTAATAATATTTATGATGTGTTAAAGGATTATCCTTCCTTCCTTAGGCTTTAGTAAACACCTTTATAATATTTATATATACTTGTGATACTTGCCAAATGCTTCTGGTGTTATTGTACAGGGGTACCTAGTGACAGCACTAGGATCCCGCTTTCTTTATCAAGGAATAAATATTAAAACTGATTTGATTATAAAAAATAAAGGTTGAACTTTCCGCCATGTTGTATGACCCAGGAGAGTCTTCGGCCTTAGCAACAGTTTCCAGGCTCCTGAAGATTCACTAACACCATTACTGAGGCTCCTAGAGGGTCAATAACACCATTACTGAGGCGCCTAGAGGGTAACTAACGCAATTACTGAGACTCCTAAAGGGTCCATAACACCATTACCGAGGCTCCTAGAGGGTCACCAATACCATTACCGAGGCTCCTAGAGGGTCACCAACACCATTATTGAGGCCCCTAAAGGGTTACCAACACCATAACTGAAAGTTTCAATCCTACTTTTCCATACCTCATAGTCACCCTCAGCTGGGATCTTCGCACTGTCCTTCTGACGGCCAGGGGACGCTCGGAATGACAAGCGCCACAAGCTGAACTACACCAGGCATTGACCCAGCTCATCCATTTAACTTTTTATCCTAACCTAACCCAACCTAACAAAACCAGTCATAACTACATCTGATGTAACCTTCTCTGTCCTGATCTAACCTATAAATAGCCAAACTTCATCTAACATAAGCTGTACTAACTTACTCTAACCTAAGTTTTCTCGCTTCCCATCCCGTCTTCATTCATGAGACTCAAAGCTCGTTACTCATGTCGTTCTCAACATTATCTTATAACATAATATTATTAAGGCTGCAGGAAATTATTGTTCAGAGAGAGAAGACATAGCCACTGTTTAACTTCGAAACAGAGATTCATAATAACAGCGCGAAGGTATAGAGAAAAACTAGAAGGACTTACTTTAACTTGAAAGGTCATTGTGTCTCTCCATATTATCGCTCTGTACATGGCTTGGTTACTGACTCTATCATTCACTGAAAGAAAAACTGAGTCAGGTCAGTGACTCACCTGTTGACAAAATATGATTCGAATCGTTGTCAGTGATTTATTCAGAGACGGAAGCATGTTTGTTCCAGGGAAAAATTTCTTTCTGCACGTTTGTATAATAAGAAACTAACAGTCTGACCTCACACATGCAAGAGCTAATAGAGAATATTTTTACCTTGTAGCTTGAAGTTCAATGTTTCATTGTTGAGTGGTGTTAGGATTATGTTGATTAATCATAATCTCAGTGGTAGCTACAAACTTAACGAGCAAAGAAATTTATCATTATGGGTACATGAAGTAAAATATAATTTTCGAGGAACCATCTGTGAGGTCGTTGTTATAAACACAAACCTCTACAAGAAGCTCTGGGTGACGGAAGTGCATCTCCACTTTTTAGATGAGTCAAAGTTCGTGCGTAAAATGGTGTTGTGTAGCATAATTGTCAACATTGTCTGTGAATCAAGGCCAGGTAAAAATTTTAATGCCGAAAATCTTTTTTCTGTCGTGGATTATTTACCTTACTGTATCTGTTATTTTGAGTGTCTTTGGAAACACATTTTGTGGGATGTTCTTAGTATGCGTCTTCACGGAGAAGAGTACAGTGATGTGGGTTGGGACTCGTGTACCGAGTTTCCTGTTACTGATGACCATCTCTCGTGTCTCCCGGCTACTGGTTCCTATGGCTATGGTTTTTAGTGTCTCCCGGATCCTGGGTTCGACTGTATATGGTAATCAATGGCAAGTACAGTATAAACATACCTAACAACGATGTTTTTTAAAGGTCTTGACGTCTTACTAAGTGCTTATGAGATCTTTTATTAAGAAATAAGGCTAACTAAACAGTGAATATAATTTATCTACATTCTATCATTATGTTATACAGGTTTGCAAGTTGGGTATATAATATTTCACTATTATAAACAAAAATTAAAATTACGTAAAATTTCGTTAAAAGTCGCCAGAATTTACAGCGCTTTAAAAATTTTTCCGAAGAATCAACTGTTTATAATTGTTTCCCAGCAAAGTTTCTGAGTTGTAGAGTTATTTTGCTTCAGGTGAGACAGGAGCCTCAGGTCATTAACTGGAGAGAAGAAACTATAAATGAAGTAATAAGTAGCTGTGAGTCTGGGCTGATGACCCAAAAGAATAATAATATAAACAGTAATAACTTAAACAATAATAATTTTTTAGTGGTGCAGAAGTGAATGTCAACTTTTTTGGTCTTAATGAACTGTGCACTAATATGGGGGTACGACAACCTCCTGTGTTGAGGGTTGCTAGTTCACGCCCGAGGTAACCCTCAGTTCACCAAGCTTGAGAATAGGTATTGTACCTATTATTACAACAGGGAGAAGGAAGTCTGTTAAGTGCACTGCGCGCCATACTGCCTCTTTTTATACTGTATCTACACTGCTCCTAACGGGTCCTCTGGCTCAAGAGATCCATTTTATATATTTTCGCATTAATATTAGTGAAAGGAAAATATAGGAGTGGCATGTATTCGGAAATATTTATCCATCGTAGTCTTAAGATTGGCTGAGTAATTGTGCCTTACCATCAATACGTATCTTAAATAAAAAGTGTTATACAAATGTAATCAGAACTGACACACACCTCACTGTACCATCACTCACAACACTAGCAAGACACAGTGACTAGAAACTGTATAAGGTCACATTAATTCTCACGCTAGGTCAAACGAGTGCTTGAGTGTTTATTAACCAAGACGTACTGTGTGTGTGTGTGTGTGTGTGTGTGTGTGTCCCACTGAATCACTCTCGTCATGCTTTTTCATCAGTGCATACGCCCCAACACTGGATGCAGAGGATGATATCAAGGAGGCCTTTTACGCCGACCTTGACAGAGTGCTAACTTCTATCACCAGAGAAGACAAGGTTGTGCTCCTTCGCGACTTCAATGCCAGAGTTGGCAGAGATGCTAACATTTGGCAGGGAACCATCGGGAGAAATGGACTAGGTAAATATAATGCCAACGGCCTACTCCTCCTCAACAAGTGTGCTGCGCACAACCTCACTATCACCAATACTTTTTTCGGCAGGCCGACAAGTTCAAAGGTTCGTGGCAACACCTACTATCCAAACACAGGCATCTCATTGACTAAATCACTGTCAGAGAAAGAGATCGCAGAGATGTCCTCATCACCCGTGCCGTGCGTGGCTCAGACCACTGTGACACTGATCATCGACTTGTCAGAGCCAAGCTCTCACTTCACGTCGCCCCTAAACGGCGAAGGCAGCAAGCCTCCAGAAGAGGTTTTAATACTAAGCGTCTGGAGGATCCAGCAGTAGCACATGCCTTCAGAGAGCAGCTCGAACATGGGCTTATAAACAACCTAACAGGAAACAAAAAACTGCAGGGAGACCCTGGGCCAGATCAAAAGAATACACCAGGACTGGTTTGATGAAAATGACCCGGCAATCAAAGTACATCGATGATAAACGTGCTGCTTTTACTGACTGGCAGAACAACCCTCAGTCTCGGACCAAAGCTAATACCTTCCGCAAGAAGAAAACGGCAGCCCAGCGGAAACTTCATATTCTAAAGAATGACTGGCTTAAAAATAAAGCATGTGAAATACAAAAAAAAAACATGCAGATCAGCACATAATGCGCGAATTTTTCAATTACATTAAAACATTTTATGGGCCAACCACCAGTAGCGCAGCTCCCCCCCCCCCCCCCCACTCATCTGACAGTAACTACATAATTAAAGAGGATGAAGGCCTCCTTCAGCACTGGAAAGAGCACTATCATTCATTGCTCAACCGAAACACCGATGTGGATGTTCTGACTACTCAACAGGTCCCTCAGCATCCAGAGCTAACCCACCTCAGCTATCCTCCATCCCTGGATGAGGTAGCTACTGCCATCAAACAGATGAAAAATAACAAAGCTTCAGGGCCTGATGGAATCCCAGCTGAGGTGTATAAAGCAGGAAGACCTCTGCTTACCAGCTGTTTCCACCCTCTCCTCGAGAATATAAGGGGAAAGGCGGAAGTCCCCCAAGCTCTTAAAGATGCTTCCATTGTCAATATTTATAAGAACAAGGGAAACCGGTCAGACTGTGGAAACTACCGTGGGATCTCGCTACTGTCCGTAGCTGCGAAGACTATCACCAGAGTCCTCCTAAACAAACTCCTTCCTGAAGCGGAAAACTTCCTCCCAGAATCTCAATGTGGTTTTAGACCATCACGAGGCAACACTGACATGAACTTTGCTGCCCGCCAGATACAAGAAAAGTGCAGCGAACAGCGTCGTGACCTGTACATGGCTTTCATCGACCTAACCAAGGCCTTCGACTCGGTCAACAGGGAAGCCCTTTGGTGGACCCTCAGTCGTTTTGGCTGCCCACCAAAATTCATCGTCAATGTGAGGCAACTCCACGACGGCATTAACGGCAGTGTCCTGCACAACGGCACCCAGTCTGAGCTTTTTCCCATCCAAACAGGGGTTAAAAAAAAGGGGTGTGTACTGGCAGCAACTCCCTTTTCCATTTTCTTAGCTGCCATCCTTACTCGTGCCAGTGCCAATTTAGCCGGCGGGATGGTCATCGAGTACCGGGTGAACGGGGGACTTTTCAACATAAGACGACTCCAGGCAAGAACAAAGGTGTCGGCAGCTTTCATTACTGAATTTCAGTATGCAGATGACCTCACCCTTGTTGCTCATACTGAACACGACCTACAGGAGATCCTAAACACCTACGCAGATATGTATACGCACTTCGACCTTGAGGTGAATGTACGTAAGACTCAGAATCTCTTTCAACCTGCCCCTGGTTCAGACACCCTTCCACCATCCATCCAGTTTAACGGTACTACCCTCTCTAATGTTACTCACTTTCGGTATCTCGGCTCCCATCTGTCCACCACTGCAGACATCGATGAAAAGATTCAGCATCGGATCAGATGTGCATCTCAAGTCTTTGTTGGACTCCGAAACCGTGTCTTCGGCTGTAGGGAGCTGAAATTATCTTCAAAGCTGCATGTATATTGAGCAGTGGTCCTCCCCACCCAGCTTTATCGCAGTGAGATGTGGGTCACATACAGGAGGCACGTCAAGGCAGCTGAAAACTTTCACCAACGTAGTCTACGTTCCATCCTCCGAATTTGCTGGGAAAACAAGAGAGCAAATGCCAGTATTCTTGCCGACACCAACTGTAGGAGCATCTACCATTATCCATGAACAACCACGCTGGAGTGGCCAAGTTATCCGCATGGACGACAGTAGACTGCCAAAGCAGCTACTTTATAGTCACCAAACGAATAGTAAATGTAACGCTGGGGGCAACTGAAAAGGAATAAGGATAGTCTTAAGACAAACCTGAAAAAGTGCCAAATAGACTCACCTGGGAGTCGATTACTCAACATTTTAACACTTGGAGGAGCACCATACGAGAAGGTGTCAATACTTTCGAATTAGCCCGATTACAAATCGATGCAGACAAGCGCCAACGCCGGAAAGACGCTGCCACCGCCCATCCCTCACTAGATGCAGCCCTCCACATGTGCAACGAATGTGGACGATTCTGCGGGTCCCGTATTGGCCTCTTTAGTCACCTCAAAACTCACCAACCTAGGTGACATCCCTGATCATCATACTCGATTCCGAGTGATAGCAAAGTAGTAGTAGTAGTAGTGATGAAGTAGGCATCAGGGTCCAATGTGACTATATCCCACCGAATGCTGTCCTGTTTGAGAAAATAACAGGTGAGATGGTGTGGAAAAAGGCACTGATGACTAGAGGAGGAGCTGACCCTTCAGATCTGGATATAAACGGTTGGAGAGTCATCCTCAGCACAAACAAGTTTGGCCCGGTAGCAAGTGATCTCTACACTGCCATTGCCGTCCTTGCAAGAAAGCTGGCATCCACTGTCTGCCATCACCTCCATGCTCTGACGGCCTGCCGCCTCATTCCCCTGGCTAAGAATCCAGGATGTAGGCCTATAGGGGTGGGAGAAGTGCTAAGGCGGATCAGAGGAAAATGCAAAATGGAGGTCGTAAAGGATGATGTCAGGGCAGCAGCAGGGAACCTACAAGTGTGTGCTGGCCACCAGGCTGGCGGGAAAGCCGCCATTCACGCATGAGATTGATATTTGAGCAGCGTGATTGTGAGGCCGTTCTCTTGGTGGATGCCTCAAACGCATTCAACATACTTAACCGCAAGGCCGCACTATACAACATCAAGATCAAGTGTCCAAGCTTTGCAATGTATGTTGAAAACTCGTATAGGTATCCATCAGACCTCTATATAGTAAATAGCAAGGCTCTAAGAGGTGATACCATCTTACAGTCAACCGAGGGAACAACACAGGGGGACCCTGTTGCAATGGCAATGTACGCAATAGGCCTATCAGTGCTCCAACAAGAAATAAACTTGAAACAACTAAGGTCAAACAAGTGGCGTACGCTGATGACCTTACAGGTGCAGGAAGAGAGGAGGACATCAAAAAGTGGTGGGACTTGGTGGTATCGCAAGGTCCACAAATAGGGTACCACCCAAACGCCAGCAAGTCCTTCCTCATTGTGAAGCCAGAATATTATGAACGGGCAATGAAGGTGTTTAGCGGAAGTGAGGTCAAAGTAACAAAGGATGGCCAAAGACATCTAGGAGCAGTAATTGGCACTACGGACTTCGAGACCGAGTACGTAACGGGAAAGGTGAATGAGTGGGTTAGGGAAATCCAAGCTCTGTCTAAGATTGCTATCACAGAGCCACATGCCGCTTTTGCGGCATTCACCCATGGAGTCAAGCATCGCTGGAACTACCTGATGCGTACTGTCCCTGATTTTGGACCCCTCCTCCACCCTCTGGAAGAAGCTATCAGCGTCAATTTCATGCCCAAATTAGTGAAACACCCTCACCTAACCCCAGCAGAAAGATCACTTCTTGCACTACCACCGAGACTGAGAGAAATGGGACTAACTAATCCAGAGGAGATTGCTGCCACTGAGCATCAAAACTCAGTTAAGCTCACGGCAGCCCTCACGGACCGCATAGTAGCTCAGAACACAACAGGGGAGGTGGATACCAGTGAAGTAAACAAGAACCGAAGTTCCAATTTCGACAGAACGACAGAACGGCCAAAGTGACAAGTTGCACAGGAGGTGGGCGCCTCGAACTGGTTAACTACGTTACCGATAAGGGCAAAACGTTTCAGTCTCAATAAACAAGAATTTACAGATGTCATTGCTCTAAGGTACGGTTGACCAGTAGAAGTTTTGCCCTCCCAATGTGTGTGTGGCTCTTCCTATGACGTCGATCACGCTATGGTGTGCAAGAAAGGGGGCTTCATATGTATGAGGCATGACGAAGTAAGGGACCTCACAGCAAATATATTGAAGGAAATCTGCCGGGATGTCATGGTAGAACCGTCCCTCCTTCCTTTGGACGGTGAGATCTTCCAACACATCTAACGAAGCCCGTGTTGACGTCAGTGCTCGAGGATTCTGGACGCGGGGACAGCGAGCATTCTTCGACATCAGGATTTTTTATCCCATGGCCGCATGTTACCGTAACCTAGTTCTCGATTCTGCACACAGGAGGAACGAGAACGACAAGATAAGGGCTATGAGGAGAGAATTCAAAATGTTGATCAGGGCAGCTTCACTCCTCTAGTGTTCACAACCTCTGGTGGGATGGGACCAAGTGCAAGATGTTTCTACACCAGACTTGCGGAGGTGATCTCCGAAGAGAAGCAGCAGCCCAGAAGTTGTGTTGCAGCCTGGATGAGATGTCGACTGTCTTTCGCACTTCTTCGGTCGGCTTTGCTCTGCCTAAGGGGAACGAGAGCTTCGACCCCGGTGCCGACAACAGCTGCAGATGTTGACTGTGAGGCTACAGTCGCTGAATGCCGCATAGATCTGCGGCTCAACTAATTCAACACAGATAGGATAGCTACTTATGTATCCGTAATAAAATGGCGGCGATAGTGTGGCTATTGGGGGAGGCTGGAGGCCACGTTAAAAAAAAAAAGTAGTAGTAGTAGTAGAGAGAAAAGTAAGACATAAAGAACTATGAAGTCATCAAACCATAAGTTATCAAGAAACTAGATAACGAGCCCGCTAACCCAGAATCTCACCTCATCAGGATCACCTCCTCAGACTTCCTCAACATGGACTCGAGGAAGAACAATACCAAGACACTCGTGAATGGATAATCCAAAAAAAGAAAAAGAGAGGAAGAGAAGATCTTTGTCTTCAACATAACAAGCCCACAACACAAGACCCATAGCAGCCCGCCCATTAGTAACAAGAAACACCAAGAAAGAAGACAGAAGAATCAAGTTACCCATCAACACTACCAGACAACCTGCCGCCACTAATCCCCTGCTGCCGAGTCCGGTCATGAATTTGCCTCCACCAATCAGGGCTCTGCCCCACTGCCCCGCAATCTATCATCGCCTTACTACAATCTCCCTTCTCTCACCACCTTTAGCCTTCCACTGAACCTCCTTCAGCCCTGTCACTAGCCGTTGATTGATTGATTGATTGATATCTTGCGCTTGTGAGACCTCACTTGAATTACGCAGTTCAGTTATGGTCACCGTACTCCAGAATGGACATAGAATCTTTAGAAAGAATTCAGAGGAGAATTACGAGACTAATCCCGGACAGAAGGAACCTTGAGTACAGAGACAGGTTAAAGCATCTTAATTTGCACTTCTTCGAGAGACGTTGAGTTAGGGGCGACACGATAGAGGTGTTTAAATGGAATTCAGGGCTAAGCTAACGTGATATAACAAAAGTATTCAAACTATCCAACCAGGAGCGAACTCGTAGCAATGTTTTTATATTAGACAAATTTTGATTTAGGCGCAACATAGGTAAACATTGGTTTAGAAATAGAGTAGTGGATGAGTGGAGCAAGTTACCAAACATTATCATTAACTCGAATACGTTGGATAGCTTCAAACATACGTTGGATGGATATATGAGCGATAGGGGTTGGATGTAAGCGAGACTACCCAGTATGGGCCAATAGGCCCGCTGCAGTTACCTCCATTCTTTTGTTCTTATGTTCTTTTTAGGTTCACGAATTCATCATCTTAATTAAAACTGGTCTCAGACTTTAACCATAGTAACACCTGGTAGCCTCTTCCACCCTCCCTCTATGACTTATATACTCATAGTGAAATTCCTCTTCACAACGTAATAAATTCTTACACATTTTGGTAAATTTCTCATTAGTTTTATATATAATTTCCCAACGCATGCATATACAACATCACTCTGAGTATACACTCACACTTGGCATACTTCTCATTTATTAATACTCACTCACACTCACTTGTGTACTAACATAACTCTCTCTCTCACTCATACTCTTCCACACGACTTCACACTTACTCAGATTTTCTAATTCTATTTTCACACACCTTCCACTCTACTTTCACACTCTCTCATTTACACTAACTCAGATGATTTTCACACTTCATCACATTTTCACACTCTCCTACGAGACCTTCACTGACTCACACTCTTACAAACTTTCACTCACACTCTTTTCCCATAAGAATTTCGCACTCGTTCTCACTGTCACAGGAAGTTCACACCCCCTTACACCCTCTCACAAGATTTTCACAATATCTCACACTCTCTCACAAGGCTTTCACAACAAAATTTTCAATCTCTCACAAACTTTTCACACCCTGTTACACTCTCTCACAAGATTTTTACAATATTTCATACTCCCTCGCAGGATTTTCACAATATCTCGCACTCTCTCACAAGACTTTCGTAACCTCTCACAATCTCTCACAAAACTTCCACACCTCACACTCTTTCACAAGATATTCACAATATCTCACACTCTCACAAAACTTTCACACCCTTCAAAAAACTCTACACACTCCTGGTCATTATCTGCTCACTCCTCCCACACTTTTCACCCACACGTCACGCCTGTTAGTGCCTATTATGTCCACTACACCTGCCTTGTCCCCTACCACCCACCATGTCCTCCACCACCCACCATGTCCCCCACCACCCGTCAAGACAACCACCACCCGCCATGTCCCCAACCACCTGCTATAATATAATAAAGTGGCGTTTAATTTATTTACTCGTGTTTTAGGCACTGTAGTTTAATTAAATGTGGTTCAGTTGGTTTTTACTTTTACTCATCCTTCTGTTACTAGGAATCCATTTGTGTTATTATATTATATAGGGAGGAATTGAAAGAAATGTCTGGCTAATTAAATTTATTCAACAAGGACGTGATAATAAAAAGTTTGTCCTTTTTCTAACTTTTATGTTATGACAACTGCAACCTACAGTATTATGGCAACTACCATCTGTCATGACAACCACAACCAATTACGACAACCACCACCTGTCATGTCCTCCACCACTTGCTACGACAACCACCACCTGTCATGTTCTTCACCACCTGTTATGACAACCAGCCTGTCATGTCCCCGGTCACCTCTCATGTCCTCCACCACCTGCCATGACAACCACCAAAAGTCATGTTCTCCACCAACTGTCATGACAACCAGCCTGTCATGTCCTCCACCGCCTGCTATGGCAACCACCACCTATCATATACTCCACCACCTGCCATATACCCCACCACCTGTCATGTCCTCTACCACCTGCTATGGACAACCATCACCTGTCATATACTCCACCACCTGTCATGACAACCATCAGCAGGTCATTCACTCTTTCATATAATGCAGGCTTAACAGCATCCAGCAAGTCATTCACTTGCTCTCTATGTTATTCACACATTTATGTGTTTTTCACTAACCCAGTCTTTCGTTATTCAATAAATCAGAGAATATTCGGTAATCTATAATGTCATTCATTCTTTCTTATATAAATCGCACAGTTAACAATTATTCACTTACCCCTATGTTACGGTATTCTCTCATGTGTTGGTTACTTATCAACACGCCATTTCCAGTGGTCCTAATGGTTTCAATGGTCTCAGAGGTCTCAGGTGGTTCTGGTGGTCATAGGTGATTCTAGTAGTCCCTGGTGGGCTAATTGATCGCAGGTGGTTCTAGTTGTCCCAGGTGGTTCTAATAGTCTCGGGTGGTTTTAATAGTCCCAAGTGGTTCTAGTGGTCTCAGGTGGTTCTAGTGGTCACAGGTGGTTCTAGTAATCTCAGGTGGTTCTAGTGGTCACAGGTGGTTTTGATAGTCCCAGGTGGTTCTAGTGGTCTCAGGTGATTCTAATGGTCTCAGATAGGTTTATTGATAGCAGGTGGTTCTTCTAGTGGCCCAAGTAGTGACACTGACCATTTAGCACACTGCTCTACTAAACGACGTCATCTCGTCGTTTTTGCAGTCTCATGGAGACGAGCGTTCCTGAGGGGGGGAGGGTAATGAGGGAGACAGGTGGTGAGATGGTGGGTAGGGAGCTGGGTGCAGAAGACAGTGAGCAGAGGAGACAGAGTGGGGACAGTAAACAGAGGAGTGGATATAGTAAATGGGGGAGGTGGAGATGGAAATAAACGGAAGGTAAACTGCGGATTTTACGTAACTTGTCAGAAACCTTCGACCTTTCCATTTTCTACTGGTATCTAAACTTATACATTTATTTCCAGTTATTTCACAAGGAATCGGGAAACCCAAAACCTATTTCTTGAATCTAGGATGTAAAAGAAACTATTCAATTCAATGTATCTCACTGTAATGAAGATAAGCGTACTCTGTCTTATTTAAGATTTTGTAAAGGAATATAATACTATGTTTTTGTTTATCATGTAAACGGCGTTGGTTTCTACTTTTTAACTACTGACATATATATTAAAATGATCCGGCTGTTTGGGTATATTTTCTTTAGTAAACTTTAATTTTACTACATCTCATTCCTGACAAAAAAAAATATTTTAAATGAAGGTATCTTAATCACAGTCGTAGCAGTTTACCGTCGGTGAGAATAGTCACCGACGAAGGCATCTGACTTCTTGAACTAATGAGAGGAAAACTTTACAAAGAATAATGGAATAAAGAATTTAACTTTATCAGCTCTTACTCGCAGTATGCACAAAGAACGTAAAGTATTGCCGCAAATTCCTACATTGAAACTTCCAGGATTGAGGAGGTCATTAGCGATGTGAGGGACCGGCTGTGCTGCAACATTACAGCCAGTGACGAGGGACTTCCAGGGAGTGGTAGCAAGTGTGAACAGAATTTATATACTAAGCATGACTGTTATAAACATAAGCTCCAAATACACACCAAGAATATTCCCATCGTTTACGTACAGTACCAAGTATAAACAGAGTCTGTCCAGTTTTGAATGTATAGTCCCCTTACAAGGTGTAGATACGTTTCTACGATATTGTTATAATTTCACTCAGATTTTTGTAAACCATGCATGATCATCGAGTCCATTGTAAATTTTCAGTGCATCGTAACAAGGACACATACAATTTATGTCCCAAATATGAGTCTTAGAAATCCAAGGTCCAGCTTCACCCTTTACAGTGTGAGACTCAAGGTCGCCTGGGTACTGTAGTATATGCACAGACAATTTATCTGCCAAACATGAATCGTGGGAGTCCAGAGTCTCAGAAAAGCCTTCAGAGAATAGTTTTCCAGCGTCAAGATGTATGTGTGTGTGTGAGTGTGTGTGTGTAAATTACCTGGACACGATTCCTAAGTTTCGTAGGTTGGTATGTAAGATCCCACCTGTTTTACTTAAATTAGGAGAAAAATTAAAGACGAATAATAGCGTCAGAATTACAGTGTATCTTTACCCTAATTCGGTGTGTTATTCCATTCGTCGTCGGAGGAAAACTTAACATGTCAGTCTTTCGGGACCCGGACCCTGGATATATATATATATATATATATATATATATAATATATATATATATATATATATATATATAAATTAGTGGATTTTGTTGTTACCTTTACTATGAT
This sequence comes from Homarus gammarus, assembly GCA_958450375.1. Taxonomy (NCBI): domain Eukaryota; kingdom Metazoa; phylum Arthropoda; class Malacostraca; order Decapoda; family Nephropidae; genus Homarus; species Homarus gammarus. Next base: position 221,360 of record CAUDMG010003282.1, read on the forward strand.
TGCAATATATAGGTCAGTTAGGTTAGGTTATATCAAATTATTTAACTTAAATTTATTTAAATTTCTTTAAACTTCACACCTAACCTAACTCAATCAAATCTAACCTAACATATCCTATTGTAATTCTCTAGTAAGAAATTTAGCATTTATCCTGAAGAAAAAAACACCTACGAATTGGCTATTATAACATATTTCGTGTAACAATTGATCTCCACATGCTCGCAGATATTTTACAAATTGCCTGACTTGACAGCTTGCTTGTAATATATGAAAGTATTTTTGATGCCAAATAGATATGATCGGTATTTATAACGCTGTGTAAGAAATAAATGGTGTTAAAATCTACCTCTTCAGTTTCACTTTTACTCCCTCTTAATTTCAAATACAAAATATAAAATACAACTGTTTACATCAACACATCAACAAGCTCACGTTTATTGTAAACCTTCGTGTACTCTTGTAACAGACAGCTGATATATTGAACTTACAAAATTATGTACTTTTCCCCCCACCTTACAAAATCCGCAAAGATAATTTGGACTTTCATTATTACTATTTGTTCATGAGAAATTTTGTATTGATTATATTGTATACATGATATTGCATAAACCATAGATCAAAATCGTTATAATGAACGGAGGAAATATGGCTATTCACTTTAGCAGAGTTTATCACAATGTCGAGCACTACAGTTTACGAAACGAATTGATGGCGTCGATGGCAAACTGGAAGTACAGTATCAATGGTTTACTTTGCATTAATATAAATGCAAAATTATTCTGTGTCGTTTTCACAGACTGAAATTAACCGGCAGATGTAGAGCGTGAATATATGTCTACATATATGTTGATCGTTCTCTCTATCTGCTTTCTCTCACTGTCTACCTGCTTGACTCTCTGCTCAATTATTCAGTTGCTTGCCTGTGTGCCTTGTCTCTTCCGCTAACTGTTTTCGCTTCTCTCCCTCTTTTTCTCTGTCTCAACAGTTACTCTACCCTGAGATCTTACTGGTGTTTTCCAGGTACACTGACCACAACATAGTCTTACACGTTCACCGTTCTAACCTCTAGTGACAAAGACTAAACTCGTAATACTGTCCCGCCACCCACTCACCCCACACCACACCACCACTGTGCTTCCTAATCCTGATCAACGACGCTCTATCGGACACTCCTTACAGGTGTTAGTACGTGGATGACTGCACTGTGGGGTTACAGTGGACAACACCTCACCGGACTACTCATCGCTACAAGGCACCCTGGACAGGCTACAGGCATGGGCTACGGAGAACAAGGTCGCCATCAATCACACCAAAACCGTGGTCATGCACATCAATACCGCCACCACTCCAGTGCAAGCTCCAGCAGTTACAGTGGGTGCCCATCCTCTCCAGTTAGTGCAGTCCGCCAAACTCCTGGGTGTAACTATAGACCACAAACTGAACTGGAAGGCCCATGTAAACAACACAATCTAGGCAGACTCGTACCGACTCTACGTCGGAAGAGGACCTGCAGAATCATGCTCGGCACAGACTACTCCGGCTACAACAACGCTCTCTCCATCTTGGAAATCCCATCCCTCAGTGACCTCCACCACCACACACTCGCAGGGTTTGGCAGTGGACTACTGCACCATCCTCGTCATCGCCACCTACTGCCACCTGCAGTCCCCCGCCCCACCTGGCACAGTCCGCCACTACAACAAAATTCAGCCCATAAGAGCCCGCACTGATAGATATAAGAATAACACCATCCCATCTATTGTTAAAATAATAAACAGCTCCTGATTTATGCACTGTACAGCCCTGTAAATGTATTGAACGTATATTATTATGTCTAAATCACATGTAAGTTTGTATATTTTCAGCCACCGGCTGCAACTCTATTAATAAACTGTTTATTAATATTTTTATTATTAAGTCACTTACACCATACTCAACTTAGCCTCCCACACCACACCACCACCCTGAAGCCACTCACACCACACTCAACCAAGCCTCCCACACCACCACCCAACCGCCCACACCACACACAGCCAAACCTCCCACACATTTATATACAGCCATACAGCTACCCACATCACCTACAACCCCCACACCTCTCAAACACCTACCAACATGCAATCACGAACTTAGCTTCTTCCAACTCCCTACTCAACACACTCATTTCCGGCCAATTCTCCACCATCCACAAAACACACAACCTGACCCAACGACACCACCTCACCAACACCACCCAAATGACACCGTCTCACCACCAAACAACTCACACATATGACACTATTTCCTCACCCACAATCAACACGGCACACACTAACTCCCCGACACCATCCGTCACCATGTCCCCCCAAGACCCTCCATATATCTACCTACTACACAAACAACACACAACCTGGCTTCCTATGACCGCACCACTACCAACATAGCACAACCTGGTCATATGACACAACCTCATTGCTCATATGACACGGTCTTATTGGTCATATGACACTGCCTTATTGCTCATATGACGCAGCCATATTGTTCATATGACGCAGACTTACTGCTCATAATAACACAGCCTCCCCCTAACCACCATGAAAAGTCTCCTACCTACTAACCTATGCACAACAAACTAGGAATATCCTTGCTGATAACAACTCACCTGTAGCGTTAGTCATGGATGTATGTTACCTGCGTCATACTCTATTGGTTCAGTCTATTTTCGACTCTACTGTACTCGCATAACAGGCATGACTCTCCTGCGGCCAGTGATAAATAGCACCCTTATACCAGTCACTGAGCCATATAATTGTTGGTCTATGGAATAGTGTGTGTGTGAGAGACAGACGGGGACAGGTGGTTGGCAGGACGGTTGCTAGACTCAGTTACAGTGTGGTGGTGAAACGATATGAATTTTTTTTTGCTAGCGGTTTGTAAAACATTCTTCACTTGTCATTATATTAATAAAATGCCATGCCGCGACAGCTGTATTTATATGAGTATAACTCGACGAAAGGAAATGCTTATGACGCTAAATATGAATGTTGAGAGTTTGTTGTACATTACGAAACAAATGCATGAAATTATTATCATTATAACAAGAGTATTTCATCCAGGTAAGATGTCTCACCGACTCGGCAACCTCTTTGTCCACCCATGCTGTACATTATATTACTTAAACAGCGAGTTAATATTCGTTCTCCTTTGTCTCAGGAGGATTTTTTTCGGATCCCGCCAAGGGCCAATTGCAAGAAATGCCGTGGTGTACATTACGCTGTGGTATCCCGGCGGTCGTAATACAATGGAGTAAAAGTTTTGTAATTTTTTAAGATGGGCCATGGTGGTAACCGACCGTCGTTCGTTGTTATTACGTCATCGTAGTGTAGTCAGGTGTACCAACTGGCGGAAGTCCGGGAGGTTGGTCTGCTTGCACCTTCAAAACGTTGTCAGTGAGACGAAACGTTTACTCTTGCTACCCGATTTACGAGCATGAAAAACTTGAATCCCAAGCTAGGGTTTACCTCATTTTCCTATTTTCTTGGATTATAAGCCAATTCTGGGAATGATATACGATCACCTGCAGTGAATATAAGTAAATAAAGCCTGTGACACCATATAAACGTAGGAATAGAGTGTAATATCTGTTCCTTTCTTCTTTATCCTTATTAAATCTAACAACAAAGAAATAAGTTTGTCGCGAACTTGGGGTTGGGTGAGTGTAAATAAAGAGAACTATGGCCTGTTCTGTGGATGAAGTCAGTAGAATATAACAAAGTACAGTATTAGGTATTTTAATTTTGCTATGACAGTGATGAACTCACTTTCATATTAAACGAGTATAAAGACCAGTTATCTACAAGATATGAAAACTTGAGATAATGTTTCCTACTTGTCTCCATCTGATTATAGTAATGCAATAAATACCCTATGAAAGAAAGCAAGACATGAACACTTTCCGAATGTCAAGAGTAAAAATGTATACAATATGTTAATGACATGGACTAAACCAGCAGTTGGAGAAAAGTATCTTCTGTTTAAATGGTCTTTTATTTGGAAAAATATTCCATGTAAATACTGTATATGTATCCTCACCAGAGAGTCTCCATATAGTTAGTGTGCAGACATATGTTTACAAGGCATATACTCACAACTATAATGGAAAGTGAAGACATGTTAGGCTAGATTAGATTAGGTTCATCTCGTGAGCACATGTCATGGAACCCATACACAGTAGGTATATTCATGAAATTCTACCAATTAATCAGATACTAATAATGATAAACACAGAACAAGAAGAAAATTAAATGGTTTAAAAATATCCTCAATACAGTCTGCAATGTAAATTGTAAATTATTCCTTCATTTTTTAATGTTTAATTTTAACTATAATAATAATAAGGATAAAAATACGGGGGAACGCGCATGCGTGCGTAGTGTCAACTAAGGCTGTAAGAGACTGCTCCTTAAAAGTAGTGTTTCTGACGAATTCAGCAAGTCTACTAATTCCAGCCTGTGTAGACAACTATAGTAACACCCAGTTATCAGCACAGTGGCATCTATTTTTTTTACTTATGGACTTTGAAATTTTGGGGGGATAAAACATCTGGTCCTACCACCCGATCCCTCCGAACAAAGTTATTCAAGTTTGCGCATGCGCAATGTGATAGTGTTACGTAGCAGTGACGTCATTACCACTCCACCTGACTGCAGTGTTGCCAACGTGCCCTATGCCCACCGTTAAACGCTCCCGTTCGTTGGAAACGGCGGCAGTAGGTGACAGTGATGCTGACGATTTTCTTTTTGAAGACAAGTCAAAGAAGAAGCAGAAACCTCAGAAGTCAGGGTCTCCAGCAGGGGCCACGGCTCCCCCTCGCACCCATCTGGGGCTGTAGAGGGTGGCCTCTTCCTATCATTGGGGTCCCCAAGTGAGCTTACATGTGGCTCAATGACCGACCCTCCGCCGACGATGGACATAGGGGATTCCCTTTGTCTCCCTGCCCTGTCGCGCCTTCGTCGTCTCGCCTTTCCTCGGGACTTGCCTCTGAGCACACGGACGACCTGGTTCTTTCGTTACTGCTCTCCACTTCAGGACTCAACACTTCGCTTCCACCGAGGTCCCACAGCCGTGATAGTCACCACACAAATGGACGAGACAGTACGCCTGCTCACTCAGGTGAGCTTTCCTGCTCCCCAGGGGGAGGTGATGTTGAAGTTCACCACCATCACCCCAGAAACTCGTCGTACCAAGGTAATGGTTCGCCACGTACCCTGGGAGATCCCTATCGACGATCTTCGCCCTCTTCTCCCACAACTACTGGACATGGAACGCCGCATCAACCCGGTCTCCAAACGTCCATCCAACGAACTCATCGGCTGGTGGGTGGGCCCCCCCCCCCCCCTCCGAGGGTGAATGAGGACCAATTCACAACTGTCCTCTCGACCGATTTATCGGAATCCCGAAAATCTGTGGTCGTTGCCAATCGTGGAAACACCGCACCTGGGAGTGCACGAGGATGGTCGCCTGCGGTTTCTTTGCAGGTCCTCACGACACAGTGGAATGCAAATAAAAAATTCAGAACAAAATCCCAATTAATCCATGGTGTGTCAATTGCCATGGCAGTCACCACGCCTGGAATGCCAATTGCCCACAGCGTCCTGGCACTCGCCCGGGGAAAACTAACCTTTTACCACCGCTCTCGTCTCTGACGAAGCCCCTGTATACCATACCTGACTCCTATCCACCACCGCCTCTTCCATCCACCAAGGATTTCCCATTGATCTCCTCTCCTCTACCATCCCCCCTATCACCCCTACCACCCATCCTTTCTCCCCTCCCTCCCTCTCCCTACCGTTCTTGGAACAAGGTCGTTGCCGGCCCTGCCAAACAGTCACCACCACCTCCTGCCCACCCGGACCCCCGCTGTCTCTCACCAGCACCAGCACCACCACCTCTTACTCACCTGAACCCTCACCATCCCTCTCCGTCGCTACCACCACCACAAGCCCAGTCGGGCCCTCGGCAATCCTCGCCGCCACCTCCAGCTCCTGCACAGGTACACCAAGTTGGTTCTATGGAAACACTCACTCTCCGTCTGGATCGCTACTCCAAGCAAATCAACCATCTCTCTGCCCAACTCGACTTGTTTGTGAAAACAATTGCGACATTGCAGAGGCAACAACAACTCATTCTGGACACCCTGACCCAACAGGGGCGTACTTTGCAAGCCCTGGTGACCCGCCTCCTTCAATCTCCCGAGATGGAGGATCCATCCCTCGCTCTCCCACTCCTCCCTCTTACAGAATTTGGTACCTCCTCTGAAGCCTTGTCTAGCCCCACCGAGTCATCTCACCACGGAGACCGTTCCCTCCTCTTCTTACAATGGAACATCCAGGGACTTAGACCTCGCCGGACGGACCTCGCCCAGTTTGTGCTCTCCCATCAAATAGATGTTGCTCTACTTCAGGAAACCATCACAGACGTTGTTACTCCACTCCGCCTCTCTGGCTAAACTGTTTACACCCTGCCTCGGTACCGTGGGCAGGCTAGTGACCTCCTCTCCCTTGTGCGTAACACCATTCCATCTGTTCATCTCCCTTCACCTAACTCACATGGACCCCCGTCTGAATTACTTTCTGTCTCCCTTACTCTTGGTGACCGGACCCTTCGTGTAGTCAATGTTCATTTCAAGAGTGATTCTCTGGACCCCCAGGTTCTTCACGACCTCCATGATGGGGTTCCCACTATTGTTCTTGGCGACTTTAATGCCCGCCATCCCACTCTTACTCCGGATCATCCCACGCCATGTACCCTTAACGGATCACATCTCTCACAGTTTCTTAATGGGGATGATGATGTTCGCTTTCTTTGTCCTGACGAACCTACTCGCCTCCCCCATAGTTTCCTTGATGTTGGCTTACTATTGAACGGTCATACCTCCTTTCATCCGACCGTCTGCACCGAGCCTGCTCTGTATAGTGACCATCTTGCCGTTACTACCCATCTCAGGCTCTCCTTCTCTGCCCCGACATCAGCTCCTTATCGATCCCCTCGCCTTCGTCTCACACAAAATGCTGTTCCTTCCTTTACCCAATACCTGTCTACCTGGGCGGATTCCTATGTTGTCCCCCAGTCCCTTGACTCTTACAGCCCTGATTTTGTTGATGCCGTGTATGACTCCGTCAATCGCGTTACCCCTCCACGCCCTCCCCGTCACCCCAGAAGTGCCACCAACTACTGGTATCGTATCCCTGCCATTAGACATCTCCGGCAGGTAACCCGTGGTCTCCACTCTGCCATACGGAGGTCTCGCTCTCCAGAGGACGAGGAAGATTTCAAAAATTGGTGCTCCTTTGCAACTCAGGAGCGCCGTCGGATACGTGAGGCGGACTGGCTATCCTTCACGGGGTCTCTATCGTTCCAGTCGTCACCCTCTTATGTATGGAATCGGATTAATGCTATACGGGGTACTCGACGGAGGCCTCCTCCCCACCCTGACCCCGCCTCCCTTGCCTGCTCTTTAATGGAGGACTGGGCACGAGCTTCCTCCCCTGAGGCACTTCCAGATCCAATGCAGGAGGCAGTGCAAGCTCGCATCGATGCGTCTGAGCCTGTTGTTCATGCTGCTCTTCCCTGCCCTGCCCCCACTGATCATCCCATCACACAGTTCGAGCTTGCCAGTGCTCGTCGCTCTAGAAAAAACACCTCTCCTGGAGATGATCAGATAACCTACTCCGTCCTCAACGCCTGTACTAATAGTCCTAACGGCCCCTTGCTTGCTCTCTACAATATGTCTTATGAACATGGGGTTCTCCCGTCTAACAGGAAAAATGCCACTTTTATCCCCATCCCTAAGCCGGAAGATCCTGGGAAATATCGACACATTAGTCTTACCTCCTGTGTTTGCAAGATGATGGAGAGGATACGCAATCGTCGCCTTCTTCACACCATAGGCTGCTTCCACAACTCCCTCAATGGTTTCATGCAACATCGCAGCACAGCACACTCCATTGGTTCCTTTTATTGCAATCAGACTGCCAGCGTCTCCGTCTTCCTTGATATGAAGGGAGCCTTTGATACGGCTCAGCCTGCCCTCATTTTAGTTGAACTTGGTCTTTCCCCCTTACAGGATCGTGTCCAGGAGTTTTACCTAAAAACTGCCGTTTCCATTCTACGGGATCTTCGGGGCAACTATGTCCAAGCCAACTTGACTCCTGCTGTCCGAGGCCGACCTCCATCTAGAAGACAGTGGCGAGGGTCACTCATCCGAGCCCTTCAGGAACACGACCTCCTGCCTGATATTGTTGTCACCCCTGCTGTTGGTTCGTCTCCTTCTCCCTGGCTGGATTTTCAACCTGAAGTGATTGCCCTCGGTGGACCGCTCCCGAAATCCCACGTGAACCCTGTTATTCTCTGCAAATACCACCTCTCCAGGATCGCCCACTGGTCCCCAGGTAGGTTCGTCCTCTACACTGATGGTTCTGTTGACCCCGCTACAGGTCGGGTCGGGGCTGGTGTCTACATCTCCCGTCCTGATGCCCCTGAGCCTATCAAACTGTCTCTCAGAGTTTCTGACGGGGCATCCTCCACTCAGGCTGAACTAATTACCCTCCTTGCTGCCCTTCTCGCTGAGGAAGAAGCAGATGGTTTCTGCCCCTTGCTTGTCTGCTGCGATTCCAGGTCTGCTCTCGACGGGATCGCATTTGGATCAGGGGAAAATAAGGACCTCATCCTCCGAATACGAGGGTTAACATCCACACTTCAGGAGGCAGGCCGTCCTGTGACATTCCTATGGATACCCAGTCATGTCGATATCTTGGGGAATGAGGCAGCAGATGGCCTTGCCAAGACAGGCTGCAACAAGGCCACACCTGACTACGTTGTTCCTCGAACACTTTTACAGCTTAGGACCCAAATCCGCCGCAAACAGAGAGAACCTCGAGAAGCAGCCATCCCCCCTGGACTCCCCCGCCCACTTGGTAAACTTCCTGACCTCTCGTATGTCTATGGTAAAGGGTCGCGGAAAGGGGACGTGAATGCTGCCCGTATCATCATTGGTTATGACTTTGCTTGGGAGATTGGTATCCCCGCCTCCCCTGAGCAACGCTCACGTGCATTATGCAAAAGACCCGACAACTGCACCCTTATCCACTACCCCCGAAGGTGTCCCCACACACAACGTTTCCGTGACGCCTGCTGGACCACCACTCCAAGACCCCTGACGGAGACACGATGATCCTCCCCATACTGGCCAGATATTATGTAAATAACATTGATTATGTGTTAAAGGAATATCCTTCCTTCCTTATGCTTTAGTAAGCCCCTATATTATATTTATACTGTATATACTTGTCACACTTGCCAGATGCTTCTGGTGTCATTGTACAAGGGTACCTAGTGACAGCACTAGGATCCCGCTTCCTCTATCAAGGAGTAAACAATTGAAATTGAAATTGAAAAAAATTGACCGAAAAGATAATAAAACCTTTAATTTAATTTATTTTCGAAGACATTATTCATTTTTGTTGGAATCATAGAGATACAAAGCCAATATATCTGCACGTGATTCTACCACTGTCAATGTCAAAGTGAATTATTACCACCACTCCAAATGTTGCGCCAAAAGTGGTAAGGTAGTTCTTTCTTGCAATACATTGAGTCACTAAGGGGATTAAAAAAAAACATGAATGTGTCACTGAATTTATCTTATTAGTAACAAATTGTGATTACACTGTTACACAAATAAAACATGCCTGGGAACTACCTGGCATATTTGGACTTATTAAAATGTGAAATTTAGGCCACTAAGTATTTATACTAATTAAATAAATATTTTGGTAGTGCTGGATGTTATTAATTGGGCTCATTACGAAAATTGGGTCGATATTATTTCTGATAAGGGACGTCATTCACCAACCCAGATGGAGCAGCTCTCACCACTCTTCAAATAGACCACTTACGACTTTTTTTTAGCTTAACTTGATTTCCATGCATTTCTACACATAAATTATTTTGATTAGTAATCTTAAAGGCTTACCTTTTATAATGGTTAGGAGAATTTGGAGGATATAAGTGGAGATGAGGCAAGTAGAGGCTGGCGGATGTTCCTACACAAACATGGAGTTCTTTTAAAAAGAAAAATTGTCTCAAAGATTTGACCCCCACCCCCCTCCTGGCTGTTTAAACCTAAGTTTAACAACCCTAATCTAAACTAACGTAACTCCCCAGGGATCATTAGGGTACTGGCTTTAATCTTAGGTTAAATAACTTGGGTGCCTAATTTTCTTGTGGTCCATTATTTTTTCAAACAAAAAATATGTGTTTACTTCTTATACTGCAAAAATTTTCATTGCAAACCGAGAGAATAAAACCGCTTATCAAAAAGTGCTTTCGTTGTCTGTAAAATTTTCAAAGTAGTGGTAACTTAAGAATTGTTTTAGATGTGTGTACAGTATGTTCATTGTTCATCCACTTACTGTAGAGGGTTGGCCGACTTGGTCGAGATGATTAACACCTTCAGTCAACCGTGAAGACACCACCATAGGCTGTAGGGCCAATTGCAAGAACGTGGGAGATTTCCGTGGTACTCGCACCCCGCCCGATGACCAACACTATGGAACTATATTTTGAAACCAAAAGAAAAAAATAGAATTAGATGCACATAATATGTATAAATCTGTAAGGGAATAATATTTTTTTTATAAGATATCCTCCATATAGAACAGCAAATGAAGAATTTTATTATTCTTTTTAAAAGAATTCCATGTTTGTGTAGGAACATCCGCCAGCCTCTACTTGCCTCATCTTCACTTATATCCTCCAAATTCTCCTAACCATTATAAAAGGTAAGGCTTTAAGATTACTAATCCAAATAATTTATGTGTAGAAATGCATGGAAATCAAGTTAAGCTAAAAAAAAAAGTCGTAAGTGGTCTATTTGAAGAGTGGTGAGAACTGCTTATACTGCAATGTCGGAACACAGGTGACCAGACCACGTGACCGTATTGTCCTGTCTGAACGCGCAGACCACCCTGTCTGTTCAAGCGCTGTAGTCCAACTGACCGTTGGCCAGCCTTGTCCGTCTTCAAGGCGAGCCAAGTCCGCGACCTATTTTCCGCATAACTAATAACTTTGTTGGGACCTACATAACATATTTACACTGGGAAACGATCTATAATAATTTTAAGTTTAATAATGTCATTTAATTTAATGATTCGCGTCCATTAATTCGGTAAATTATATTTAATATTATATAGGCCTAGTTTCCAGAAATCTCCGTCCGCTTGGGGGGGGGGGGGGGGCGCTGTTGGCGCTGGCTAACCCGTCACGTGGCTTAGAATGACTTGGCGTATCGGCATCTTGGTCGACGGACGATACAAAGCAATAAAATACATCTTACACAATGTAATCAACTTAACTTACCTCATAATCATCTCTTACGCAAATGATATATTTTACAGAAATAATTTTGTTAGAAGCTAAATTACCTACGAAGTTTTTGATCTAATGACAATTATTTTACAAATGAACATTCAGTCTCCGGAAGGCAGAATACAAGCCCCGACGCACGTCACAATCAAACGCCGCGAGTCTCACTGTGACAGGCCCGGATTATCCATTAGACACAGTAGGCACAGTGCCTAGGGCCTACGAGATATTGGGGGCCTACGAAAAATAAAACCAGAACTTTTCTTCCCCTTTTTCTACAGGTTATTATTAAATTGATACTGAGGTACTTTTTTTTCCATTTATTTATTACTCAATCCTATTAGTGTCCACCAGCAAGCTGTGCTTCTTGTAAACAAAACTATTTCTGTACTGTACAAGAACAGCTGATCTAACCCACTTTCTTTTACTCAATTCATGGCAAACATCACTGAATCTTATTCTTTCGACATCACATTTTATAATTAGGTACTAGCTTGTGTTATTAGTGAATATGCTGTCAAATGGGGCCCCATATCTTGGAGGTGCCTAAGGCCTACGAAAGTCTTAACCCGGCACTGGTCTAACAAGATCGAAGGTTACATCTTCCTCTTAAATGAACATATGAGAATACTACTACCGGAGTCTATACCTGTAAGCTGTCGTATGGAGACCGGTCAGAGTTGCATCGAAATGGCACCTGTGATTCTACCGTACCTATTGACGCCTTCTAGTAAACCTAGTGAGGGGAGAACACATTACTTACGAATCTTTAAGAAACTAGAACCAGGTTACCCATCTATCTAGGGCGGTGTGACAGCCGCTGGAGAAGACAAGAGAAACGGCGGAAATAATTACTATCCATTATACCGACGTGAAAATAATAGATTATCCCACATCTCCTCTTTTCTTCAAGAGTCACCGGACCGGAACCCACGTGTTACCCTTCCCGTTGTTCTTCCTATGCCTCTTTAAGATAGGGTTTTTTTTTTTTTCGTTACCCAGGGCGTGATGGTAACGGGATGGCTGGTGAGTGGTGACGGTAATATTCACATTGTCACACGTCGAGTCATACCGTCCTCTGTGAGCTGTAGATTCTACAGTGTACCACTAAAGCAAAAATACACACATACACACACACACACACACACACACACACACACACATCCCAACACACACATTATTCTCCGATGAGTAATTTTGTTAAGGTGATCTGAACTTGCCCGGGCTGACACAGCAATATACAGTAAACCAAAGTTCTTTTATTGCTGTTATAGATAGTGAGCGATTTATTTTTGGTAGAATACAGTTATAATGATACTCTATTATACTTTTGTTATATACTATTATTGTTTTAGGTAAATTTAATAAGTGTTTAAGTTGAAGACATTGACAGTTTTAGTGAAATACAGTGACTGTTTTAGAGTTATCAGTGATGGTGAAATTAAATTCCGTGGCTGTTTTAGATTAATTTAGTGACTGTATCAGTTAAATCTGGTAAGTGTCTTAATATCAATGGATCTCTATTTTTCTGTTTAAGGAACAATCAGCAATCAGCAGCTTCCCCAGAGAGAGATATATGGCCGTTCAGATGACTGGCAAACACAGGCTGTCACTCGGCCACGACTTGCTCTCATTTGCTGTATGCTATCACGAATTTGTTAACGCATCTAATCTTAGATTTTCTAAGCAAGTTATTACTATTTAAAACGAACAGCGTCATTAATATGAAACATCTAAAAAACAACAGAATAGGACTGCAGAATACCACGAACAAAAAGAGAAGACAAAATTAAGTAGTTGAAAATGCTGAGATCTAGTTTTTGTTATTCAATTTTGGAAGGTGTTTTAGATACAAACTACTATAGTAAAAGGAGAAGCAACGAGTCTCCAGAAAGGTTTGTTCCCGACTAGAGTAAAATCACTTCTAAGATTTATATAAAGTGTATGATAAACAAAAGTATCTCAAGAGTTTGTTATTTGCCGGCGATATCGAAAACATCTTTTAATGATGCATTGCAATGACATAAGAGCTCTAACTCGTATCAAGATTCAAATTAACAAAAAAAATCTTGAAGACGAGAAATCTAAAAAAAAAAAAAAAACCACTATTTAAGATAGTGTACCGTACGATGTGACGCATGTTTACAGTCAACCTTCCCACTGACATGTACTGTAGGTAGGTTCAAGGAATACCTGTGCCCGTGAACACATCTTTTCCGGGATGGAATAAATGAAGCCAATGTCTCGTTCAGGATTGACTGGTGATCACTTACAACAGCGTTTAAAGTTTTCAATTACAAACTTTGTAGTCGACAACAGCAGGGCAACATTTTATATTTAAAATATCCACTTTATATATAACAATATTGTACCAGCTCATCCTACTATGGTTTCAGTGACGTATATCGTTCATATCTAACAGTTTTGTTAAAAAAACAAAAAAAAATATTATTTAATCACCAGTCTACCATGTAAGCTTCCCACAATCTTCACCACTTCTGTAATTATCCTGAGTTTGTTTTCCGATGATCTGGCCAGCCATAAGTGAAAGGTTGTATACCATTGCGTATATAGAAGTTAAACGGTCTCGAAGGCCGAAAAAGTGAGGATACAACTGAGTCGTCGGTGCACAGGGCCTTTCACTTCTCCAGCTGGGTGAACTGGGGGTGCCACGAGCGAGACAAGTGACCCGTAAGACTAGAGTGAAGATCGCCGCAGCGTGAGACATACTCAGATATGCACTCTTGTATGCATATAATCAAACATGTACTTAGTGGAATTGACCGCTAAACCCACAGAACGTCTTTGTGACTTCTTCCGCTCGGTTAATTACAGGAAACGATATATTCTACGTCACACACGCGTCACAGGGATCATTAAGCGGTATATTCACGCATACAGTACACAGTAATTAACGACGAAAAAATACAATTTAAATATTTAAAATTGTTCCGCCGCTTTCTCATGAACCTGTACAGTAAGATTCAGTAATAAGAATTAGAATTAAACATTTTAATACTGAGCGTTGGCCAACCTGAAGGTGATTCACGTTCGCTGGGTTCCATAATTATCGTACAATACAGGTGTGTATTGTCTGACGTCACTCGGTGTAAACCAACAACGCTGTAAGCAGGTGACCACTAGACGTTATCACTACAATTGTAATGCAACGATGTAAATTTTTGCCTCGTACACAGTAGCTGTTAATATTACAGTAGTTGAAACTTTGACTCTCTCAGTCAGGTCATGACGAAGATAGGTTCTATAGGTCTTTGTAACCGCATTCGTGGAGGCTTTACCACCACAAGCACAAGCAGATCATCAACCCATTGTAATTTTCAAGAAAAAATAAGTCGCTTTGTACATATGACTCTGAAACAGAACTACTGCCAGAGACTAAACAGCACACATTAGTTGGGTACCTATTGCACTGTTCTAAAGAATGCCGCGATTACCAACAGCTACTAGTGGTCTTAGAAAGCAGACTGTTATTTTCCTTTGTTTCTGCTTACTTGACGATATACCTCTAAAGCACCAGGTCACGTATCTTTAAAAGGGTAAAACAAGGACATGGAGTAGAACAATGTGTGTGTGTGTGTGTGTGTACTGCATCCCTTATCCCACCTCTCCATTTCCTCTACAGGTATTGCCTGGTCGTCTCTTTCCTACTGTCCACTTCCTAATTAAACATTTTTAATATTCTTTCACTTTCCATTTTCTTAATATGCTGATAACCACAAGGAAGGAAGAAAACACGAAGTTCCCAAGCTCTTTCGTGTAATTTCTTAATATGTAAATACCGCCTAAGTCTTGATCAGCTCTCGGTCCACTTTTTTTCCCTTTTCATGTATCCTTATTTTTGCATTTCGTTTTATCTATCTCCTTGTTAGTTCTTCTTACTCTCAAGCTCATCAGTTCTGCTGGTTGTTCTCTCTCAGTCATAGTTAGCTCCACCATTGCCCAGTACAGCACATCCCGTCATTGCCTCATTTGGAACATCTCTCTGTCTCTTATTTCTCGATATCTCCATTCATTTCTGCTGTTCTGTGGATCAATTGGCCACTCACTATTCCTTTTGATGATGCGTCCACTCCCAGATACCTGAAGCATTATATTTCCTCTGTTCATTCCTCCATTCAAGCTCTCTCTCTCTCCCTCTCTCCCTCTCTCAACGTGCTCCTCGTACACACACACTTGTTAACTCAAAAAACTCTTAATTTTTCTTCCGAATTGTTCACTAACGCATTGTTATCTACAACCAACAGGAGAGAGTTTACCTGTTGCTGCCACTAACACAAAATGACAAAACACCAGAAAGTTTCTCACTGTATTAGTCAAAACTCTGGTATCATCAATCGTTCATCCTACAATATAATAACAAAATTCCACCTTGATCTCCGTTTATACAGACAAAGAGTCCCCTGAACATTCCACCAGGTAAGAACCTTACTGTAAAATGTTCTTGGAAATGGGTCATAATTATAGTATAGGAGGCATAAATATAGGAAGACGCCCTAAAGAACTGGACGTGTTGTAATAGCTGGTGGTGGCGGTATGACACCAGTCCACATATGCTTTAGAAGTCGAATTTTCTTAGTTAAAGACATTTTCGAGCGGACAGTGATGTTTCTTTTTCTGTTAACGTGCCGGTGTTTGTTAATGAAAAATCCAATTAATAAAATATATTTTTCATTGCTGAAGGTTAGGTTAGGTTAGGTTAGCATTATAACCAAACAAAGACTGGGTATTGGTGAAAATCTCTATATACTGCTCATCTCATCCCTTTAAAAGAGATAAATACAATAATAAAACACTATTTTTTAAATCGTCAAAGTCGTGAGATGAAGACCTCACGTGTATGTGTGTGGAGAAGAAACACATTAGATAAGGAGGAAGAGTTCCATCCTTATTTTCTGGGAGAGATCAACAACGCTCTGTTAACACACACACACACACACACACACACACACACACACACACACACACACACACACATACCATCTGTGAGGAAATTACTACACCACGTGATGCCCCTCATAACACCATCTGTGAGGGAGTTACTACACTACGTGTCTGCTGTTCAACACCTCAGCGCACAGGATCTTCGTGACCTCCACTGTAAACATTGATCTGTATGTTCACTGTATGTTCCTTTACCTTTCTCTAATGAAGGCTTTTGTTAAACCACCAATGTATGTAATAAGTCATTTATTTTCAATGTATATTTTCAGCCATAGGGCTGCAGAACTTTTTCAATAAGCCGTTAATTATTATTATTATAATAACTTTTACACACACACACACACACACACACACACACACAGTGCAAGCCCCCGCAGTCACAGTGGGTGCCTATCCTCTCTAGCTGGTGCAGTCTGCCAAACTCCTGGGTGTAACCATAGACAACAAGCTTGACTGGAAGGCTCATATAAATAATACAGTCAAGGTAGCCTCGAACCGTCTCTACATGCTACGACGACTTAGGTCACTTGGGACACCCACGCCAGTGCTGAGGACCATCTACAATGCCTTTATTCTCCCCAAACTAACGTATGCGTCACCAGCCTGGTCGTCTTCTCTCAACTCCACCCAACAACGTCAGCTGGAGAAGGTACAGAAAAGGGCCTGCAGAATCATGCTCGGCGTAGAATACTCCGGCTACACCAACGCTCTCTCCACCCTGGAAATGCCATCCCTCAGTGACCTCCACCACCAAGCACTGGAAAGGTTTGGCAGCCAATTAATGCACCACCTTCGTCATCGCCACCTCCTGCCACCGGCAGCCCCCCGCCCACCTCGCGTAGTCCGCCACTACAACAAAATTCAGCCCATAAGAGCCCGCACCGATAGATATAAGAATAGCACCATCCCATCTATTGTTAAAATAATAAACAACTCCTGATTTATTTACTGTACAGCCCTGTAAATGTATTCAATGCATATTATATCATTATGTCTAAATCAAATGTAAGTCTATATATTTTCAGCCACTGGCTGTAACTCTATTAATAAACCGTTTATTATTATTATTATTATTATTATTATTACACACACACACACACACACACACACACACACATACACACACACACACACACACACACAAACAGACCACATTTAGATAATACCGGACACAAAAACTAATGGACTTAGCACCGCATCTATAAACACTCACAACATGTTTTCTGTCTGTTTCCTGTTATTAGTTCAGCAAGATGAGTAAGACATTCTTTTAAATCAACACGAGATTGTTCAGTAAACATGGAGATAGACAACCTATACACACATTCACACACATACACAGCATATATTTCTGTGGCAGGAAGTTTACCCGTAGCCAAAGGTGGTGTAATGTTGAGAGTGAAGGATGAGGCCATTGACCAGACCACAGAGCTAGAGATACAGACAGACAAACAGACAGATAGAAAGATAGACAGACAAACAGACACATAAAAAGACAGACAGACAGACAAAGAGTGTTTGTCTTCACATTCCTAAGAACACCAAAAGAACAAGTAACAATGCTTACATTTCGTAAGTTAACTAAACCATCTCTAAAGCCATAGCCTAATAATAAGAGACAGAGTTTTTCTTTATGGTAACGAATGAACGGACATCATACGTCATGCGTTCTTTATTACACTATAATTCTTCATCATCCCTCGAGTCATCAGTTATTCGTAATGTTGTGAATCACATAATAACATTTTATTGTTTCATTTCCTCAGCTCGTAACATATTGCAAACGTTCTTTACGTCTCACTCACTAGTTCTGGTCACTGATTATGCACCTCGGCGTATTTTATCACTCGACAATCTCCAATAAAATTATGTCAAATAAAAATTTCAGTTAAGCATTGGAACCCCAAGAAATTAGAGATAACACCTGTTGAATAATCTACTCAAAGTACTGTCATTACTCTGTCTAATGTATTATGTCGCCATGCACCTTAATGTAAAGAAAAAGAGGAAAATATTTCCTGTTGGCAACACACACACACACACACACACGGCTTCCTCTGGGCGTAAATCTCAGGCAAAAAAAGAAGAGATGAGCTTTCAAAATACTCTAAAATATATAATTAAAAAGGTGAGGAACTGAAAGACAGCGGACAAGCCTTACCACATGAAGAAAACACCGGAAGTGAACCAAGAAGATCCCAGACGAAATTCCGCGAAATAAGGAAAGGCAGAAAAGGAAAACAAACTATCGAATGAGCAGATGGAATAAAAAAAAC